>JADMLD010000934.1:0-79467 GCA_017589585.1 Phylloscopus whistleri
CACTCTGGGGTTCCCCAAGCCCCCTCCCAGCCCCCCAGCCCCCCGGGGGGCTCCCCACCTGCGGGGGCCGGGGGGCTCACTGTCACCACTCCCCCCCTCATATCCCCACACCCCCCCCCACCCCTGGGGTCACTCTGGGGGTTCCCCAAACCCCCTCCCCATCCCCCCGGGGGGCTCCCCACCTGCGGGGGTCTCGGGGGGCTCGCTGCGGCTTGGCCCATCCCGAGCCGTCGCGGGGCACCAGGGCCACGTTGGGGTCGTTGCCTTTGTTCTCGGCCTTCAGGCTGGGCAGGTGCGCGGGGGGCGGGCATGCGCCGGGTGGGGCACCTTGCCCAGGCTCTGCAGCCCATGGCGGGGGGCGCCTGGGGGGGGCACGCGGCGCTGAGCCCCCCCGGACCCACCCCCAAAACCGGGAACCCCTGAACCCCGAACCCCCCCCGACCCACCCCCGGCACCGGGGAACCCCTGAACCCCGAACCCCCCCCCGAGCCCACCCCCCAACTGGGGAGCCCCTGAACCCCGAACCCCCCCACAGCCGGGTCACACACACGGGGACCCCCCCCAGGTGAGGACACCGGGGGTCGCACCCCCCCCCCCCCCAATTTGGAGACCCCTCCTCCCTCCCTGACTCCACAGCCCCCCCCCCCCCCCCCAGAAAGGCGGAGACCCCCTGAACCCCCTCCCCAAAATCTGCGCCGCTCCGGGAGTGCCCCGGTGCGCCCCCCCGGGTCTGTGGCCCGTCCCGCGGCGGTACCGGCGGCGCGGGGGGGCTCCAGCGGCCGCCCCCGGTAGCTCTCACTGAGGCTCAGGCAGTTGTAGCGCCGGCCCCGCGCAGCCCGATCGCTCATGGCGCCGCATCGGCCGCGGGACCTGCGGGGGCACCGGGGGGGTCACCGGGGGGGTCACAACGAGGGGGACACACCGGGCCGCGGGTCGCACCGGGAGCGCCGCACGCCCAACGGGAGGACCCGGCCCCCGCCGGCAGAACCGAAGACAACGGAGGGCCCGGGGGGGTCACGGAGCCGCACGGGCCGCCCGCCCCCCCCCCTCCCGCCACAGCCGCTGAGCCGAGCGGGCCCCGCCCCCGTTACCGGGAGCCCCCGGCCCCGCCCCCCTCCCGCTGCCCGGGCCGCGGTGGGGGAGGGGGCCCGGTGTGAGGGGGGCGTGAGGGGGGGGGGGGGGGGGCCCTCGCCGTTCCAAGATGGCGGCGGTGCCGGCGCAGCCGCGGCCCGGGCAGGGGGGGCGCGGGCGGATCGCCCCCCCCCGCGCGGCGCCGCGCCCCCTCCCCCGGCCCGTACGCACCTGTCCGCCCCGGGCGGGCTCCGCGGCGGCGGCCGCGCGCTCGGGGGCCGCGGGCGGGGCGGGCGGGCGCCGGATGGCGGCGGATTCCGCTGCCCCCCCCCTCCCTCCGACACGGCCCGCGGGGCCTCCGCGCATGCGCCGCGCGCCTCGGGCCGCGCCGCGCGGGGGGCGGGGCCGCCGCGGGACGCGCCGCCATTGGCTGCGGGCGCCGCGCGGGCGAGACCACTGCGGGGGGAGGGCGGGAAAAAACGGGCCGCGCTCGCGCCCCGCCCGCCCCCCCGCCCGGCCGATGGGGGCGCCCCCGCCGGCGGAGTGGAGCGGCCCCGGCGGTGACGTCATTTCGCGCCGCCGCAGCGGCGCCCGGGTCGCTGCAGCGCCCCCCGGCGGCGGGAAGGGCCCGGCGCCGGCGGTTGCCACGGTAACCGGAGCGCCGCCCCCCCCCCCCCCCCCCATCCCCACCCCCGGGGGGAACTGGGGACACTGGGAGGGACTGGGAGGCACCGCGGACAGCCCCGGCTCCGCTTCCCCCGCCGCCGCTTCCGGGCCCCGGGAGAGTCCCCGCAAGGAAAACCCCGCCAGGCTCGGAACTGCGCCCGAATTCCGCTTTATTGGGGATTTCCGCAATAAATTACTCGGGCAGCGAATAAATTACCGGCCCCGCCCCACAACCGGCGGCTTTCCGGCCGCCAACGTGCCATAAATACAAACAGCTTTACAAAAACCCGTTACAAACGCATACAAAATCATAAACTCTACACGCCTTCCACATAATCCATAAATAATACAATAAATATAACTTTAGCTTTTCTTCAGCTTTACAACTCATGATGTGAGTTCTTCTCTCTGATCCCAAGTGCTCCCAATCCCACCTGCTCCGTGGTCAGTCACTGACCCCAAACGACCCAAATCCATCCCTCCCAAACGACCCCCAACCCATCCACCCCCAGCCCACCCCACTCCCACCCCTCCCTCACTGCCAGAAGCCCCCTCATCCCCATCCCCCCCACCCCTCCCCTTTCCCATTTCCCCCCCTAATCCACCCCCAGCACCCCAAAGTTGGCCTGCCTGTCACCCCCAGCCCCATTTCCCCCCCCATAAACCCCCCATTTCCCCCCTAATCGACCCCCCAGCATCCCGAAATACGCCTGCCTGTCACCCCCAGCCCCATTTCCCCCCCATAAGCCCCCCAAACCCCCCCTAATCCACCCCCAGCACCCCGAAGTACGCCTGCCTGGTGCCCCCAGCCCCATTTCCCCCCCAAACCCCCCTAATCGACCCCCAGCACCCCAAAGTTGGCCTGCCTGGCACCCCCAGCCCCATTTCCCCCCCATTTCCCCCCTAATCCACGCCCAGCACCCCGAAATACGCCTGTCCCCACCCCAAACCCCCCCCTAATCCACCCCCAGCACCCCGAAGTACGCCTGTCTGTCACCCCCAGCCCCATTTCCCCCCCCATTTCCCCCCCATTTCCCCCCTAATCCACCCCCAGCACCCCGAAATACGCCTTACCCCACCCCAAACCCCCCCCTAATCGACGCCCAGCACCCCGAAATACGCGGTGCCGGCCCCGTGCAGGCCCAGGGCGCGGCCGGCCGAGGCGGTGGCGGCCAGCTGGTCCCCGCGGCGCAGCAGGAAGACGGCGCCCTGGTACAGGGACTCGGCCCAGAGCCCGCGGGGGGCGGCAGGCGGAGCGGGCGGCGCGCAGCAGCGGCACGTCCCGCGGGTACTCGGGCGACAGCCGCGACACCGCCAGGCGCAGCGGCCGCCGCCGCCGGCAGCCCCGGCCCCGGAAGGCGGCGGCGGCGTAGACGAAGTAGAGCCCGTCCCGCGGCACCACCAGGCGGTTCCCCCGCAGCCGCACCCCGTTCCGCACCAGCGCCGGCGCCACGCCCGCCTCCCACACCGGGGAGCCGCGGGGGGACGGCCACGAGGAGGCTGGGGGAGAAATGGGGGTCAGGGTACCCTAAAATATCCCAAAAACCCCAAAAATCTACACCTCCCACACCGGGGAGCCACGGGGGGACGGCCACGAGGAGGCTGGGGGGAGAAACGGGGGGTCAGGGTACCCTAAAATATCCCAAAATATCCCAAAAATCTACACCTCCCACACCGGGGAGCCGCGGGGGGACGGCCACGAGGAGGCTGGGGGGAGAAACGGGGGGTCAGGGTACCCTAAAATATCCCAAAATATCCCAATGAACCCCAAAACCCCCGCCTCCCACACCGGGGAGCCGCGGGGCGACGGCCACGAGGAGGCTGGGGGGGAAACGGGGGGTTAGGGGGCTGAAAACATCCCAAAAATATCATAATATCCTAAATATCTACACCTCCCACACCGGGGAGCCGCGGGGCGACGGCCACGACGAGGCTGGGGGGAGAAATGGGGGTCAGGGTACCCTAAAATATCCCAAAATATCCCAATGAACCCAAAAATCCCCCGCCTCCCACACCACGGAGCCGCGGGGGGACGGCCACGAGGAGGCTGGGGGGGAGAAATGGGGGTTAGGGGGCTGAAAATATCCCAAAAATATCATAATATCCTAAATATCTACACCTCCCACACCGGGGAGCCGCGGGGGGACGGCCACGAGGAGGCTGGGGGGGAGAAACGGGGGTCAGGGTACCCTAAAATATCCCAAAATAATCCTAATGAACCCAAAACCCCCACCTCCCACACCGGGGAGCAGCGGGGCGACGGCCACGAGGAGGCTGGGGGGGAAACGGGGGTGAGGATCCCTAAAATATTCCAAAAGAACCCCGGAGACCCCGGGCTCTGCTGTCCCTCAGAGGCCCCTGGGTGCCCCCCGGTGCCCCCCGGTGCCCCCCAGGTGCCCCCCCCGGTGCCCCCCCCGGTGCCCCCCCCGGTGCCCCCCACTCACCCACGACGTGCGCGGCCGGTTTGTCCCCTCTGGTCACCTGCGGCAGCACCGGGGGGGCCCTGGGGGGGACACGGGGGGGGTTGGGACAGGGCAGGGACCCCCCAGAGCGGGGGAGGGGGGGCCCCAAAAGGGGAGGGGGGGACACTGGGGGGGCTCTGGGGGGGTCACTCACCGGGAACCGGCGGCGTCGGCGCCTCCGGGGGTCCTGGGGGACAGAGAGGGGTCAGAGGGGGCACAGAGGGGGCACAGAGGGGGCACAAACGGACATGGGGGGCACAAGGGGGGACACAGAGGGGACGAACAGGGGACACAGAGAGGACACAGAGGGGACAAATGGGGCACAGAGGGACATGGGGGCCACAGAAGGGACACAGAGGGGACAGGAAGGGACACAGAGGGACATGGGGGGCACACAGGGGACACAGAGGGACATGGGGGGCACAGAGGGGACACAGGGGGGGCACAGAGGGGACACAGAAGGACATGGGGAGCACAGAGGGACATAGGGGGCACAAGGGGGGACACACAGAGGGGACATGGGGGGCACAGAGGGACATGGGGGACACAGAGGGACACGGGGGGCACAGAGGGGGCACAGGGGGGGACACAGAGGGGACACAGAGGGGACACAGAAGGACACGGGGGGCACAGAGGGATATGGGGGGCACAAGGCGGGACACACAGAGGGACATGGCGGGCACAGAGGGGGCACAGAGGGACATGGGGGACACAGAAGGACACGGGGAGCACAGAGGGGACACAGGGGGGACACAGAGGGGACACAGGGGGGGACACAGAGGGGACACAGAAGGCACAGGGGGACGCACAGGACACACCCCAAGGACACGGGGAGGGCCCAAACCTGGCGGGGCAGGCGGCTGGCAGCCCCGGGGCCGGGCAGCAGCAGCAGCAGCAGCAGCAGCAGCAGCAGCGGCGGAGGGACACGGAACAGCCCTCGGGGGACACGGCAGCGCCGGGGGGGCCGCGGGGGGGGCCCGGCCATGGCGCCTCTGAGCCGGCCCGGCCCCCCCCGGAGCCTTTATGGCCCCCCCGGCCCCCGCACGGCCCAGGAAAGCCCCGCGGGGGCCCCGGCGGCTCCACGGGGGCGGCGGGGCCGGGCCGGGCCTGGGGGGGGGCGGGGGTGCCCCTCCCTCCCCTCCCCCTCCCCCGGGACCCCCCGCCGTGGGAAACCCGCACGGCCGCCCCTCCCCCCCCCACCGCGGGATCCCCCTCCTCTAATTAACGCGGCGCCCCCCTAATTAAAGGTGTTAATGAGCGCCCTCCCCCGCCGGCCGCCTCACCGGGAAAACCCGGGAAGGAAACGGGGGGGGGCGGGGGGAGCCCCCCCGAAAGCGGAACCGCCCCAAACCGCCCCGGTGGGGCCCCGAAATCAAACCCCGGGGCGGGGGGAACCCCAAACCACGCGGGGAACCCGAAACCACCGCGGGGGCACCCGAAATCACCGGGGGGGCACCCGGAACACCGGGGGGGGCACCCGAAACCACCGCGGGGGCACCCGGAACAGCGGCGGGGCGGGGCCGGACACGGTAACGGCACCGAAAGCCTCGGGGCAGCCCCAGATCCCCGGCGGGAAAAGCTCAGCGCCCCAAATCCGGCTGGGGGAGGGGCAGCTCCGCCCCTCCCCCGTTTATTGCCCCCCGGCTGCCCCACAGATCTCAGCCCGGGGGGCGAGTCCGGATCCCCCTCAATTCCCCCCCAAGTCTCGGTTCCTTTCAGTCCCGGTCTGCGGGCGGTTTCGTGTCCGCCAGGGCCCCCCCGGCACAGCCCGAGCTTTCTTCAGAGCCCCCGCATCCGTTCCGAGCGTTCCTCCCGAGGGGATCTCCGGCCGTTCCCGGGGTTCCCTCAGCCTCCCCCGGGGTCCCACGGCCCGAGCGGCTCCGGTTCGGGCACATCTGGGGTGGGGGGGGGGGACACAGGGCTGGGACCCTCCCCAGCGCGGGGGGAAGTTCCAGGGAGGGGGGCGGCCCCGAACTCTCCTTCCCGCCCTGAAAGAACCGCTCGGGGCTCCCGGGAGGGTTCCGGGGGGGTCCGGGGGTCCCGGGGGTCTCACCGCGGTCCCGGCCGCTTCCCACGGAGGAGCCGGGCGGAAGTCGCCTCACGGGCGGGCGGAAGTCGCCTCACGGGCGGCCGGAAGTGCAGTCCAGTGAGGGCGGAAGCGGTGCCCGGCCGTTGCGAATCCCCCTGGCGGCGCGGAGGACCGAGTCAGCTCTGAGGGACGCTGGGGGAGCGACCCCCCCCCCCCGCCAATCCCGGGGGTCCCCGGTGCCGGCGGGGGGACCCTCCCCGCTCCCGAGCCCCCCCGGACTCACCGTGCGGCCGGAGGCGCAGCGCTCCGCCCCGAGCTCCTCCACGGGGGTCTCCGGGAGGGGTCCCGGGGGGCTCAGGGCGGGGCCCGGCGCGGGGGCTCCGGGGGGTCCCAGCGCTCCATGTACTCCCTCAGCCGGATCTCCCAGGCCCGCGCCGCCGCCTCGGAGCGGCACCGGCCCCGGGACCCCTCCCCGCGGCCCCCCGAGGCCGCCGCCCCCGGCCGGGGGGGCCCCGCCACGGCCGCCGCGTCCCCCGGGCCGAAGTGCGTGACCCGGGCCCGGAGCCGCGGCCCCCAGCCCAGGCCGGCCCGGTCCCGCTTCAGCTCGGTGGGCACCGGCAGCCGCCGCCCGCGCTCCCCCGGGCCCAGGCCGCCGCCGGCCCAGCCGGCCCGCAGCAGCAGCCGGTAACCGGGGCCGGAGCGCGGCGGCGGCGGCGCGGGGGGCGCGGGGGGAGCCCCCAGCCCCAGCAGGTGCGCGGTGGAGCGGCGGTGCCGCGCGGGGGGGTCGCGGAACGAGGCCCCGCAGCTGCGGCAGAAGTGCGGCGGCTCCGGGGGGCTGCCGGAAGAGGTTAATTAATTAATTAATTCATTAATTCATTAATTGGGTTAATTGCTGGGGGGGTCGCACCCACCTGGGCGGCGGCTCCCCGTCTGCCGGCGGCTCCCGGGGGCTCCGTGCGGGCTCCGCGCCGCCGCCCTCGGCGATCAGGCTCTCGTAGAAGCTCCGCGCGTCCGCCCCGGGGTCGGCGGCGCCCGGGGAGGGTCCGGGGAGCGGCGGCGGCGGCGGCTCCTCCTGCAGCCGCCCGTCCTTCCAGCGGCCGGCCTGGTCGCGGCCGCGGCGGAAGGCGATCAGGGACATGGCGGCACCGGCGGCGGCACCGGGGGCGGTTCGGGGCTCCCGGAGGCTCCGGGCCGGACCCCGCAGCCGCCACCGGAAACTGCCACCGGGGCGGAGCGGCCACGTGACCCGAGCGCGGGCACTGATTGGTCGCTCCAGGCGCGGGACCGGCGCGCGAGGCGGAAGCGGCGGCGGGACCCGGCGCTGATTGGTCGGTCCGGGCGGGGGGCGGTGATTGGAGCGGAAGTACCGGGCGGCCGGCGGAGATTTCCGGTGAGGGGGCGGGGCTTGGGGCGGAAGCGGCGGCTGCGCGTGCGCGGATCGTGCCCGGAGCGCCCCTCAGGCGGCGGGTGAGGGCCCGGGGGGGGCCCGGTGTGGGGGGTCCCGGTGTGGGGGCGGGGGGGATTCACCGGCCGCCGCTCCTCTCCGCAGAACGCCGGGACCATGAGCAGCTCCGAGGAGGTGTCGTGGATCTCGTGGTTCTGCGGCCTCCGCGGCAACGAGTTCTTCTGCGAGGTGGGCGCGGGACCCCCGGAGCACCCCGGGACAGCCCCGGAGACCCCGGGACACCCCCGGGAGACCCTCGAGTATCCCCGGACACCCCCGGGACACCCCCGGGTCTCGGACCGCCCCGCACCCCCGCTGCCCCCCGGCCTCCCCCAGCCCCCCCGCCCCTCCCGCAGCCCCCCCGGTGCCCCCGGTGCCCCCCCGGTGCCCCCGGTGCCCCCGCAGACCCCCCGGTGCCCCCGCAGGTGGACGAGGATTACATCCAGGACAAGTTCAACCTGACGGGGCTGAACGAGCAGGTGCCGCACTACCGGCAGGCGCTGGACATGATCCTGGACCTGGAGCCCGGTACGGCCCGGGGGGCGGTCCGGGGGGGCTCTGGGGGGTCCCGGGGGGTCCCGGGGGGGTCCCGGGGGTCCCCAGCCCCTCACTGCCCCCCCCCGCAGATGAGGAGCTGGAGGACAACCCCAACCAGAGCGACCTGATCGAGCAGGCGGCCGAGATGCTCTACGGGCTGATCCACGCGCGGTACATCCTGACCAACCGCGGCATCGCCCAGATGGTGAGGGAGCCCCGGGACCCCCCTGTGCCCCCTGAGACCCCCAGAGCCCCCCTGAGTGCCCCCTGGGACCCCGGGACCCCTGAGTGCCCCCCGGGACCCCCGGGACCCCTGAGTGCCCCCTGAGTGCCCCCTGGGACCCCTGAGTGCCCCCCGGGACCCCCTGAGTGCCCCCTGGGACCCCCTGAGTGCCCCTGGGACCCCTGAGTGCCCCCTGGGACCCCTGAGTGCCCCCCGGGACCCCCTGTGCCCCCCCTGAGCCCCCCCCGGGACCCCCAGGACCCCCAGAGCACCCCCTGAGATGCCTGGGACCACCCCTGAGCAGCCCTGAGACCCCAGACCCCTCTGAGCCCCTGAGACCCCCTGAGCCCTGGGACCACCCCCTGACCCTTGGGCCCCCCCTGAGCCCCCCTGAGCCCCCCTGATCCCCCCTGAGCCCCCCCTGAGCCCCCTGAGTGCCCCTGAGCCCCCCTGAGCCCCCCTGAGTGCCCCCTGAGCCCCCCTGAGCCCCCTGAGCCCCCCTGAGCCCTCAGTGCCCCCTGAGCCCCCCTGATCCCGGTGCCCCCTGTGCCCCACAGCTGGAGAAGTACCAGCAGGGGGATTTCGGGTACTGCCCGCGGGTCTACTGTGAGAACCAGCCCATGCTGCCCATCGGTACGGGGGCACGGGGGGGGTTTGGGGGGTTTGGGGGGTTTGGGGAGGATTTGAGGGGTCTCAGGGGGATTGGGCAGCGGTTTGGGAAAGATCTGGGGGATTTGGGGGGTCTCAGGGGATTGGAGGGGATTTAGGGAAGACTTGGGGGGATTTGGGGGGTGTCAGGGGGATTGGGGGGATCTGGGGGGATCTGGGGAATGTGGGGTGTCAGGGAGATTGGGGGGGTCTCAGGGGATTTGGGGGGTGTCAGGAGATTGGGGGGTCTCAGGGGGATTTGGGGGGTGTCAGGGAGATTGGGGGGGTCTCAGGGGGATTTTGGGAGGTCTCAGGCATCTCAGGGGGTTTGAGGGGCAATCAGGGGGATTTTGGGGGGTCTTTGGGTCTATTCCTGGTTGTTTGGGGATTGTTTGGGTTTCTCTCCCCCAGGACTTTGTGGGGGGTTATTTGGGTTTGGTTTGTGGGGTTTGGAGCGCTTTGTTTTGTGGTTTTTGGGGTTATTTCTGGTTTGGGGGGTTATTTGGGTTTGGTTTGTGGGGTTTGGAGCAGTCTGTCTCTGGTTTTTGGGGTTATTTCTGGTTTGGGGGGTTATTTGGGTTTGATTTGTGGGGTTTGGAGCAGTCTGTCTCTGGTTTTTGGGGTTATTTCTGGTTTGGGGGGTTGTTTGGGTTTGATTTGTGGGGTTTGGGGCAGTCTGTCTCTGGTTTTTGGGGTTATTTCTGGCTTGGGGGTTATTTGGGTTTGATTTGTGGGGTTTGGAGCAGTTTGTTTCTGGTTTTTGGGGTTATTTCTGGTTTGGGGGGTTATTTCTGGTTTGATTTGTGGGGTTTGGAGCAGTCTGTTTGTGGTTTTTGGGGTTATTTCTGGTTTGGGGGGTTATTTGGGGTTTTGTTCTCACGGGGTTTTGTCGGTGTTACGTGGGAGTTTTTGGGTTTGTTTGGGGGTTCTTTCTGGGATTATTTTGGGGTTTGGGGGGGTTAATTCTGGGTGTTTTTGGGATTATTTCTGGGATGTTTTTGGGTTATTCAGGTTTCTCTTCCTGCAGGGTTTTATGAGGTGCTGTTTGAGGTTTATTTCTGCTTTTTGGGGCTTTGTTTCTGGGTTTTTTGCAGTGTGTTTCTGGATTTTTAGGGTTCTGGTGTTTGGGGGTTTGTTTCTGGATTTTTGGGTGGGTTGTTCCTGGTGTTTTGGGGTTTGTTTCTGGGGTTTTTTCAGGATTATTTCTGGGTTTTGGGGGGATTTGTTTCTGGGTTTTGGTGCTTCATTTCTGGGTTTTTTTGGGGATTATTTCCAGTTTTTTGGGGAGATTATTTTGGGGGGTTTTGGGGGGGGTTATTTCAAGTTTTTTTGGGGGGTTGTTTTAGGGTTTTTTTGGATTATTTCTTTGAAATAAGGGGTTTGGGGTTTGTTGGTTTTTTTTGAGATTGTTTTGGTTTTTTGTAGGAATTATTTCTGCTTCTTTGGGGTTGTTTTCGGGGTTTTTTGGGGATTATTTCTGGGTTTTTTTGGGGTTATTTCCAGGGTTTTTTGGGGATTGTTTCTGGGTTTTTTGGGGGTTATTTCCAGGGTTTTTTGGGGATTATTTCTGGGGTTTTTTGGGGATTATCTCTGGGGTTTTTTGGGGATTATTTCTGGGTTTTTTGGGGATTATTTCTGGGGTTTTTTGGGGTTGTTTCTGGGGTTTTTTGGGGATTATTTCTGGGTTTTTTTGGGGATTATTTCTGGGTTTTTTTGGGGGATTATTTCTGGGTTTTCTGGGGGATTATTTCTGGGTTTTTTTGGGGATTATTTCTGGGTTTTTTTGGGGATTATTTCTGGGGTTTTTGGGGATTATTTCTTGGTTTTTTTGGGGATTATTTCTGGGTTTTTTTGGGGATTATTTCTGGGTTTTTTTTGGGGATTATTTCTGGGGTTTTTGGGGATTATTTCTTGGTTTTTTTGGGATTATTTCTGGGGTTTTTGGAGATTATTTCTGGGTTTTTTGGGGATTATTTCTGGGTTTTTTTGGGGTTATTTCCAGGGGTTTTTTGGGATTTTTTCTGGGTTTTTTGGGGATTATTTCTGGGTTTTTTTGGGGATTATTTCTGGGTTTTTTGGGGTTATTTCCAGGGGTTTTTTGGGATTTTTTCTGGGTTTTTTGGGGATTATTTCTGGGTTTTTTTGGGGATTATTTCTGGGTTTTTTGGGGGTTATTTCCAGGGTTTTTTGGGGATTATTTCTGGGTTTTTTTGGGGATTATTTCTGGGTTTTTTGGAGTTGTTTCCGGGGTTTTTTGAAGATTATTTTTGGGTTTTTTGGGGATTATTTCTGGATTTTTGGGGATTATTTCTGGGTTTTTTGGGGATTATTTCGGGTTTTTTGGGGATTATTTGTGGGGTTTTTTGGGGATTATTTCTGGGTTTTTTTGGGGGTTATTTCTGGGTGTTTTTGGGGGATTATTTCTGGGTTTTTTGGGGATTATTTCTGGGGTTTTTTGGGGATTATTTCTGGGTTTTTTGGGGATTATTTCTGGGTTTTTTGGGGTTGTTTCCGGGGTTTTTTGAAGATTATTTTTGGGTTTTTGGGGGATTATTTCCGGGGTTTTTTGGGGATTATTTCTGGGTTTTTTGGGGATTATTTCTGGGTTTTTTTGGGGATTATTTCTGGGTTTTTTGGGGTTTATTTTTGGGTTTTTGGGGATCATTTCCAGGGCTCTCAGACATCCCCGGGGAGGCCATGGTGAAGCTGTACTGCCCCAAGTGCATGGACGTGTACACGCCCAGGGGATTATTTGTATTTTTGGGGTTTATTGCTGGGTTTTTGGGGGTTTATTTCTATTTTTTGGGGATCATTTCCAGGGCTCTCAGACATCCCTGGTGAGGCCATGGTGAAGCTGTACTGCCCCAAGTGCATGGACGTGTACACGCCCAGGGGATTATTTGTATTTTTGGGGATTATTTCTGGGTTTTTTGGGGATTATTTCTGGGTTTTTTTGGGGGGATTATTTCTGGGTTTTCTGGGGGATTATTTCTGGGTTTTTTTGGGGATTATTTCTGGGTTTTTTTGGGGATTATTTCTGGGGTTTTTGGGGATTATTTCTTGGTTTTTTTGGGGATTATTTCTGGGTTTTTTTGGGGATTATTTCTGGGTTTTTTTGGGGATTATTTCTGGGGTTTTTGGGGATTATTTCTTGGTTTTTTTTGGGATTATTTCTGGGGTTTTTGGAGATTATTTCTGGGTTTTTTGGGGATTATTTCTGGGTTTTTTTTGGGGTTATTTCCAGGGTTTTTTGGGATTTTTTCTGGGTTTTTTGGGGATTATTTCTGGGTTTTTTTGGGGATTATTTCTGGGTTTTTTGGGGGTTATTTCCAGGGGTTTTTTGGGATTTTTTCTGGGTTTTTTGGGGATTATTTCTGGGTTTTTTTGGGGATTATTTCTGGGTTTTTTGGGGGTTATTTCCAGGGTTTTTTGGGGATTATTTCTAGGTTTTTTTGGGGATTATTTCTGGGTTTTTTGGAGTTGTTTCCGGGGTTTTTTGAAGATTATTTTTGGGTTTTTTGGGGATTATTTCTGGATTTTTGGGGATTATTTCTGGGTTTTTTGGGGATTATTTCCGGGTTTTTTGGGGATTATTTGTGGGTTTTTTGGGGATTATTTCTGGGTTTTTTTGGGGGTTATTTCTGGGTGTTTTTTGGGGATTATTTCTGGGTTTTTTGGGGATTATTTCTGGGGTTTTTGGGGATTATTTCTGGGTTTTTTGGGGATTATTTCTGGGTTTTTTGGGGTTGTTTCCGGGGTTTTTTGAAGATTATTTTTGGGTTTTTGGGGGATTATTTCCGGGGTTTTTTGGGGATTATTTCTGGGTTTTTTGGGGATTATTTCTGGGTTTTTTTGGGGATTATTTCTGGGTTTTTTGGGGTTTATTTTTGGGTTTTTGGGGATCATTTCCAGGGCTCTCAGACATCCCAGGAGAGGCCATGGTGAAGCTGTACTGCCCCAAGTGCATGGACGTGTACACGCCCAGGGGATTATTTGTATTTTTGGGGTTTATCGCTGGGTTTTTGGGGGTTTATTTCTATTTTTTGGGGATCATTTCCAGGGCTGTCAGACATCCCCGGGGAGGCCATGGTGAAGCTGTACTGCCCCAAGTGCATGGACGTGTACACGCCCAAGTCCTCGCGGCACCACCACACCGACGGCGCCTATTTCGGCACCGGCTTCCCGCACATGCTGTTCATGGTGCACCCCGAGTACCGGCCCAAGCGCCCCGCCAACCAGTTCGTGCCCAGGTGGGCTGGGGGCAGCCTGAAATGAAGGAAAAAATCCCACGGGAAATGGGCCTGGCGAGGGAAAAAGGGAAATAGAAAAAAAATCGTGAAGGAAACGGGGCTGGGGATGGGGGAATGGCCCCAGGAGAGGCGGAGGGAGCGAAGCTGGAGTGAGGGGAAATGAGCCCGAAAAACCTGACAAGAATGAGCTTGAAATGAGGGAAAATGAGCCCCAAAAAACTGACTGGAATGAGCCCAAAATGAGGGGAAATGAGCCCAGAAAACCTGACAAGAATGAGCTGGAAATGAGGGAAAATGAGCCCCAAAAAACTGACTGGAATGAGCCCAAAATGAGGGGAAATGAGCCCAGAAAACCTGACAAGAATGAGCTCGAAATGAGGGAAAATGAGCCCCAAAAAACTGGCAGGAATGAGCCCAAAATGAGGGGAAATTAGCCTGGAATTACAACAAGAATGAGCCTGGAATTAGGGAAAAAAACGAGCCCAAAAAACCCAACAGGAATGTGGCTTTTTTTCCCAAAATTCCCTGGGGTGTTTTTCCCCCAAATCCCTGGATTTTTTCCCCAAAATTCCCCTTTTTTTTTCCCTCAAAACCCCTGGGGTTTTTTTCCCCAAAATCCCTGTGTTTTTCCCCCAAAATTCCCCTTTTTTTTCCCAAAACTTCCCATTTATCTTCCCAAACCCCCTTTGGTTCTCTCCCCTCAGGCTCTACGGCTTCAAGATCCACCCCATGGCCTACCAGCTGCAGCTCCAGGCCGCCAGCAACTTCAAGAGCCCCGTCAAGACCATCCGCTGAGGGACCCCCAAAAACCCCCCCGGGACCCCCAAAAACCCCCCCAGAGTCCCCCCCGGCCCCACAACCCCCCCCCCAACAACCCCCATAAAGAGATTTGGGCTGAAACCCCCCCGGTTTGGCTCTTTTCTGGGTGCTTTGGTGGGATTTGGGCAATTTTGGGGCTTTTGGGGGTCGGTTTTGGGTGTGTTCAAGCAGTTTCTGGGGTGGTTTGGTGGAATTCGGGGGTTTTGGGGGGTGGTTTGGGCTGCTTTGGTGAAATTTGGGGCTTTTGGGGACGATTTGAGTTATTTTGGGGCATTTTGGGGGCAATTCGGGGTCCCTTTGAGCGCTTTGGGGACAGTTTGGGCCTTTGGGGTCAGCTTGGGGCTGGGTTTGGGTCACCTTGGCTGATTTTAGAGCATTCTGGGGCATTCCTGGCTGGTTTTGGGGCTGTGTGGGAGGGATTTGGGGTGATTTCCGTGGCTTTGGAGGATTTCAAGTGGCGCTTCGGGGCACTCGGAGCTGTTTGGGGGGGTTTGGGGCTGTTCCAGGCCCGTTTTGGGTGGATTTGGCACATTCCGGGCCGGTTTTGGTGTCACTTTCGGCTGTTTTGGGCCCGCTCCGCCCGGGTTTGGGATCCCTTGGCCCCATTGCCGCCCCTTGCGCTGCATTTTGGGGCAATTTCAGCCGCTTTGGGGACATTTCCAGGCCTGTTCGAGCCTCTCGCCCCGTTCCCATGACAACGCCGCCATTTTGTCCCTCCCCCGTTCCCATGACAACGCCGCCATTTTGTCCCGCCCCTGTTCCCATGACAACGCCGCCATTTTGTCCCTCCCCCGTTCCCATGACAACGCCGCCATTTTGTCCCTCCCCCGTTCCCATGACAACGCCGCCATTTTGTCCCTCCCCCGTTCCCATGACAACGCCGCCATTTTGTCCCTCCCCCGTTCCCAGGACAACGCCGCCATTTTGTCCCTCCCCCGTTCCCATGACAACGCCGCCATTTTGTCCCTCCCCCGTTCCAATGACAACGCCGCCATTTTGTCCCGCCCCGGAAGCGCCGTTTCCCGGAAGCGCCGCCACTTCCGGCGCCGCCGTCATGGCGAAGCTGCTCAGCTGCGTCCTGGGCCCGCGGCTCTACCGGGTCCATCGGCCCCGCCTGAGCGGCGCGGCCGGGGGGGGCCCGGGGGGGCCGCGGGAGGCTCCGGGCGGCGGCGGCCACCCCGAGGAGCCGGCCTGGGTGAGGCGCGGGGGGGCGGCGGGCCCGGGCGGGGCGGTTGCCATGGGAACGGCGGGGATGCGGAGCCCCCCGGGCCCCGCGCTGACCCCCCCCGGGCCCCCCCCAGGACTCCTATTACCAACCGCGGGGGCTGGAGAAGCACACGGACAGCGTCCTGGCGCTGGTGAGCGCGGGGGGGCTCGGACACCCCCCCGGTGCCCCCCCCGGGACCCCCCGGTACCCCCCCGGTGCCCCCCCGGTGCCCCCCCCGTACCCCCCGGTGCCCCCCCCGGTGCCCCTCCCCCTGCCCGCCCCCCTCTGCCACCCCCGAACGCCCCAAACCTCCCCAGGTCGCGTTCTCCCCCCTCCCCCCCCTCCCCATCCCCCCCCCGATCTCCCCCCGCCCCCCCCGGGGCCCCCCCGGCGCTCGGGGGTCTCAGCGGGGCCGGGGGTCCCGCAGGCCTCGGTGCTCTGGTCCATCTCGTACTATGCCTCCCCCCTGGCCGTGTTCTACCTGTACCGCAAAGGTGCGGGGGGCGGGGGGCCGGGACCCCCGGGGGGGCGGGCTGGGGGCGGTTTGGGGGGCTCCAGCTCGGCCGGGGGGGCTCCGGGGGGTGTTGGGGTTCCGCTTTGGGGGCTCTGGGGCTGCCTGGGGGGAGAATTCCGGGGTCCCGGCCCCTTCTTGGTGCCCCCCAGGGGTGTCCCGGGTGCGCTGGGGGTCTCTGGGGGGCTCTGGGGGGGCTCTGGGGGTGGGTTTGGGGCTTTGGGGGTCCCAGAGCTGTTTTGGGGTCCCTGAGGTGTTCCTGGGGTGGTTTGGGGGTGATTTGGGGGTCTCTGAGCTGTTTCTGGGGCGGTTTGGGGTTTCTGAGCTGGTTTGGGGCTGCCTGTGGGTATTTCTGTGCTCCCCAGGCTGGTTCTGGGGTGTCCCAGGGGTGATTTTGGGGTGTTTTTGGCTGATTTTGGGGTGTTTCAGGGTGATTTTGGGGTGTTCCAGGGTGATTTTGGGTGTTTTTGGCTGTTTTTGCCCTCTCTGACCCCCTCCCCAGGCCTGCTGACCATGTCCCGCGTGGTTGGGGTGGGGTTTTGGGGGTCCCTGGGCTGTTTCTGGGGTGTTCCAGGGTGATTTTGGGGTGTTTTTGGCTGGTTTTGGGGTGTTTCAGGCTGTTTTTGGGGTGTTTTTGGCTGTTTTTGGCTGTTTTTGCCCTCTCTGACCCCCCTCCCCAGGCCTGCTGACCATGTCCCGCGTGGTGCCCCTCTCGCACTGCCTGGCCACGCTGGGGCTGCTGCTGGCGGGCGTGGCCTGCCTGCGAGGTGAGGGGGCTGGGGGGCTCTGGGGACCCCCGGGACCCCCTCCCCCCCCGAGCCCCCCCTGAGCCCCCCCGTGCCCCCCCCGGGCAGGGCTGGGCCGCTGGAGCAACCCCCAGTACCTGGAGTTCATGGCCGTGCTGGAGGAGAGCCACCGCTCGGGGAGCGCCGAGAGCAAGGTGGGCGAGGGGACCCCCGGGACCCCCGGGACCCCCAGGGACCCCCAGGGACCCCCCAGGGACACCCAGGGACCCCCCCAGGGACCCCCAGCGACCCCCAGGGACCCCCAGGGACCCCCGGGACCCCCCAGGGACCCCCGGGACCCCCAGGGACCCCCCGGGACCCCCCAGGGACCCCCAGGGACCCCCCAGGGACCCCCAGGGACCCCCAGGGACCCCCAGGGACCTCCAGCGACCCCCAGGGACCCCCAGGACCCCCAGGGACCCCCAGGGACACCCAGGGACCCCCTGGGACCCCCCCAGGACCCCCAGGGACCCCCAGGGACCCCCCCAGGGACCCCCAGGGACCCCCAGGGACCCCCCGGGACCCCCAGGGACCCCCAGGGACCCCCCGGGACCCCCCGGGACCCCCCGGGACCCCCAGGGACCCCCAGGGACCCCCCGGGACCCCCAGAGGGTCTGGGGGGGTCTCAGGCCTCCGCTCTCCCCTCCCCCAGCGCAAGCTCGGCCTCTACACCTTCGACTTCCGCAGCTGGCCCCCCGACTTCCGCTGGGACAGCGCCGGCCCCGCCTGGTCAGAGCCCCCCGGGGCCCAAACCAAACTGGGAACCCCAAAATCAAACTGGGAGCCCCTGAAACCAAACTGGGAACCCCTGAAACCAAACTGGGAACCCCAAAACCAAACTGGGAGCCCCAAAAACCAAACTGGGAACCCCAAAAACCAAACTGGGAACCCCTGAAACCAAACTGGGAGCCCCAAAAACCAAACTGGGAGCCCCTGAAACCAAACTGGGAACCCCTGAAACCAAACTGGGAACCCCAAAATCAAACTGGGAGCCCCTGAAACCAAACTGGGAACCCCAAAACCAAACTGGGAACCCCTGAAACCAAACTGGGAACCCCAAAACCAAACTGGGAACCCCTGAAACCAAACTGGGAACCCCTGAAACCAAACTGGGAACCCCTGAAACCAAACTGGGAGCCCCAAAACCAAACTGGGAACCAAACTGGGAACCCCTGAAACCAAACTGGGAGCCCCAAAACCAAACTGGGAACCCCAAAACCAAACTGGGAACCAAACTGGGAACCCCAAAACCAAACTGGGAACCCCAAAACCAAACTGGGAACCCCTGAAACCAAACTGGGAACCCCAAAAACAAACTGGGAACCCCAAAACCAAACTGGGAACCCCAAAAACCAAACTGGGAACCCCCAAACCAAACTGGGAACCCCAAAACCAAACTGGGAACCCCTGAAACCAAACTGGGAGCCCCTGAAACCAAACTGGGAACCCCAAAACCAAACTGGGAACCCCAAAAACCAAACTGGGAACCCCAAAAACTGCCCTGGGAGCCCCAAAAACCAAACTGGGAACCCCAAAACCAAACTGGGAACCCCTGAAACCGAACTGGGAACCAAACTGGGAACCCCCAAACCAAATTGGGAACCCCTGAAACCAAACTGGGAACCCCAAAAACCAAACTGGGAACCCCAAAACCAAACTGGGAGCCCCTGAAACCAAACTGGGAACCCCAAAACCAAACTGGGAACCCCTGAAACCAAACTGGGAACCCCAAAAACCAAACTGGGAACCCCTGAAACCAAACTGGGAACCCCAAAACCAAACTGGGAGCCCCTGAAATCAAACTGGGAACCCCTGAAACCAAACTGGGAACCCCAAAACCAAACTGGGAACCCCTGAAATCAAACTGGGAACCCCTGAAACCAAACTGGGAACCCCCAAAACCAAACTGGGAACCCCAAAAACCAAACTGGGAACCCCAAAACCAAACTGGGAACCCCTGAAACCAAACTGGGAACCCCAAAACCAAACTGGGAGCCCCTGAAACCAAACTGGGAACCCCAAAAACCAAACTGGGAGCCCCAAAAACCAAACTGGGAACCCCAAAACCAAACTGGGAACCCCAAATACTGCCCTGGGAGCCCCTGAAACCAAACTGGGACCTCCAGAAACACCCTGGGAACCCCAAAATCCTCCTTGGGGACCCGAAAAACCTGTCTGGGACCCCCCTGACACCCCCAAAGCACCCATGGGACCCTCTGACACCCCCTGGGACCCCCCGAGACCCCCAAAAACCCTCCTTGGGACCCCCAAAAACCCCCCTGGGACCCCCTCCGACCTCCCCAAAGCCCCCCCAGGGTGCCCCCCAGGACCCACAAGCCCCCCTGGGACCCCCCCTGAGACGGCAAAAAACCTCCCTGGGACCCCTCCAGGACCCCCAACCCCCCCCAATGACCCCCAGCCCCCCCCAGGACCCCCCCCAGACCCCCCCTGACCCCCCCTGTCCCGCAGGGGCGGCGCCCGGGCGGTGCCGCTGCTCCAGACCCCGCCCCGGCCCCGGGGGGGCTCCCGGGGGCTGCTGGGGGCGCTCCGGAAACTTCCCTGCGCCCTGGCCAGGTGGGCGGGGCCACGGAGGGGGCGGGGCTGCCTGGGGGCGGGGCTTGAGGAGGGGTGGGGGGTGTGGTTAATGTGAAGTGGGTGTGGCTAAGGAGGGTGGGGGGTTGGGTGTGGCCGAAGGGGGCGTGGTTGGGGAGGGAGGGAAGGGGTGGGTGGAGCTGCTGGCCCCGCCCCTGTGGGTGTGTCCCACCCTGGCCCCGCCCCCTGCAGGCGTGTCCCACACTGACCACACCCCTGGGCGTGTCCCACACTGACCACGCCCCTGGGCGTGTCCCACACTGACCACACCCCTGGGCGTGTCCCACACTGACCACGCCCCTGGGTGTGTCCCACACTGACCACACCCCTGGGCGTGTCCCACCCTGACCACGCCCCGGGCGTGCCCCACACTGACCACGCCCCTGGGTGTGCCCCACACTGACCACACCCCTGGGGGGCGTGTCCCGCCCGGCCACGCCCCTGGGTGTGCCCCACACTGACCACGCCCCTGGGTGTGCCCCACACTGACCACACCCCTGGGTGTGTCCCACACTGACCACGCCCCTGGGTGTGCCCCACACTGACCACACCCCTGGGCGTGCCCCACACTGACCACACCCCTGGGCGTGCCCCACACTGACCACGCCCCCGGGGGCGTGTCCCACACTGACCACACCCCTGGGCGTGTTCCACACTGACCACACCCCCGGGCGTGTCCCACACTGACCACACCCCTGGGGGCGTGTCCCACCCTGGCCACGCCCCTGCCCCGCCCCCAGGCTGCTCCTGGCGCACACCCTGGGCCGCTGGATGCTGTTCCCGGGCTCGGTGCGGCTGCTGCAGCGAGCGCTGCTGCCCGCCCTGCTGCAGGGGCAGGCGCGGCTGATCGAGCAGGTGAGAGCCCCAAAAACAAATCCAAAATATCCCAAATGTGCCCAAATACACCCAAAATGTGCCCAAAATATCCCCAAATGTGCCCCAAACGTACCCCAAATACACCCAAATACACCCCAAATACACCTGAACCCGCCCCGCCCTGCTGCAGGGGCAGGCGCGGCTGATCGAGCAGGTGAGAGCCCCAGAAACCAACCCAAAATAGCCCAAAATATCCCCAAATACACCCAAAATGTGCCCCAGATACACCCCAAACCCGCCCCGCCCTGCTGCAGGGGCAGGCGCGGCTGATCGAGCAGGTGAGAGCCCCAAAAACCAACCCAAAATATCCTAAAATGTACCCAAAATATCCCAAAATGTACCCAAAATGTGCCCCAAATACACCCCAAATACACCCCAACCCGCCCTGCCCTGCTGCAGGGGCAGGCGCGGCTGATTGAACAGGGGAGAACCCCAAAAACCAACCCAAAATATCCCAAAATGTGCCCCAAATACACCCAAAATGTACCCAAAATGTGCCCCAAATGTGCCCCAAATACACCCAAAATGTACCCAAAATACACCCGAACCCGCCCGGCCCCGCTGCAGGGGCAGGCACGGCTGATTGAACGGGGGAGAACCCCAAAAATAACCCAGAAATATCCTGAATTATCCTGGAATTACCTCAAAATATCCCAAATGTGCCCAAACCCCCTGCCCCAAACCCCCTGACCCCTGACCCCCTGAGCCCCCAAACCCCCCTGACCCCAACCCCTGACCCCAAACCCCCTGACCCCAACCCCTGACCCCAAACCCCCTGACCCCTGACCCCAAACCCCCTGACCCCCCAAACCCCCCTGACCCCTGACCCCTGCCCCCTGCCCCCTGCCCGGTCTCAGTTCGGGGGCCAGCGGGCCAAGCTGGTGGCCTGTGACGGCAACGAGATCGACGCCATGGTCATCGACCGGCGCGGCCGCGACCCCCGCGGGGACACCCTGGTGAGAGGGGGGGCTGGGGAGGGGTCTGAGCCCGGGGGGGACCCCAGAGTGACCCCAGAGTGACCCCCAAACCTCCCCCAGGTGATCTGCTGCGAGGGCAACGCCGGCTTCTACGAGGTCGGGTGTCTGTCCACCCCCCTGGAGGGTACGAGAGGGACCCCAAAACTGCCCCAGGGACCCCAGAACTGCCCCAGGGACCCCAAAACTGCCCCAGGGACCCCAGAAATGCCCCTGGGACCCCAAAACTGCCCCAGGGACCCCCAAAACTGCCCCAGGGACCCCAGAACTGCCACGGGGAGCCCAGAACTGCCCCAGGGACCCCAGAACTGCCCCAGGGACCCCCAGAACTGCCCCAGGGACCCCAGAACTGCCACGGGGACCCCAAAACTGCCCCAGGGACCCCAGAACTGCCCTGGGGACCCTAAAAATGCCCCTGGGACCCCCAAAACTGCCCCAGGGACCCCCAAAACTGCCCCAGGGACCCCAAAACTGCCCCAGGGACCCCAGAACTGCCACAGGGACCCCAAAACTGCCCCAGGGACCCCAGAACTGCCCTGGGGACCCTAAAAATGCCCCTGGGACCCCCAAAACTGCCCCAGGGACCCCCAAAACTGCCCCAGGGACCCCAAAACTGCCCCAGGGACCCCAGAACTGCCACGGGGACCCCAAAACTGCCCCAGGGACCCCAGAACTGCCCCAGGGACCCCAGAACTGCCACGGGGACCCCAAAACTGCCCCAGGGACCCCCAGAACTGCCACGAGGACCCCAAAACTGCCCCCGGGACCCCAAAACTGCCCTGGGGACCCCAAAACTGCCCCAGGGACCCCCAAAACTGCCCCCGGGACCCCAAAACTGCCCCTGGACCCCTCAAACGCCCCCTGAGGTACCCAGAACAGGGTCAGGAGGGGGGGTTGGGTTCCCCTGGGCTGCACCCCCTCGGTCTGGGGGGGGGGGGGATTCACTCAGATCTCAGCACATTTTGGGGGGTGGGGGGAGTTCTTGCCCCTCCCCCTCGTTTTGGGCTCCGAACCCCCCCCAGAGCCAGCGTGACCCTCCCCCCCCGTGTGTCCCCCCCAGCCGGGTACTCGGTCCTGGGCTGGAACCACCCCGGCTTCGGCGGCAGCACCGTGAGTCTGGGGGCTCGGGGGGGTCCTGGGGGGCCTGGGGGGGGTCTGGGGGGCTCTGGGGGGGTCCTGGGGGGGCCAGGGTGGGGTCTGGGGGATTTTGGGGACCCCTCAACCCCCCTATTGCAGAGAGCAAAACGAGTCCATCGCTCGCCTGATAGAGCAAGAGAGAGGAGAACCCGAAACAAGCCCCAAAATGCACCCAAAATGCACCCAAAATGTACCCAAAATGCACCCAAAATGTACCAAAAATGTACCCAAAATGCACCCAAAATGTACCAAAATGTACCCAAAATGTACCCAAAATGTACCCAAAACGCACCCAAAACGCACCCAAAATGCACCCAAAATGTACCAAAAATGCACCCAAAATGTACCAAAAATGCACCCAAAATGCACCCAAAATGCACCCAGAATGTACCGAAAATGCACCCAAAATGCACCAAAAATGTACCGAAAATGCACCCAAAATGCACCCAAAATGCACCCAAAATGCACCAAAAATGCACCCAAAACGCACCCAAAATGCACCCAAAACGCACCCAAACCCCCCCGGGTGCTGCAGGAGGTGCTGCTGCCCCAGAGCTGGGGGGTTTTGGGGGGGGTCCCTGAGGTCCCCGAGGGTCCCTGACCCCCCCCCCCCCATTTCAGGGGGTCCCCCTGCCCCAGAGCGAGGCCAACGCCACGGACGTGGTGATTGGGGGGGTGTCCCCGGGGGTCTCTCAGGGTTTGGGGGGGTCCCTGGGGATCCCTGGGGGTCTCTAACCCCCCACCCCATGGCCCCCCAGGGGGTCCCCCTGCCCCAGAGCGAGGCCAACGCCATGGACGTGGTGATTGGGGGGGTGTCCCCGGGGGTCTCGGGGGTCTCTCAGGGTTTGGGGGGGTGTCCCTGGGGGTCTCAGGGGTCTCTAACCCCCCCCATTTCAGGGGGTCCCCCTGCCCCAGAGCGAGGCCAACGCCATGGACGTGGTGATTGGGGGGGTGTCCCCGGGGGTCTCTCAGGGTTTGGGGGGTGTCCCCGGGGGTCTCTCAGGGTTTGGGGGTGTCCCCGGGGGTCTCAGGGGTCTCTAACCCCTCCCCATTGCAGGGGGTCCCCCTGCCCCAGAGCGAGGCCAACGCCATGGACGTGGTGATTGGGGGGCTGTGCCTGGGGGTCTCTCAGGGGGTTTGGGGGGTGTCCCCGGGGGTCTCAGGGGTCCCTAACCCCCCCCCATTTCAGGGGGTCCCCCTGCCCCAGAGCGAGGCCAACGCCATGGACGTGGTGATGCGCTTTGCGCTGCAGCGCCTGCGCTTCCAGCCCCCCAACATCGTCCTGTACGCCTGGTCCATCGGGGGCTTCACCGGTACCGGGGGGCACGGCGGGCACCGGGGGCACGGGGAGGGGGGCTCGGGGCACCGGGGTGGCACTGGAGGGGCACTGGGCAGCTACTGGGACAGCGTTGAGGTTACTGGGCTGGCACTGGGTGACACTGGGGGGCACTGGGCAGTCACTGGGTGACACTGGGGGGCACTGGGCAGTCACTGGGTGACACTGGGTGACACTGGGGGGCACTGGGCAGTCTCTGGGTGACACTGGGAGGGCACTGGGGGGCACTGGGCAGTCACTGGGTGGCACTGGGCAGTCACTGGGGGACACTGGGTGACACTGGGCAGTCACTGGGGCACCGTTCCGGTCACTGGGCCGGCACTGGGTGCCCAGCCCTGCACCCCAGGGCGTTCCCAGAGCCCCCCTGAGCTCCCCGGGGTGGGGGGGGTCAGATCCCCCAGGGTGCCCCCAGCCCCGGGGGTCCCGCTGACCCCTCCCCCCGCAGCCACCTGGGCCGCCATGTCCTACCCCGAGCTGGGGGGGCTGGTGCTGGACGCCTCCTTCGATGACCTGGTGCCCCTGGCCCTGAAGGTGCTGCCCCGCAGCTGGCGTGAGTGCCCGGGACCCCCCAAAACACCCCCAACCCCCCCTGCACCCCCAAACCCCCCCCTGCACCCCCAAACCCACCCCTGACCCCCCCAAACCCACCCCTGACCCCTGCTCCCCCCCCAGGGGACCTGGTGACCCAGACGGTTCGGGAGCACCTGAACCTCAACAACGCCGAGCAGCTCTGCAGGTACGGCCTGGGCCCCTCCCCCGCCCGCTGGGGACCCCCCAGAACCCCCAAACCCCCCCCAAAAACCCCCAAAAACCCAAACCCCCCCCAAAAAACCCCCAAAACCCAAACCCCCCCTCCCCCCTCCCCCCAGGTACCAGGGCCCCGTGCTGCTGGTGAGGAGGACGAAGGACGAGATCATCACCACCACGTGAGCCCCCCCTGACCCCCTGGGACCCCCTGGGACCCCCCCCAGACCCCCTGGGACCCCCCCTGACCCCCCCGTGTGCCCCCACCCCGCAGGGTCCCCGATGACATCGCCTCCAACCGCGGCAACGACCTCCTGCTGAAGCTGCTGCAGCACCGGTGGGGAATGGGGGGCTGGGGGGGTTGGGGGGGGGGGTCCTGGGGGTGCTGGAAGGGGCTGGGGGGGCTTGGGGGGGCTTGGGGGGGGCGTGGGGGGGCTGGGGTACAACTTGGGGGCTTTTAGGGGTGTAGGCCGGGGGCATTTGGAGGGGGTTGGGGAGGTTTGGGGGGTCTCTGGGGGGTTTTGGGGGGTTCCTGGGGGGTTTAGGGGGTCCCTGGGGGGGTTTGGGGGTCCCAAAGGGGGCCCTGACCCCTGCGCCCCCCCAGGTACCCCAAGATCCTGGCGGACGAGGGGCTGCGGGCGGTGCGGGAGTGGCTGGAGGCGGCGACCCCCGAGGAGGAGAGTGAGTGACCCCCTTGCCCTGCCCCACCCCCCAATTTCCGTGTCCCACCCCCCATTTTGGGGCTCTGCCCCCCATTTTGGGCTCTGCCCCCCCATTTTGGGGCTCTGCCCCCCATTTTGGGGCTCTGCCCCCCCATTTTGTGCTCTGCCCCCCCCATTTTGGGGCTCTGCCCCCCCATTTGGGGCTCTGACCCCCCCATTTTGGGCTCTGCCCCCCCATTTTGGGCTCTGCCCCCCCCCATTTTGGGGTTCTGCCCCCCCATTTTGGGCTCTGCCCCCCCATTTTGGGCTCTGCCCCCCCATTTTGGGGCTCTGCCCCCCCATATTGGGCTCTGCCCCCCCCATTTTGGGCTCTGCCCCCCCATTTTGGGCTCTGCCCCCCCATTTTGGGCTCTGCCCCCCCATTATGGGCTCTGACCCCCCCCATTCTCTCTCTCCCCCCCGCCCCGGTTCCGGAAGGTTCCGTGCTCCGCGGCTCCGCCCCCGACGAGCGCTGGTGCCGGGAGCAGCTCGAGGCCTTCGCGGGCGACCGGAGCCCCCCCTTCCCCTGGAGCCTGGGTCAGCCAATGGGAGCGCGGGGGCGTGGCAGGGGGCGTGGCAGGGGGCGTGGCGGGATCCAGCGGGGATTGGCCGCCGCCTCCGGTGGCCGTGGCTCCGCCCCTTACCTTGGCTCCGCCCCTAACGTTGGCCCCGCCCCCACAGGTGAGGAGCTGAGCCCCGCCCAGCGCCGCCAGCTGGCGCTCTACCTGGTGAGTGTGGGCGGGGCCTGGGCGGGTGTGGCCGGTGGGCGTGGCCCGGCGCTGACCCCGCCCTCCCGCCCCTCCCCCAGGCCCAGAAGCACCTGCAGAACTTCGAGGCCTCGCACTGCACGCCCCTCCCCCCCCCAGGCCTTCCGCCTGCCCTGGGCGCTGTGACCCCGCCCCCGCCCCTCCCCCGCCCTGCACGCGCCCCGCCCCTCCCCCCCCACACACAGAGAAAAACATTCATTAATTGTGAATTAATTAAAATGAAATTTTTTTTATTTAAAATCCAATCCCGGGCGCTTCCTTAAGGCAGGAGGGGGCGGGGCTGCAGCTGGGGGGGGTGGAGCTAAAAAACAGGGTGGGGGAGGGGCCTCCATATGGCCCCACCCGCTGGAATGAGGGGTGGGGCGTGGTAAAGGGGCGTGGTCAGGGCTGGCCCCGCCCTCCCGGCCGCGCCCGCAGCAGGACGCAGCAGGAGCTCAGGGCCCCGCCCACCTTGGCGGCCTCGCTCAGGTCCAGCGGCACCAGCGACACCCCCGGAACCTTCTGGAACGCCTGGGGGGCGGGGCCGGGGAGGGAGGGGCGTGTCAGGGCCCCACCCACACACAGCCCCACCCACCCAGAGCCCCGCCCACTCAAACCCCACCCCAAACAGCCCCGGGTATTAACGAGCCACGCCCGCATTTAGCCACGCCCCCCGGCCCCGCCCCCCGGCCCCGCCCCCCGGCCCCGCCCACCTTCTGGCTGAGCGGGAACTCGTCGGGGCCGCGGTGCAGCAGGACCCCCCCCGGGAGCCCCCCCGGGCGCGTGAACAGGCAGTTCCCGGCGGGGTCGTCGGGCAGCGGCAGCCGCGAGTAGGGGTGGTCCGAGAGCTGCTCCATGGCCTGGGGGCACCGGGACCTCAGGGACCCCCGAGGGACCACCGAGACCCCCAGAGGGACCCCAAAACCACCCCAAAACCGATCCTCAGGGACCCCTGGAGTGACCCTAAAACCCACCCCCAAAACCGCCCTAAGACTGACCCCAAACCCACCCCAGAACTGACCCTGGGACACCCCCGAGTCACCCCCAACTGCCCTAAAACTGAGCCTCGGCCTCTGCCCTTCCCCAAACCGGGATTTCCCCCCCCCAAACTGGGATTTCCCCCCCCAAACTGGGATTTCCCCCCCCCAAACTGGGATTTCCCCCCCCCCAAACTGGGATTTCCCCCCGCCAAACTGGGATTTCTCCCCCCAACCCCGCGTGCCCCCCCCGTGCCCCCCCCACCTTGATGGCCCTGCGGGCGCCGTCGCTGCTGCCGTGGGCGATGGTCTGGGGGGCGGCCATGCTGCAGAAACCCTTCAGCCGCCCCCCGCCCCCCACCGGCACCGTGGACACCGTGAAGTCCTGGGGGGGCACGGCGGGGGAGGGGTCAGGACCCCCCCCGGAAACCGCAAAACCCCCCCGGGACAGCGAGAAACGCCCCCCGAACCCCCCCAAAAAAACCTTGGGACCCCCTCCATTAAATGCCCAGGGGTTTTGGGACCCTCTGATCCCCCCAAAGCCCCCCGAGGGTCTGACCCCCCCACCAAAGCCTCCCCCGAGGGTCTGACCCCCCCCAAAGCCCCCCCCGAGGGTCTGACCCCCCCCCAAAGCCCCCCGGGGGTCT
Organism: Phylloscopus whistleri; assembly: GCA_017589585.1. Taxonomy (NCBI): domain Eukaryota; kingdom Metazoa; phylum Chordata; class Aves; order Passeriformes; family Phylloscopidae; genus Phylloscopus; species Phylloscopus whistleri. The sequence goes on from JADMLD010000934.1 coordinate 27,383, forward strand.
CACCCTGAAGGCGTCGGCCACGGCCTCGGCCCCGCGCAGGTTGGTCCAGGGGGAGATTCCCACGAAGAATTCCCGGCCTGGGGGGGGCGCAGGGGGCGGTTGGGACCCCTGGGGAGGGGGTGGGGAGTCCCGGGGGGGTGGTCCCGGGGGTCGTGGGGGTCCCCCCCAAACTGACCGGTGAACAGAACGTCCCCCCCGTCCAGCGCCGCCCCCTCGTCCGTCACCGCCAGCACCCGGAGCTGCAGCTGCTCCAGCACCTCCCGGAGCCCCCCGAGCTGGGGGGGGGCACGGGGGGGTCACGGAGGGGGGGGTGGGCATCAGCCACGACCCCCCCTCTGCGCCCCCAACCCCCCCCCCCCCACGGTGTGCAGGACCCTCAGGGGATGTTGGGACCCCCACCCCAACCCTGGGGGTCCCCGACCCCTCCCCAGCAGCTCCACCCCAAAAGGAGCCCCCGTTCCCACCCCACCCCCACTCGGGGGTCCCACCCCCCCGTGCCCCACCCCCCCGGTACCTCCTCGCGGCGGGGGGGTCCCGGCCGGGTCAGCAGCGCCGTCCCCCCCTGGACCACCACGAGCTCCTCGAGCAGCAGCGCCCGGAGCCCCCCGCGGGCCGGGGGCAGCTCCAGCAGCTGCAGCCCCAGGCGCTGCCGCAGGACCCCCCCCAGGACCCCCCACTGCCGCCGCGCCTTGGCCGGGTCCGGGGGGGGCCCCGGGGGGGCCGCGACCCCCAGAGCCTCGGCCCAGGGGTCCCCCGGGGGGGGCAGCGCCCGCACCAGCGCGTGGGTGAAGTGGCCGAAGGGGGGCTCGGCCATGCCGGGACCCCCGGGTGGGCTCGGGGGGCGCGGGGGGGGCGCGGGGGGGGCGCTCCGGGACCCCCGGGCGGGGCAGCGGGAGGGGGAGGGGCGGGCGGAGCCTTCGGCGCTGCCGGAGCTGCGGGGGGGGGAGGGGGCGGCGGTAATTAACGGGGGCTCATTAGCGCTAATTAACGGGGGGAGGGGCGGCTCCTCGGAACCCCCCAGACACCGCCAGGAGGGGCCGGGGGCGCCCCGGACCCCTCAACTTCCCCAGAACCCCCCCGGAACCCCCAGGGACCCCCCAGGGACCCCCGCCCCACCCCAGAGCCCCCCCGGGACCCCCCCGGGACCCCCGGATTCCCCCGAAGCCGCCGCGGGACCCCCGGGTCTCTCCCCGCGCCCCCCCCGCGGTAACCCCAGAGACCCCCGGGACACCCCCAGCCCCGGCCCCGCCCCCGGGGACCCCCCCCCCAGGCCTGGCCACGCCCCCTGAGCCCCCCGGGACCCCCCAGGACCCTCCGAGCCCCCCCCGAGCCCCCCCCTCACCCGCGGCCGCCCCGATCCCAGAATCCCCCGCGGCCACGCCCACCCCCCATTGTCCGCGCGGGGCGGGGCGGGGCCGTGCGAGGCCACGCCCCTTTATTAGCCCGGACACGCCCGGGGCGGGGCTCAGCGTGGCCACGCCCCCACGGGGTCCCCCAGTGACGGCAGCAGGGGCGGGTCCGTGAACGCCTTTATTGGGGGAGGGGGACGCGGGGGGGTCACAGCATCTTCCTCATCAGCTCCTCGGCTTCCAGAACGTTCCGCAGCTCCGACTCCAGCTGGCTCAGCTGCGGGGGGGGCGGGACACAGGCTGGGCCCCCCCCAGGACCCCCCAAACCCCACCTAGGACCCCCCAAACCTCCCCAGAACCCCCTAAACCCCTCCCAGGACCCCCAAAACCTCCCCAGGACCCCCTAAACCCCTCCCAGGACCCCCAAAACCTCCCCAGGACCCCCAAAACCCCACCCAGGACCCCCAAAACCTCCCCAGGACCCCCTAAACCCCTCCCAGGACCCCCAAAACCTCCCCAGGACCCCCAAAACCCCACCCAGGACCCCCAAAACCTCCCCAGGACCCCCTAAACCCCTCCCAGGACCCTTTGATCCACCCCAGACCAACCAGAACCCCCCCCAGGACCCCCCCAAGACCCTCTGAGCCCCCCCAGGACCCCCCCAGGACCCTCTGAGCCCCCCCAGGACCCACCCAAGACCCTCTGAACCCCCCCAGGACCCCCCCCAGGCCCCACCTTGGCGGCGTCGGCCTCCTGCACGTGGGGGGGCACCTTCTGGGGGTACCCGGGGCCCCCCCGGCGCTCCCGCAGCCGCTCCAGGGCCCGGCCCAGCTCCTCCCGCCGCCCCCCCAGGCGCGACAGCTCCTTCGGGGGGTCCACGATGCCCTGAAACCCCCCCCCAAAAAAAACCCACCCGGGTCAGGCTGGGCGGTGACATCACGGGGGTGCGGTGACGTCACGGGGGTGCGGTGACGTCACGGGGCGTGTCGGTGACGTCACGGGCGCCCACCTTGAGCAGCAGGTGCGCGGTGCAGCGGTCGGAGGCCACGGCCACGGCGCAGCCCTGGGGGGGCTCGGCGCCCCCCCCCAGCAGCCGCACCGAGCCCACCCCCCCCAGCGCCCGCAGGAGCCCCCGGTGCCGCCCGGCCCGGGACCCCCAGGAGGGGTCGGGGATCTGCAGGAAACCTGGGGGGGGGGAAACGGGGGGGGGTCAGGGGGGAGAGACCCCCAGGGACCCCCCAGAGACCCCCAGGGACCCCCCAGAGACCCCCAGGGACCCCAGAGACCACCAGGGACCCCACAGAGACCCCCAGGGACCCCAGAGACCACCAGGGACCCCCAGGGACCCCCCAGAGACCCCCAGGGACCCCCCAGAGAACCCCAGGGACCCCCAGAGACCCCCAGGGATCCCCAGAGACCACCAGGGACCCCCCAGAGACCACCAGGGACCCCAGAGACCACCAGGGACCCCCCAGAGACCCCCAGGGACCCCCAGAGACCCCCAGGGACCCCCCAGAGACCACCAGGGACCCCTCAGAGAACCCCAGGGACCACCCCAGGGAGCCCTGGGTACCCCCAGGGACCACCAGACACCCCCCAGAGACCACCCCAGGGACCCCCAGAGACCCCCAGGGACCCCCCAGAGACCCCCCAAACAATAGCAGGGACCCTCCCAACCCCCCCTGGTAGCCCCCGCCCCAATTAGGACCTCCCCAGAGCTGCCCCCAGCCCCAATCTGAGCCCCCCCCGGCCATACAGGGGGGTCTCTCTCAGCCCCCCCAGCCCCAATCTGAGCCCCCCCAGCCCCCCCGGCCGTACAGGGGGGTCTCTCTCAGCTCCCCCAGCCCCCCCCCAGCCCCCCCGGCCGTACAGGGGGGTCTCTGGCGGGTCAGGCCGTGCGCTGCCCGCAGGCTCCGCAGGGCCCGGACGATGCCCAGCAGGAACTCCATGGTGGCCTCGGCCTCCTCGTCCTGCCAGCAGAACTGGGGGGGCACGGGGGGGGCACGGGGGGGGCACGGGGGGGTCAGCGGCAGGGACACCCCCGGACCCCACCCGGGACACCAACCAGGACCCCCCTGGGACCCTCAGACTCCCCCCAGACCCCCCCAGGACACTGAAATCCCATTCAGAGCCCCCCAAATTCTCCCTGAGACCCCTCAATTCCTCCCCAAATCCTCCCTGGACCCTCCTGAGACCCCCTCCCAGACCCCCCTGAGCCCCCCCAAATCCTCCCTGAGCCCCCCAAACCCCCCTCAGCCCTCCCTGAGCCCCCCAAATCCCCCTGAGCCCCCTCAATTCCCCCCCAAATCCTCCCTGGACCCTCCTGAGACCCCCTCCCAGACCCCCCTGAGCCCCCGAAATCCTCCCTGAGCCCCCCCAAACGCCCCTGGGCCCTCTGAATTCCCCCCCGAAATCCCCCCTCAGACCCTCCTGAACCCCTCCCAGACCCCCCTGAGCCCCCCCAAACCCCCCTGGGCCCCCCCCAGCCCCCTGACCTGCTCGGGCTCGGGGAAGGGGGCCAGGCAGATGCTGGGGGGCGCGGGGGGGTCCCGGGGGGGCAGCCTCTGCCAGAGCTCCTCGGCCAGGAAGGGCATGAAGGGGGCCAGGAGGCGCAGCCCCGCGTCCAGGCACAGCAGCAGCGTGGCCCTGGCGGCCTCGGCGTCCCCTGCGGCCCCTCGGCAGCGTCACCGGCGGCGCTGGGGCCCCCCGGGACCCCCGGGACCCCCGGGACCCCCCCGGGACCCCCCCCCTGAAACCCCCGGGACCCCCCTGAAACCCCCAGGACCCCCCTGGGACCCCCCCCGAAACCCCCGGGACCCCCCCGGGACCCCCCCCCAAACCCCCGGGACCCCCCTGAAACCCCTGGGATCCCCTTGAAACCCCCGGGACCCCCCTGGGACCCCCCCCCAAACCCCCGGGACCCCCCCGGGACCTCCCCCGAAACCCTCGGGACCCCCCCAAACCCCCGGGACCCCCGCCAAACCCCCGGGACCCCCCTGGGACCCCCCCCGGGACCCCCCCCCAAACCCCCGGGACCCCCCCCCGAAACCCCCGGGACCCCCCCCGAAACCCCCGGGACCCCCCTGGGACCCCCCCCGGGACCCCCCCCAAAACCCCCGGGACCCCCCCCCGAAACCCCCCGGGACCCCCCCCCCGAAACCCCTGCGATCCCCCCAGGACCCCCCAAAACCCCCCGGGACCCCCCTCACCTCTCTCCTCGTCCTCCTCGTCCTCCTCCCCGTCCGGCCCCTCCCCCTCCCCCGGGGCCCCCCCGGGCTGGGCGGGGGTCGCTCGGGCCAGGACGGGCTTGACGCACTCCTGGGGGGGGGGAACGGGTCAGGGACCCCCGGGTAACCCCCCCGGACCCCCGGGTAACCCCCCAGGACCCCAAATAACCCAGAGACCCCCCCCAGGGACCCCAGAAACCCCCATGACCCCGTAACCCCACACACCCCAATGTCCCAATGTCCCCCCAATGCCCCCAATGTCCCCAATGCCCCCAATGTCCCCAATGCCCCCAATGTCCCCAATGTCCCCAGTGCCCCCCAATCCCCCCAATCCCCCCAATGCCCCCAATCCCCCCAGTGTCCCCAGACATACCAGGTACACGTCACACAGCTCGTAGACCCAGAAGCCGTGCACGGCCGTGGTGGCCCCCGGGAAGTCGAAGCCCCCCAGGGCGGCCCCGCAGCCCCGCACGGCGCGGCTGAGGCGGCTGCGCACCCACAGCTCGGCCAGGGAGCCCCCCGAGAGAGCCTGGGGATGGACAGACGGACATTGGGGACACTGAGGCGGCTGCGCACCCACAGCTCGGCCAGGGAGCCCCCCGAGAGAGCCTGGGGATGGACAGATGGACAGATGGACATTGGGGACATGGGGACACTGAGGCGGCTGCGCACCCACAGCTCGGCCAGGGAGCCCCCCGAGAGAGCCTGGGGATGGACAGATGGACAGACGGACATTGGGGACACTGAGGGGGCTGCGCACCCACAGCTCGGCCAGGGAGCCCCCCGAGAGAGCCTGGGGATGGACAGACAGACATTGGGGACATGGGGACACTGAGGCGGCTGCGCACCCACAGCTCGGCCAGGGAGCCTCGGGACAGAGCCTGGGGATGGACAGACGGACATTGGGGACATGGGGACACTGAGGGGGCTGCGCACCCACAGCTCGGCCAGGGAGCCTCGGGACAGAGCCTGGGGATGGACAGACGGACATTGGGGACATTGGGGACACTGAGGGGGCTGCGCACCCACAGCTCGGCCAGGGAGCCCCCCGAGAGAGCCTGGGGATGGACAGATGGACAGACGGACATTGGGGACACTGAGGCGGCTGCGCACCCACAGCTCGGCCAGGGAGCCCCCCGAGAGAGCCTGGGGATGGACAGACGGACATTGGGGACATGGGGACACTGAGGCGGCTGCGCACCCACAGCTCGGCCAGGGAGCCCCCCGAGAGAGCCTGGGGATGGACAGATGGACATTGGGGACATTGGGGACAGTGACAGGGACATGGGGCCCGTGGGGACAGGGGGGGTCTCAGGGGCGTCTGGGGGTCCCAGGGGGGTCCCAGGGGAGTCCCAGGGGGTCCCAGGGGAGTCCCAGGGGGTCCCAGGGGGGTCCCAGGGGTACCTGTGTGTCCGGGGGGGGTTCAGGGGGTCCCAGGGGGGTCCCAGGGGGTCTCAGGGGGTCTCAGGGGTCTCAGGGGTCCCAGGGGGGTCCCAGGGGGTCTCAGGGGTCCCAGGGGGTCCCAGGGGGGTCCCAGGGGTACCTGTGTGTCCGGGGGGGGCCGGTACCCCTCCCCCAGCGCCCGCAGCACGAACCGGGCCCCGTTCCAGACCTTGTTGCAGAAATGGCGATAGCCCAGCACGCGGCCCACGTCCAGGTTGATGTCCCGGCCTGGGGGGCACAGGGGGGTCAGGGGTCAGGGGTCACTGGGGTCAGGGGGGGTCACTGGGGTCAGGGGGGGCACAGGGGTCAGGGGGGTCAGGGGTCGGGGGGGCACAGGGGTCAGGGGGGCGTTTTGGGGTGGTTTTGGGGCAGTTTCGGGTGGGTTTGGGATGTTTCTGGGGTGTTTATTGGGGTGGGTTTGGGATGGTTTTGGGGTATTTTGGGGTTGTTTCTGGGGTGTTTTGGGGCTGTTTTGGGGCTGGTTTGGGGCTGGTTTGGGGGCTGTTTTTTAGGGTGGTTTTGGGGTTTTTTTGGGGCTGTTTTGGGGTGTTTTTGGGGTTGTTTTTGGGGCGGTTTTGGGGTTGTTTTGGGGCGGTTTTGGGGTGGTTTTGGGGAGGTTTTGGGGTTACCCTGGGCCGTGTAGGCGCAGAGGGCGAAGCGCAGCGCGTCCGTCCCGCACTCGGGGATCCCCTCGGGGAAGTCGCGTTTCTGGGGGAGCAGGGGGGGTAAAGACCCCCCCAAAACACACCCGGGACCCCCCAAAACACACCCGGGACCCCCCAAACACACCCGGGACCCCCCCAACACACCCGGACCTCCCCAAAACACACCCGGGACCCCCCCAAAACACACCCAGGACCCCCCAAACACACCCGGGACCCCCCCAAAACACACCCAGGACCCCCCAAACACACCCAGGACCCCCCCAAAACACACCCAGGACCCCCCAAACACACCCGGGACCCCCCCCAGTGTCCATCACTGCCCCCCCACCCCCAGAGACCCCTGCATTCCCTCCCCAGGACCCTCCAGACACCCCAAAACCCCCCCAGAGCCCTCCAGGCTCCCCCAGATCCCCCCCCAGATCTTCCTGGACCCCCCAAATCCCCCCCAAATCTCTTTCAAATCCCCCCCAGACCCCTCCAGGCTCCCCCAGATCCCCCCCAGATCTTCCTGGAGCCCCCCAAACCCCCCCGAGCCCCCCCAGCCCCTCACCTGCCCCTCCCGGGCTCTCTCCAGCTCAGCAGGGTCCAGGTTGCTGCTCTCCAGCTGCTGGTGCAGCTCCTGGGGGGCACGGGGGGGTCAGGGGTGGGTTTGGGGGGGTTTGGGGGGTTCAGGGGGGGCTCAGGGGGGCTGTGGGGGTCCCACCTGCAGCGTCACCCCCGTGATGACGTCCAGGGGGTCGATGACGTTCCCCAGGGATTTGCTCATCTTGCGCCCGTGGGCGTCGCGGACGATGGCGTGGAGGTACACCTGGGGGGGAGGGGACAGGTGAGACACCTGGGGGGGCAGGGACACACCTGGGGGGGACAGGGACACACCTGGGGGGGACAGGGACACACCTGGGGGGGCAGGGACACACCTGGGGGGGGACAGGGACACACCTGGGGGGGACAGGTGAGACACCTGGGGGCAGGGACACACCTGGGGGGGACAGGGACACACCTGGGGACAGGTAACACTGGGGGGGAGGGGACAGGTGAGACACCGGGGCGGGCAGGGACACCTGGGCGAGTCCCAAGGGAAATTTGAGGTGGATTTGGGATGGATTTGGGCTGTTTTAGGGTGGATTTGGGGTGGATTTTGGATGTTTTAGGGTGGATTTGGGGTGGATTTGGGCTGTTTCAGGGTGGATTTGGGGTCCCACCTCTCGGAAGGGCAGCCGCCCGGTCAGCACCAGCCCCAGCATCACCATGGGGTGGGTTTGGGGTGGGTTTGGGGTGTTTTGGGGTGGATTTGGGATGTTTTGGGGTGTTTTGGGGTGTTTTAGGGTCCCACCTCTCGGAAGGGCAGCCGCCCGGTCAGCGCCAGCCCCAGCATCACCATGGGGTGGGTTTGGGGTGGGTTTGGGGTGGGTTTGGGGTGGGTTTGGGGTGGATTTGGGGTGTTTTGGGGTGGGTTTGGGGTGTTCTGGGGTGGATTTAGGATGTTTTAGGATGTTTTGGGGTGTTTTAGGGTCCCACCTCTCGGAAGGGCAGCCGCCCGGTCAGCGCCAGCCCCAGCATCACCATCCTGGCCACCCAGAAGAAGAGGATGTCGTGCCCGGTCTCCAGCAGCGACCCCGGGTAGAAGCGCTCCAGGTCGGGGGTCTGGGGGCGCATGGGGGGAGCCGGGGTGAGAGCGGGACCCCCAACAGCCCCCCCAAAACCCCCCAAACCCCCCGGGGCCCTCACCGGGTCGGGCCAGCCAAAGATGGAGAAGGGGAAGAGGCCGGAGGAGAACCAGGTGTCCAGGACGTCCTCGTCTGCCAGGTGAGCACAGGTGAGCACAGGGGAGCACCAGGACCACCAGAGTCTCACTCATTCTCTCCCCAGTCCTCCCCAGTCCCTCCCAGTGCTCCCAGTTCCCTCCCAGTCCCTCCCAGTCCCTCCCAGTCCCCTCCCAGTCACCCCCAGTCCCTCCCAGTCCCTCAATTTCCCTCCCAATCACCCCCAGTCCCTCCCAGTCCCCTCCCAGTCACCCCCAGTCCCTCCCAGCTCCCTCCCAGTCACCCCCAGTCCCTCCCAGTCCCCTCCCAGTCACCCCCAGTCCCTCCCAGTCCCTCCCAGTGCTCCCAGTCCCTCCCAGTGCTCCCAGATCCCTCCCAGTGCCCTCCCAGTCCCCCCCCCCAGTCCCTCCCAGTGCTCCCAGTCCCTCCCAGTGCTCCCAGTCCCACCTTGCCTCAGGCTGACCAGCTCTGGGCTGACCCCAAAGGCTGCGGCCGCTTTGGCCCGAGCCTCGTCCTCGGAGCGGCCGCTGACCCAGAACCGCCCGTCCTCGTCCTGGGGGCCCAGAAACCCAAATGTGACCCAGGGACCCCCAAACGTCACCCAGGGACCCCCAAATGTGACCCAGAGACCCCCAAATGTCACCCAGGGACCCCAAATGTGACCCAGAGACCCCAAACGTCACCCAGGGACCCCCAAATGTCACCCAGGGACCCCCAAACGTCACCCAGAGACCCCCAAACGTCACCCAGGGACCCCCAAATGTCACCCAGGGACCCCCAAACGTCACCCAGAGACCCCAAATGTGACCCAGGGACTCCAAATGTGACCCAGAGACCCCCAAATGTCACCCAGGGACCCCCAAATGTCACCCAGAGACCCCCAAACGTCACCCAGAGACCCCCAAATGTGACCCAGAGACCCCCAAATGTGACCCAGGGACTCCAAATGTGACCCAGAGACCCCCAAATGTCACTTACAGACCCCAAATGTGACCCCAAATGTGACCCCAAATGTGACCCAAAATCACCCAGAGACCCCCCCAGCGCTCACCCCCAGCCCCACAGCATCACCCCACAGCAGCACCCGGTGTCCCCCCCAGCCCTGGTGCCCCCCAGGTGCCCCCCCAGGTGCCCCCCCCAGCCCCCCCAGTGCCCCCCAGGTGCCCCCCAGGTGCCCCCCCAGTTCCCCCACCTGGCCGGGGGGCACCCGGGGGTCGCTGATGGTGACGAAGTAGGCGGGGATGCGATGGCCCCACCAGAGCTGCCGGGAGATGCACCAGTCCCTGGGGGGGGGATCCGTGGGGCAGGTGAGGGGCAGGTGAGGGGCAGAGCCTCACCTGTGCCCGCCCTGTGTGGGGCAGGTGAGGGGCAGGGCCATAGGGCAGGGCTATGGGGCAGAGCTATGGGGTTCAGGCTCTCACACCTGATGTTGTCCACCCAGGTGGGGGTGTAGCTATGGGGCAGGGCTGTGGGGCAGGGCTATGGGGCAGAGCTATGGGGTTCAGGCTCTCACACCTGATGTTGTCCACCCAGGTAAACCAGGTGGGGGTGTAGCTATGGGGCAGGGCTGTGGGGCAGGGCTATGGGGCAGAGCTATGGGGTTCAGGCTCTCACACCTGATGTCCATCCAGGTGAACCAGGTAGGGGTGTAGCTATGGGGCAGGGCTATAGGGCAGGGCTATGGGGCAGGGCTATAGGGCAGGGCTATGGGGCAGCGCTATGGGGCAGAGCTCTCACCTGATGTTGTCCATCCAGGTGAACCAGGTGGGGGTGTAGCTATGGGACAGGGCTATGGGGCAGGGCTATGGGGCAGCGCTATGGGGCAGAGCTCTCACCTGATGTTGTCCATCCAGGTGAACCAGGTGCGGGCGTGGCCGGGCGGGTGCAGCCTCAGGTCCCCCCTGCGCACGGCGGCCGCGGCCGCCCCGGCCAGGCCCTGGCAGCGCACGAACCACTGGGGGACAGCGCGGGGCTCCAGCACGTCCTTGGAGCGGCTGGCATGGGGACAGGGTCACCTGAGACAGCTGTGCCACACCTGTGCCACACCTGTGCCACACCTGTGCCACACCTGTGCTACCCACTGTCACCCACTGTCACCCACTGCCAGCCCTCAGTGCCCCACTGACCCCACTGGGGGACAGCGTGGGGCTCCAGCACGTCCTTGGAGCGGCTGGCATGGGGACAGGGTCACCTGTGCCACACCTGTGTCACCTGCCCTGCCCCCAGCCCCGCCCCAGCCCCGCCCAGCCCCGCCCAGCCCCACCTGCAGATGGGCACCACCATGGGGTTCTCGGTCACCCCCCGGAACAGCCCCCGCTCCTTCAGCGTCTGCAGCAGCACCGAGCGCGCCCGGAACCTCGGCAGCCCCTGCGGGCAGAGGGAGCAGAGTGACCATGGAGTGACCAGAGTGACCACGGAGTGACCACTGAGTGACCACAGAATGACCACAGTGACCACAGTGACCACTGAGTGACCATGGAGTGACCACGGAGTGACCACTGAGTGACCACGGAGTGACCACGGAGTGACCACAGTGACCACTGAGTGACCATGGAGTGACCACGGAGTGACCACTGAGTGACCACTGAGTGACCACTGAGTGACCACAGTGACCACGGAGTGACCACAGTGACCACAGTGACCACTGAGTGACCACGGAGTGACCACTGAGTGACCACAGTGACCACAATGACCACAGAGTGACCACTGAGTGACCACGGAGTGACCACGGAGTGACCACGGAGTGACCACGGAGTGACCACAGTGACCACGGAGTGACCACGGAGTGACCACGGAGTGACCACTGAGTGACCACTGAGTGACCACAGTGACCACTGAGTGACCACTGAGTGACCACTGAGTGACCACGGAGTGACCACTGAGTGACCACGGAGTGACCACTGAGTGACCAGAGTGACCACGGAGTGACCACGGAGTGACCACGGAGTGACCACTGAGTGACCACTGAGTGACCACTGAGTGACCACAGTGACCACTGAGTGACCACTGAGTGACCACTAAGTGACCACTGAGTGACCACTGAGTGACCACAGTGACCATGGAGTGACCACTGAGTGGCCACTGAGTGACCACGGAGTGACCACAGTGACCACGGAGTGACCACTGAGTGACCACTGAGTGACCACGGAGTGACCACAGTGACCACGGAGTGACCACTGAGTGACCACTGAGTGACCACGGAGTGACCACTGAGTGACCACAGTGACACCACAGAGTGACCACGAAGTGACCCCAGAGTGACCACAGCCCCCACCCAAACCACCCCAGCGCCCCCAAAACTGCCCAAACCCCCAAAATTACCCAAATGAGCCAAGACCCCTTAAAACAACCCAAACCTGACCCAAAACAACCCAAACCTCCCCGAAACAACCCAAACCTCACCCAAAACAACCCAAACCTGACCCAAAACAACCCAAACCTGACCCAAAACAACCCAAACCTCACCCAAAACAACCCAAACCTCACCCAAACCAACCCAAACCTCACCCAAAACAACCCAAACCTCACCCAAAACAACCCAAACCTCCCCAAAACAACCCAAACCTCACCCAAAACAACCCAAACCTCCCCGAAACAACCCAAACCTCCCCAAAACAACCCAAACCTCACCCAAAACAACCCAAACCCTCACCCAAAACAACCCAAACCTCACCCAAACCAACCCAAACCTCACCAAAAACAACCCAAACCTCACCCAAAACAACCCCAATCCCCGCGTGCCCCCCCTCCCCCAGGTGCCCCCCCTGCCCAGGTGTCCCGGCCCCGCCCATCTCACCTGGAAGGGGGCGGGGACGTTGACCATGGTGCCGTCCTCGGCGATGACGCTGGCCACGCCCAGCCCGTGCCGCTGCCCCACCTCGAAGTCGGTGGCGTCGTGCCCGGGGGTGATCTTAACGGCGCCTGGGGGCGGGGCCGGGCTCGGGACACGCCCACGGAGGGCCCCGCCCACCCTGGACACGCCCAACACCGGCCCCGCCCCCATGCTGACACCACACCCATGACAGGCACAACCTAAGCCACGCCTGTTTAGGCCACGCCCCCTTAGACAATGGCCATGCAAGCCACGCCCCCAAAAGGGACACACCCCAAAAGGGACACACCCCCAAGAGACCACACCCAAGCAGCCCCACTCCTCCAGGCCACACCCCCAAAAAGCCACGCCCCAAAACACCCACGCCCCAAAAGAGCCACACCCCCAAATGGCCACACCCAAGCAGCCCCGCCCCTCCAAGCCCCGCCCCTCACCTGTGCCGAACTGGGGGTCCACGAAGGGGTCGTGCAGCACGGGCAGGCGCCGCCCCGTGAAGGGGTGCAGGACGTACCGGCCACGCAGGTGCTGCCGGGGAGGGCGGGGCCGTCAGGGGCACGCCCCCAGCCCGGCCACGCCCCCAGGTGTTCTGGCCCCGCCCCCCAGGTGCCCTGGCCACGCCCCCAGGTGCCCTGGCCACACCCCCAGGTGCACTGGCCCCACCCCCAGGTGCCCTGGCCACGCCCCCAGGTGCACTGGCCCCACCCCAGGTGCCCCAGCCCCGCCCCCAGGTGCACTGGCCCCACCCCCAGGTGCACTGGCCCCACCCCCAGGTGCCCTGGCCACGCCCCCAGGTGCCCTGGCCCCGCCCCCAGGTGCACTGGCCCCACCCCCAGGTGCCCTGGCCACGCCCCCAGGTGCACTGGCCCCGCCCCCAGGTGCACTGGCCCCGCCCCCAGGTGCTCTGGCTCCGCCCCCACCTGGTACCGGGGGTCCTCGGGGTGCACGGCCACGGCCTCGTCCCCCAGCATGGTCTCCAGACGCGTGGTGGCCACCACCACCTCGGGGTCCTCGCCCGGCCCTGGGGGCACCGCGGGGACGGGGTCACCCCACAGGGACCCCACTGACCCCATAGGGACCCCCACAGACCCCACAGAAACCCCACTGACCCCACAGAAACCCCACTGACCCCGTGGGGACCCCCACAGACCCCACAGAAACCCCACTGACCCCATAGGGACCCCCACAGACCCCACAGCAACCCCACAGACCCCACAGGGACCCCACTGACCCCATAGGGACCCCCACAGACCCCACAGAAACCCCACTGACCCCGTGGGAACCCCACTGACCCCGTGGGGACCCCCACAGACCCCATTGACCCCACAGGGGCCCCAGAGAGCCCCACTGACCCCACAGACCCCAAAGGGACTCCACTGACCCCATGGGCCCCACAGACCCCAAAGAGACCTCATGGGGACCCCACAGACCCCATGGGGAACCCAAAGAGGCACAAAGGCCCTCGTGGACCCTACAGAGACCCCCCACCAGGGGGTCCCAGCCCCCCCAGCCCACAGCCCCATTACCGCCCCATTACCCCCCCGAGGGTCCCCCCCAGCCCCTCACCGGCCCCCTCCAGCGGGTAGGCGAAGGACACCAGCACCCCGAACTCGACGGGCTCCGGGTACCCCGGCACCCGCAGCAGCGTGCGGCCCCCCAGCTCCCGCTTCTCCACCTGGTACGGACCCCAGAGACCCCCGGGAGAGACAGGTGAGACCCCACAGCCCCCAGACCCCCGGAGAGACCCCCGGGAGAGACCCCCGGGAGGAACCCGTGAGAGCCCCAGACCCCCGGACCCCCGGAGAGACACGGGAGACCCCAAAACCCCCCAGGACCCCCCCCGAAACCTCCTGGGAGCAGGAAAAGGGGCCCAACCCTGGGGACCCCTGGGCTCCCCCAGCCCCAGGGGGTTTGGGGGGTGGTTTGGGGGGGTCCCGGGGCAGGATTTTGGGGTGTTTTTGGGGTGATTTGGGGTGTTTCAATACCTCGATGTCGGAGATGGCCGAGCGCAGCGCGCAGCTCCAGTGCACGATGCCGGGGGGTTTGGGGGGTGGTTTGGGGGGATTTCTGGGGGTCCCAGGGCAGGTTTTGGGGGTCCCAGGGCAGGATTTTGGGGTGTTTTAGGCCGGTTTCAGTACCTCGATGTCGGAGATGGCCGAGCGCAGCGCGCAGCTCCAGTGCACGATGCCGGGGGGTTTGGGGGGTGGTTTGGGGGGGTTCTGGGGGTCCCAGGGCAGGATTTTGGGGGTCCCAGGGCAGGATTTTGGGGTGTTTTAAGGGTATTTCAGTACCTCAATATCAGAGACGGCCGAGCACAGCGCGCAGCTCCAGTGCACGATGCCGGGGGGTTTAGGGTTGGGGTTTGGGGAAGGTTTATAGGATATTTTGGGGGGATTTCTGGGGGTCCCGGGGCAGGTTTTGGGGGTCCCAGGGCAGGATTTTGGGGGTCCCAGGGCAGGATTTTGGGGTGTTTTAGGCTGGTTTCAGTACCTCGATGTCGGAGATGGCCGAGCGCAGCGCGCAGCTCCAGTGCACGATGCCGGGGGGTTTGGGGGGTGGTTTGGGGGGGTTCTGGGGGTCCCGGGGCAGGTTTTGGGGGTCCCAGGGCAGGATTTTGGGGTGTTTTAGGGGTGTTTCAGTACCTCAATATCAGAGATGGCCGAGCGCAGCGCGCAGCTCCAGTGCACGATGCGCCGGCTGCGGTAGATCAGCCCCTGCTCGTGCAGCCTGACGAAGGCCTCGGTCACCGCCCGGCTCATTTTCTGTGGGGCAGGGGGTCAGGGGGGGCTCGGGGGGGGGCTCGGGGGGGCTCAGGGACCCCCGGACCCCCGCAGCCCCCCACTCACGGGTCCATGGTGAAGCAGGCGCGCTCCCAGTCCATGGAGGCTCCCAGGCGCCGCAGCTGCTGGTAAATGCGGTCGCCCTTCCTGGGGGGAGCGAGAGCATGTGGGGCTGGGGGGGGCCTTGGGGTGGGGAGGGGGCTTGGGAGGGGCTGGGTCACCGCGGGGGGCACTCTGGGGTCACTTTGGGGTCACTCTGGGGTGCCAGGGGTCACTCTGGGGTCACTTTGGGGCGCCATCAGTGACTTTGGGGTCACTCTGGGGTCCCTCTGGGGACATTTAGCGGTGCAATGGGTCACTCCGGGGTCACTTTGGGTGCCAAGGGTCAGTCTGGGGTCACTCTGGGGTCCCTCTGGGGACATTTAGCAGTGCAATGGGTCACTCCGGGGTCACTTTGGGGTGCCAAGGGTCACTCTGGGGTCACTTTGGGGACATTTAGCGGTGCAATGGGTCACTCCGGGGTCACTTTGGGGTGCCAAGGGTCACTCTGGGGTCACTCTGGGGTCACTTTGGGGACATTTAGCGGGGCAATGGGTCACTCCGGGGTCACTTTGGGGTGCCAAGGGTCACTCTGGGGTCACTTTGGGGTGCCAAGGGTCACTCTGGGGTCACTCTGGGGTCCCTCTGGGGACATTTAGCGGTGCAATGGGTCACTCTGGGGTCACTCTGGGGTCACTTTGGGGTGCCAGGGGTCATTCTGGGGTCCCTCTGGGGACATTTAGGGGTGCCAGGGGTCATTCTGGGGTCCCTCTGGGGTGCCAGGGGTCACTCTGGGGTCACTCAGGTTCCGTGGGTCTCTCTGGAGTCCCTTCGGGGTCACTCTGTGGTGACTTTGGGGTCACTCCGTGGATGATTCTGGGGGTGCTGCGGTGACTTTGGGCTCAGTCTGGGGGGCGGTCAGAAGGTCACGCAGGGGTCAGTGATGGCTAGTGATGGTCAGCGGTCAATGGCCAACGGTCAATGGTCAATGGTCAGTGGTCAGTGCTCAGTGGCCAGTGATGGTCAGTGGTCAGTGGCCAGTGATGGTCAGTGGTCAGTGGCCAGTGATGGTCAATGGTCAGTGCTCAGTGATGGTCATTGGTCAGTGCTCAGTGATGATCAATGGTCAGTGATGCTCAGTGGCCAGTGATGGTCATTGGTCAGTGGTCAGTGATGGTCATTGGTCAGTGCTCAGTGATGGTCATTGGTCAGTGGTCAGTGATGGTCAATGGTCAGTGATGCTCAGTGGCCAGTGATGGTCATTGGTCAGTGCTCAGTGGCCAGTGATGGTCATTGGTCAGTGCTCAGTGATGGTCATTGGTCAGTGCTCAGTGATGATCAATGGTCAGTGATGCTCAGTGGCCAGTGATGGTCATTGGTCAGTGGCCAGTGATGGTCATTGGTCAGTGCTCAGTGGCCAGTGATGGTCATTGGTCAGTGCTCAGTGGCCAGTGATGGTCATTGGTCAGTGCTCAGTGATGGTCAATGGTCAGTGCTCAGTGATGGTCAGTGCTCAGTGGCCAGTGATGGTCAATGGTCAGAGGTCAGTGATGGTCAATGGTCAGTGGTCAGTGGCCAGTGATGGTCATTGGCCAGTGCTCAGTGATGGTCATTGGTCAGTGCTCAGTGATGGTCAATGGTCGGTGATGCTCAGTGGCCAGTGATGGTCACTGGTCAGTGCTCAGTGGTCACTCACTCCTCCTTCCAGCGCCACACCTCCCCCAGAAAGGCCTCCCGGCCCAGCTGGTGCCGAGTGACCCCCCGGGAGCGCAGCAGCCGCCGCTCCACGACCACCTGGGTGGCGATGCCGGCGTGGTCACAGCCCGGGGCCCAGAGCGTGGTCAGCCCCCGCATCCTGTGCCTGGGGGGACATCGGGGTCAGTGGGGTCACTGGGGTCATTGGGGTCACTGGGGTCAGTGGGGGCATTGGGGTCAGTGGGGTCACTGGGGACATTGGGGACATTGGGGTCACAGCCCGGGGCCCAGAGCGTGGTCAGCCCCCGCATCCTGTGCCTGGGGGGACATTGGGGTCAGTGGGGTCAGTGGGGTCAGTGGGGTCATTGGGGTCAGTGGGGTCAGTGGGGTCAGTGGGGTCATTGGGATCCCCGGTGGTCACTCTGGGCCCCCTGGGTCCCCCCGTCCCCGTGGTCACTGTGGGTTCCCGTTGGTCATTCTGGGTCCCCCTGGGTCACTCCTGTCCCCAGTGGTCACTGTGGGTCCCCGTGGTCACTGTGGGTCCCCCTGGGTCCCCCCGTCCCCGTTGGTCACTGTGGGTCCCCCTGGGTCACTCCTGTCCCTGTTGGTCACTCTGGGTCCCCGTGGTCCCTGTGGGTCCCCCTGGGTCCCCCGTCCCCGTTGGCCCCTCTGGGTCCCCATGGTCCCTGTGGGTCCCCCGGGTCCCCCCGTCCCCGCTGGCCCCCCTGTCCCCCCAGGGCCCCTCACCAGCGGGTCAGCGTGTCCTGGATGGCCACGGTCAGGGCGTGGCCCAGGTGCAGCGTCCCGGTGACGTTGGGGGGGGGAAGGCACATCACAAACACCCCCCGGGGGTTGGGGGTCTCCAGGGAGCGCTGGGGGGGCCCGGGGGGGGTCAGGGGGACCCCCAGGACCCCCCCCAACCCCCCCAAACCCCTCCAGGACCCCCCTAAGCCCCCCCTAGGACTGCCCCAAACCCTCCAGGACCTGCCCAGGACCCTCCAAACCCCACCCAAGACCCCCCCAGACCCCTCCAGGACCCCCCAAAGCCCCCCAGGACCCCCCAAACCCCACCCCAGACCCCCCAGACCCCTCCAGGACCCCCCCAAAGCCCCCCAGGACCCCCCAGACCCCACCCCAGCCCCCCCAGACCCCCACTCACCCCGCACTCAGGCCGGAAGAACCCCTCCCTCTCCACCAGCTGTACCAGGACCCCCCCAGACCCCTCCAGGACCCCCCAAAGCCCCCCAGGACCCCCCAAACCCCACCCCAGCCCCCCCAGACCCCCACTCACCCCGCACTCGGGCCGGAAGAACCCCTCCCTCTCCCACCAGCTGTACCACGCCGCCTCCACGTAGGCCGGGCTGTAGCTCTCGGGCAGCGGCCCCCCCACGTCTGGGGAGGGTCCCGGGGATGGAAACGGGGGTCAGAGCCCCCCACAAGTGCCCCCAGAGCCCCCCCTGGGCCCCCAGAGCCCCCCCAACCCCCTGTGCCCCCCACAAATGTGCCCCGCAGTGCCACCAAAGCCCCCCACAGACCCCCAGAACCCCCCCAAACACCCCTGGAGCCCCCCCGGTGCCCCCAAACACCCCTGGAGCCCCCCCTGGAGCCCCCAAATACCCCTGGAGCCCCCCCGGTGCCCCCAAATACATCTGGAGCCCCCCCAGAGCCCCCCAACCCTCTCCAGACACCCCCAAACCCCCCCAGAGCACCCCAAACACCACTGGACCACCCCCCGAACACCCCCAAACCCCCCTGGAGCCCCCCCCAAATGCCCCTGCAGCCCCGCCAGAGCCCCCAAACCCCCTCCCCAAACCCCCTCCCCAACCCCCCCCCAAGCCCCCCCGAGCCCCCCTACCCTTCTTGCAGCCGGGGGGGGTGGGGGTCTCGTACTGCAGCCCCCGCAGCTCCCGCCGGGCCCGGCCGGGCTTGGCCTTGGCCTGAGCCTGAGCCTGTGGGGGGCACGGGGGGGCACGGGGGGTGGGTCAGGGGCCCCCAGAGCCCCCCAGGACCCCCCCAGAGCCCCCCAGACCTGCAGCTCGCGGTTCTTCTCCTGTTTCTGCTGGAAGCGCTCCAGCTTCTCCCGGCGCTTGGCCTCCTTCTTCAGCTGGGCCGCGCTCTTGGCGGGGGGGGGCTGGGACCCCGGCCCCCCAGGGACCCCCACCGACCCCTGGGGGGGCTCAGCTGCGGGTACGGGGGGGGTCACTGCCTGCCCCCTCCCCAAACCCCCCCTGGGCACAGCCAGGGTTGGGGGTCGCTCTCTGTGCCCCTCCCCAAACCCCCTCCCCGTGCCCCCCGCAGCTCACCGGGGGTCTCGGGGGTCTCGGGGGTCCCGGGGGTCCCGGGGTCTGCGTCCCCCCAGAGCCGCACGTCCCCCAGCTCGGCCCGGAACTGGGGCAGGCGCACACAGGCCAGGAACCAGCGAGTGACCGCCGGGAACGGCGCCCGGCCGGGGCCGTCCAGGGCCTGCGGGGGGCACCGGGGGTCAGCGGGGGGTCAGGGGGGTCAGCGGGGGGTCACGGGGACACCGGGGGTCAGCGGGGGGTCAGGGGGACACTGGGGGGTCAGGGGGACACCGGGGGTCAGGGGGACACCGGGGGTCAGCGGGGGGTCAGGGGGACACCGGGGGGTCACGGGGACACCGGGGGTCAGCGGGGGGTCACGGGGACATTGGGGGGTCATAGGGACATTTGGGGGTCACAGGGACATTAGGGGGCAGTGCTGGGGGTCCCGGGGGTGTCACAGGGATATTTGGGGGCAGTGCCAGGAGGGGCTCGAGGGGGCCACAGGACATTTGTGGGGTCCCAGTGCCATGTGGGGGCAGCGCCGGGGGTCCCGGGGGTCACAGGGACACTGGGGGGTCGCAGTGCCATTTCAGGGGTCCCAGTGCCATCTGGGGGCAGCGCCGGGGGTCCCGGGGGTCCCTGACCTGCGTGAAGGGCCCCAGCAGGGCGCAGGCCACGGTGACGTCGGCCAGGGTGACGCCGTCGCCCACCAGGAAGGAGCGGCCGCTGAGGTGGGACTGCAGAGCCCCCAGGGCCCGGAGCAGCTCCTGCAGCGCCCGGGGCCGGGCCTGGGGGGCACGGGGGGGTCAGAGACCCTCACAGACCCCCAAATCCCACCAGGGACCCTCACGGACCCCCCTGTGCCCCCAAATCCCCCTGTAACCCTCCCCAAGATCTCGGTAACCCCCCGAAACCCCCCCAATTTCGCCAGTACCCCCCAAAACCCCCTCTCGACCCCCCCCACAACCCCTCTGTACCCCCCATATCCCCCCGTAGCCCCTCAAACCCCCCCCCAAAATCCACCTGTACCCTCCCAAACCCCCCCGTACCCCCCCCAACCCCTCTGTACCCCCCAAACTCCTCCGTACCCCCCTGTCCCCACCCCAAACCCTCCCATATCCCCCCCAAACCCTCCCAAAACCCCTGTGTTTCCCCCCAAATCCCCTCCAAACCCCCCGTACCCCCCCCAAATCCCCCTCCAAACCCCCCTGTACCCCCCCAAACCCCTCTGTACCCCCCCAAAACCCCCCAAACTCCTCCGTACCCCCCTGTCCCCCCCTAAACCCTCCCATATCCCCCCCTAAACCCTCCCACAACCCCCCATACCCCTCCCAAAACCCCTGTGTTTCCCCCCAAACCACCCCCAAACCCCCCAAACCCCCCCCCGTACCCCCCCCGCACCCCCCGGTGCCCCCCGGTGCGGTGCCCCGGTACCCGGGCCGGCCCGGCGCTGGCGATGGCCGCCGCGGGCCCCAGCTCGGTCTCGGCGAAGCTGAGCCACTGCCGGACCAGCGCCGCCCGCTCGGGGCTGCCGCGGCCCAGCAGCGCCGGCGGGCTCACGAACAGCGCGGCGGCCGCGGGGCCCAGCACGGCCCCGCCGGGGGTCCGCAGGGCGGGGGTCCCGGGGCTCCCGGGGCTCCCGGGGCTCCCGGGGCTCCCGGGCAGCCGCTCCACCCGCGGCGGCGGCCCCGGCCCGAAGCGGGCGGCGATCAGCACCCGGCGGGCGGCGGCGTCGGCCGGGGGAGGCGGCAGCAGCAGCACCGGGGGGGCGGCCATGGCTCTGGGGGGGCAACGGGGACACCGGGCGGGGGTCAGGGGGGTACCGGGGGGGGTCCCTGGGGGGGTCAGGGGGGTACCGGGGGGGGTCAGGGGGGTACCGGGGGGGGTTCTGAGGGGGTCTAAGGGTACCCAGAAGGGGTTCCGGGGGGGGGATTCGGGGGGTACCGGCGGGGTCTCAGGGGTGTTTGGGGGTCCCAGGGGGGTCTCGGGGGTGTCTGGGGGTCCCAGGGGGGTCTCGGGGGTGTCTGGGGGTCCCGAGAGGGGTCCCGAGAGGGGTCCTAGGGGTGTTTGGGGCCCCGCGGGGGGGTCGTGAGGGTGTCTGAAAGTACCCAGAGGGGTCCCAAGGGGGGGTCAGGGGGTGCTTGGGGGGTCCCGCGGGGTGTTTGAGGGTGCCGAGGGTGGTCCCGGGGGTCCCGGGTGGTGTTTGGGGGTCCTGGGGGTCCCGGGGGGGGGGTTCCGAGGGGTGTTTGGGGGCCCGCAGGGGGGTCCTGAGCGTGTCTGAGGGTACCCAGAGGGGTCCCGGGGGGTGTTTGGGGGTCCCGGGGGGTGTTTGGGGGTCCCGGGGGGTGTTTGAGGGTCCCCGGGCGGGTTCCCAGGGGGGGCTCAAGGCCGCAGGTGGGGGGGGCCGGGCTGTGGGGAGCGCTGGGGCCGCTGCCGGGGGTGGCGGGGCCGGGGGTGGCGGGGCCGGGGTCTCGGGGGGTCCCAGGGGGGATTTGGGGGTCCCGGGGGGGGGTTTGGGGGTCCCGAGGGTCACGTGGCCTCCCCGCCTCCCCCCCCCCCCGGTACCTGAGGCGGCCGCGGCGGGAGGAGACACGTGGGGCGGCGCGTGCGGCGCGTGCGCAGTGCCGCGCCCGCCTCGGGCTGCCATTGGCTGGCGCTGGCCGGTGTGGGCGGGGCTTCCGGCGCCGCCGAGCACCCCCCCCCTCCCCCTGCGGGGCGAGCGCCCCCCAGCGGCCCGGAAGAGGCAGAAAGGCTCCGCGACCCCGGAGAACGGGGGGCTCGGGAGACCCCCGAAAACACCCCAAAAACACCCCAAAAACACCCCAGAAACACCTCAAAAAACACCCTAAAACCACTCCAAAAAACACCCCAAAAAACACCCTAAAACCACCCCAAAAACACCTCAAAAAACACCCTAAAACCACCCCAAAAACACCCCAAAAAACACCCTAAAACCACCCCAAAAACACCCCAAAAAACACCCTAAAACCACCCCAAAAAACACCTCAAAAAACACCCAAAAAACACCCCAAAAAACACCCTAAAACCACTCCAAAAACACCCCAAAGAACACCCTAAAACCACCCCAAAAATCACCTCCAAAGCACCCCAAAATCAACCCAAAGAACACCCTAAAGCCACCCCAAAATCACTGCACCACCACCCCCAAACCACCCAGAAACTACCCCCAAAACCACCCCAAAAAACACGCCAAATCAGCCCAAAATCACCCCAAATCACCCCAAATCACCCTTGGCCTGCCCGGGACAGACACACAGACACACACGGGACAGGGGCAGGGCCTTTATTGGGGCTCTGGGACAGGGCCCCGGGCCGGCCCCAGGGTTTGGGGAGGGGTCCCCCCAAATTCGGGATGCATTTGGGGAGGGGTCCCTGTGGATTTGAGGAGGGCTCCCCCGGGATTTGGGGTCTCCTCCCGGGTTTTGAGGAGGGATCCCCCGGGATTTTGGGGACGGACTCCCCTAGATTTTGAGGAGGAATCCCCCCGTGTTCGGGGTGAATTTGAGGAGGGCTCCCCCGGGATTTTGGGGAAGGACTCCCCCAGATTTTGAGGAGGGATCCCCCCCGTGTTCGGGGTGAATTTGAGGAGGGCTCCCCCGGGATTTTGGGGACGGATTCCCCCAGATTTTGAGGAGGGATCCCCCCCGTGTTTGGGGGTCCCCCCCGTGTTCGGGGGTCCCCCCCCGGTCACTGTTTCTGCTGCAGCGCCTCCTTGCGCGCCGCGTCCTGCAGCAGCTGCGTGTCCACCTCGTCTGCCGGGAGCTGCACGTAGCGAACCACCGAGCCGCGGATGAAGCAGTTCTTCACCGACAGCTGGGGAGGGGGCGGTGAGACCCCCGGGGACGGCCCTGAGATCCCCGGGGACGGCCCTGAGACCCCCGGGGGCGGCGCTGGGACCCCCCCGGGGCGGCGCTGAGACCCTCAGGGGCGGCCCTGAGACCCCCGGGGGCGGCGCTGAGACCCCCGGGGGCATCCGGCCCTGAGACCCCCACAGCCCTGAGACCCCCAGGCAGAGCCCTGAGACCCCTGAGGGCAGCCAGCCCCCTCCCCAAACCCCCCCAAACCCCCCCGGGCCCCCCCAGCCCCCCCGAGCCCCCAGCCCCTCACCATGTGCGGGTACTTCTCGGGGTCGGTGACGCTGATGTCGGTCAGTTTGATGTTCAGGTACTGGGGGGGGGGGGCAGGGGGGGGTCAGAGGGGTCTGCGGAGCCCCCCAGGGACCCCCAGGGACCCCCCCCCGCCCCAGGGACCCCCACTCACCTGATCCACCGAGTGCAGGGTCCCGCAGATGCTGCGGAGAGACACGGCCGGGGGGGTTGGGGGGGAGCTGGGGGTTTGGGGGGGTCCTGGGGGGGGGTTTGGGGGGTCCTGGGGGGGTTTGGGGGGGTCCCAGGGAGTTTCGGGGCGTCCCGGGCGGGGGCTTGGGAGAGCTCTGGGAGTTTTGGGGGCTCCTGGGGGGGGTTGGGGGGTCCCAGGGGGGTTTTGGTCCGGGGAGGGCGGCAGGGGGGGATTTCCGGGGGGGGTCTGGGGGGTCTCTGGGGATCCCGGGGGGGTCCCGGGGCTCCCGAGCCCCCCCCGCTCACCTCAGGTCGTTCTTGAGCTCCACCACCACGTCCTTGCCCACCAGGGACTTGAAGAAGGAGTAGAACAGCTGGGGGGGCACGGGGGGGGGTCAGGGGGGGCTTTGAGGGGGTCCCGGAGGTCCCGGGGGGGCTCAGGAGGTGCCGGGGTCGGGCCAGGGGGGTTCAGGAGGGCTCGGGGGGCGCCAGGGGAACGCGGGGGGGCGCGGGGGGATCGGGAGTGGCGGAGGGGCCGCGGGGGGACCCCAAAATCGTCCCCGGGACCCCCCAAACCCCCCCCGGGCCCCCCCGCCCCGCGCTCACCATCGCTGCCCGCCCGAGCGCGCCACGCAGGCCCCGCCCCCTTCCGCCGCCGGCCCCGCCCTCCGCCGCCGCCGAGGCCCCGCCCACCGCCCAATCCCCGCCCCGTGGGCCCCGCGGGCTCCGCCCCCTGCCCCAGATAGAGCCCCGCCCACACACCTGGGCCACGCCCACCCCGCCAGGCCCCGCCCCCCCGCGGGGGTGGCGGGAAATGAGTCACGCGCCCCCGCGCCGGGTCACGGGGACAGGGGGCGGGGACAGGGGGGGTCCCGTGACCCGAGTGACCACAGGGACCCCCAGTGACCCCTCTGTGACACCCCAGTGACCACAGGGACCCCCAGTGACCCCTCTGTGACCCCCCTGTTACCCCCCAGTGACCCCTGGGACCCCTCTGTGACCCCTCTGTGACCCCCCTGTCACCCCCCAGTGACCCCTGGGATCCCCTGTGACCCCTCTGTGACCCCCCAGTGACCCCTCTTGATCCCCAATGACCCCTGTGACCCCTCTGTGACCCCCCTGCCATCCCCCAGTGACCCCCCAGTGACCCCTGGGATGTCCAATGACCCCCCTGTCACCTTTCTGTGACCCCCCCGGGATCCCTGTGACCCCACAGTGACCCCCCAATGACCCTTGGGACCCCTCTGTGACCCCCCAATGACCCCAGTGACCCCCCTAGGATCCCAAATGACCCCCGCAATGACCCCAATGGCCCCCCTGTCACCTTTCTGTCACCCCCCCCCGGGACCCCCGGGACCTCCCAGATGCTGTCCCCGATGTCCCCGTGCCCCCCCGCAGTGTCCCCAGTGTCCCCACGTCCCCGTGTCCCCCACGTGTCCCCCGTCCCCGTGTCCCCTCCCGGGCCACCCCCACCCACGCAGGGCCGGGTGGGGACCGGGAGAACCGGCCCCGCTGCCGGTGATGGCCCCGGCCCCGTCACCGCGCTGTCACCGCGCTGTCACCTCCCCGGTCACCTGCCGGGTCACCTCCTGTGTCACCTCCTGCGTCCCCTCCCCTGTCACCTGCCGCCGTCACCCCCCGGCCGCCGCGGGGATTTAAGGGCGGCCCCGGGGCCACCGCGGCACCGACGGAGCTGCCGGTGAGTGGGGACGGGACCGGCGACAGCGGGGACAGCGGGGACAGCGGGGACACTGGGGACAGCGGGGACAGCGGGGACAGCGGGGACAGCGGGGACGGGGACAGGGAAGGGACAGCGTGGGGACAGGGACACAGGGATGGGGACAGAAATGAGGACAGGACAGGGACATTGGGAGGGGGTCGGGGACGGGACAGGAGCGGGGTTGGGGACACGGGGACGGGTCAGGGGACACTGGGGTGGGGACAGGGACAGGGCCGTGAGCGGGACACGGGGAGAGGGACACAGGGACGGGGACAGGGGACGGGGGCTGGGGACAGGGACAGGGACACGGGGACACGGGGAGAGGGACACGGGGACACGGGGACACAGGGACACGGGGACACGGGGACACAGGGACACAGGGGACGCGGGGCTGGGGACAGGGACACGGGGAGAGGGACAGGGACACGGACACAGGGACACAGGGACACGGGGACACGGGGACACAGGGGACGCGGGGCTGGGGACAGGTCGGGGACGTTGGGAAGGCGGGGGTGGGGAGGCAGGGACAGGGTGGGGACGTGGGGACAGGATGTGGGGACGGGGTGTGGGGACACGGGGGGTGTGGGGACGGGGACACGGGCACCGGGACGGGGCCAGGGACGGGGACAAGGACGGGGCCAGGGCGGGGCTGCGTCCCCCCGCCGTGTCCCCGCTGATGTCGCCGCCGCTGTCGCGGCTGTCGCGGCTGTCGCAGCGATGTGTGCCGGGGTGCAGTGCCTGCTGAACCTGCTGCGCTGGGGCTGGGGGGTCCTCAAGGGGCTCTTCGGGGGGCACCACGGAGGTGAGCGGGGGGGACACGGGGGGGGACACGGGGGGGACACGGGGGGGGGACATGGGGGGGGGACATGGGGGGGACACGGGGGGAACACGGGGGGGACATCGGGGGGGGACACGGGGGGAGCGGGGGGGGACACGGGGGGGGCGGGGGGGGACACGGGGGGGGACACGGGGGGGGACATGGGGGGGACACGGGGGGTGACACGGGTGGGAGACACGGGGGGGGACACGGGGGGTGACACGGGTGGGAGACACGGGGGGGGACACGGGGGGGACACGGGGGGACACACGGGGGGCGTCCCATGGAGGGGGGGGACAATCGGGACCCCCAGGGGAGGGGAGGGGGCGCTCATGGGGGGGACCTTGGGGACACGGAGGGGGGGGAGGTCACCGCGGGGTCAGGGGTCAAAGGTCACCGCTGACCCCCCCCCTCCACCCCCCCAGCGAGCCACCCGCCCCCCGCGGCTGAGAGGAGCACGGTGGTCCCGGGCAAGGAGGAGTGAGACCCCCGGGACCCCCCCGGGACCCCCCCGGGTCCGGGATGAAAGGAAATAAAAACGGAACAAAAGCTTAATTAGAAAATGGAATGGAAAAATTGAAATTCAGTGGGAGTTACCCCTCAAGCCCGAATAAAACTGAAATAAAAATCAAACGAGAAGGAGAGAATGAAAACCCGACAAAAACCCGAAAATAAGCAAAAAAAAAAAAAAGACCCCATGAGCATTTCAACTGTCCCGACATCAAATCGCGACAATTCCCGTCCGGAGCCGCCGCGCCGGGGCCTCGGAGGGGATTTGGGGTTCGGGGGGAAGAGAACCGGGAGAGTTCCCCAAATCCCGAGCCCGGGAGCCGAACCGGGCCCGGCTCTCCCTCACCGAGACCCGGGAATATCCCGGCAGTGCCCCCAAATCCCGATTTCCTCCCCCAAATCGCGATTTTCCCCCCAGTCCCGATTCCCCACCCCCCCGGGACCCCGATTCCCCACCCCCCGCCCCTTTCCCGGACCCGAACCCCGGGGAATTCATGGAAAAAAAAACCCAAAAACCCCAAAATCTCCAAATTAAAACCTTTTCTCTCTCCCTCAGCGCTTTGGGGGAAAATCCCCCGGGCTCGGGGCTCGGGGAGGGGGAATTTCTGCGGGGCAAGGGGCTCGGGGGGGTTTGGGGAATTTCTGCGGGGCAAGGGGCTCGGGGGGGTTTGGGGAATTTCTGGGGGGCAAAGGGCTCGGGGGGGTTTGGGGAATTTTTCCAAGGAAAAGGAGTCGGAAGGAATTTTTTCTTTCCAGGGAAAAGGGGTCGGGGGGGAATTTTCTGCGGGGAAAAAGGGGTGGGAGGGGAATTTCGGGATTTTTCCTCCAAGGAAAAGGGTCGGGGGGGATTTTTGGGATTTTCCTCCAAGGAAAAAGGGCTCGGGGGGGATTTTTGGAATTTTCCTCCAAGGAAAAAGGGCTCGGAGGGGATTTGCGGCTCTCCCCGGGGCAGCGCTCGATGGCCCATCGGGAGCCGCTGATCGCCCATCGCGACAGGCCCCGGGGGCTTCGTTCCCCCGGCCGGGGGGAGGGGAGCGGGACCTTGACCCGAATTCCCCATTTTTAACCCCAATTCCTCCCCTTTTTAACCCCTTTCCGCCCCTTTTTTAGCCCGAATTTCCCATTTTTAAACCAATTTCCCTCATTTTTTAAACCAAATTTTCCCTTTTTAACTCAAATTCCCTCTTTTTTAACCCAATTTCTCCCTTTTTAACCCAATTTTCCCCTTTTAAAAACCCGATTTCTCCCTTTTTTAAGCCCAAATCCCCCGGTTTTAACCCCAAATCCCCCCTTTTTTACCCCAAATCTCCCTTTTTTACCCCAAACTCCCCCTTTCAGCCCCCGTTAACCCTTCCTTGTACAGAACCACCCCCTCCCCGCGACCCCAATTCCCCTTTTTTGGTTTTTTTTTTGGGTTTTTTGGGTTTTTTTTTGTTGCTTTTGGGTTTTTTTTGTCCCCAATCCCCGCCGCCGATGACGTCACCGCCCCCCCCGGGCCGCCCCCTCCCCTCCCCCGGCCAGCGCGGGTCCCGGAGCCGCTCCGGGAGTTCGGGACCCCCCAGAGACCCCCGGGACCCCCCAAAATCCCCCCCGGACCCTCCAGAGACCCCCAGACCCCCCAAAATCCCCCCCGGACCCCCCGGCATGACCGAGAACCAGGTAGGGCGGGGGGGGGCGCGGGGGGGGCTGCGCATCCCCGGGATTCGACATTTTATTTTATTTTATTTTATTTTATTTTATTTTATTTTATTTTATTTTATTTTATTTTATTTTATTTTATCTGTTTTTAATCTATTTAATTTCCCTTTTTTTTCACATTTATTTATTTACTTTACTTTTGTTTTTTAAGGTTTTTCCCCCTTTTTTTTTTTTTTGTCTCTTAATTGGGTTTTTGAAAGTTTGTTTTATTTAAAAAAAAACCTCCGGTCCTCGTTTTTTTTAATTTTTTTTATTTTACATTTTGATTCTTTGGATGCTTTGTCTGTTTGTTTGGTTGGATTCGGGTTCTTTTGTGGAGTTTTGTTGTTGTTTTTCGGTGGTTTGGGGTTTTTTCGGTTGGTTGATTTTGCGGTTTCTGTGTCTTTTTTCTGGGTTTTTGTTTGTTTGGGGCTTTTTTTTTAACGTGTGTGTGTGTTTTGTGCGGGTTTTGTGGGTTTTTCTCTGAATTTTGGGATTTTTTGCGCCTTTCCCGCGTCCCCCCAGGTGCCCGAGGCGCTGCAGGAGGTCACGGTCAGCAGCGAGCCCGGCCCCGGGGCCGCGGCAGGTACTGACCCCGAACCCCCCTAAACCCCCCGAAATCACCCCAAAATCACCCCCAAACCCCCTGAAACCACCCCGAAACCACCCCAAAATCACCCGAAATCCCCAAAACCCCCCGAAATCACCCCAAAAATCACTCCAAACCCCCCGAAATCCCTGAAATCACCCCGAAATCCCCTCAAATCACCCCAACCGCCCCCGAAACCACCCCCAAATCCCCTAAATCGCCCCCAAATCCCCTCAAATCACCTCAAATCCCCGAGAAATCACCCCAAATCCCCGAGAAATCACCCCAAATCCCCTGAAATCACCCCAAATCCCCGAGAAATCACCCCAAATTCCCCTGGAGTCACCTCGAATCACCCCCAAATCCCCCAAATCCCCGCAAAATCTCCGAAATCACCCCAAATCTCCCTGAAATCCCCCCAAATCCCCCCAACCCCCCCGTTCCTCCGCAGGCTCCCCGCTCTGGGCCCCCCCGGGCGGGGTCTGGGGGGGTCCCGGCCAGGACGAGGAGGAAGAGGAGGAGGAGGAGGAGGAAGAGTGGGCGCGGCCGCTGCTGCGGCTCTGGGGGGCCTGGGGGGGCTCCGGGGCCTCAGGTGAGGGGCGGGGGGGTTTGGGGGGCCCTGAGGGGGTTCTGGGGGGCACTGGGGGGGTTTGGGGAGCACTGGGAGGGCGTTTGGGGGGCTCTGAGGGGGTTCTGGGGGGCGCTGGTGACAAACTGGTGTCACTGGGGGGGGACAGGACACGGAACTGGTGTGACTGGGGTGGGGGGGGCAGCCGCGTTTTGGGGTGAATTCCGGGATTTTGGGGCACTCCGCCCATTTTGGGGGTGATTCCGTCCTTTTTGGGGGGGCACTCGACCCCTTTTTGGGGTGATTTGGTCTTTTTTTGGGGGCGCTCAGTCGCCTTTTTGGGGTGATTCCGTCCCTTTGGGGCACTTCCCCTTTTTTCCCCCTTTCCCCCATTTTCTCCCATTATTCCCATTTTCCCCATTTTTCTCCCTTTCCCCCTCATTCCCCCCCCCCTTTCCCCCACTTTTTCCCCATTTTCCCCCATTTCCCCCCCATTTTCCTCCTTTTTCCCCCATTTCCCCCCATTTTCCTCCTTTTTCCCCCATTTCCCCCCATTTTCCTCCCATTTTCTCCCCATTTTCCCCCCATTTACCCCGTTTTTTCCCTTCCCCCCCATTTTCCCCCATTTCCCCCCATTTTCCTCCCATTTTCCTCCCATTTCCCCCCATTTTCCTCCCATTTTCTCCCGTTTTCCCCCCATTTACCCCGTTTTTCCCCTTCCCCCCCGTTTTTCCCCCTTTCCTCCCATTTTCCCATTTTCCTCCCATTTTCCCCCATTTTCCCCCTTTCCCCCATTTTTTCCCCTTTACCCCCCGGGTTTCCTCTCACTTTTTTTTTCCCCTTTTTTTCCCCGTTTTTCCCCCCATCTCCCCCCAGACGACGCCTGGCCCAGCCCCGCCGACCCCGACAGCGACCGCGACGCCTCCGAAGACCCCGAGGAGCCCCGAGGAGGCGCCGCCGCTGCCCCGCAGGGACCGGACCCGGACCCCCCGACGCCGGCCCGGCCCAGCTGCGACCTGTGCGGGAAAAGCTTCACCTCGGGCTCGTCCCTGCGCCGCCACCTGCGCGCCCACCCGGGCGGGGCCCCCTTCAGCTGCTTCCGCTGCCGGAGCTGCTTCCCGTGCGGGGCGGCGCTGCGGGAGCACCTGGGCTCGCCGTGCCAGCCGCGCCCGCACCGCTGCCGCTCCTGCCCCAAGCGCTTCGCCTCGGCACGCTCCCTGCGGAAGCACCGGCGCGTCCACCGGGACGGGGCCCCGCGCTGCCCCGAGTGCGGCAAGACGCTGACCTCGGCCGCCTCGCTGGTCACTCACCGCCGCATCCACACCGGGGAGCGCCCGTTCGCCTGCCCGGACTGCGGCCAGGGCTTCATGGCCACCAAGTCGCTGAGCAAGCACCGGCGGGCGCGGCACGGCGGCGGCTTCGCCTGCCCCGAGTGCGCCAAGCGCCTCTCGTCGCACGCCGCGCTGGTGGCGCACCGGCGCATCCACACCGGGGAGCGGCCCTACGAGTGCCCCGAGTGCGGGAAGGGGTTCGCGGCCGTCAAATCGCTCAGCAAGCACCGCAAATCGCACCGGGAACGGCCCCCGGCGGCGCCCTGCCCCGAGTGCGGCGACGGAGGGGCGGCCGCGACCTGCCCGCACCGCCCGCGGCCCCGGGGGGACAGCCCGGAGGGTGGGGCAGGGGCCCCGGAGCCTCGGAGGTCTCTCCGGGACAGCCCCGAGGGTGGGACGGGGGTCTCGGAGTCCCGGAGGAGTCTCCGGGACAGCCCCCGGGTCCGGGAGAGGCCCGAGGGCGGGGAGGGGGTCCCGGCCGTTCCCCCGCGGTCTCTCCGGGGCGGTGCGGGGGTCCCGGAGCCCCCGCGGTCTCTCCGGGACAGCCCTGGGGTTCTCCGGGACAGCCCCCAGGGCGGTGCGGGGGTCCCGGAGCCCCCGAGGCGGCGGCGGCGGCGGCGGCCGTCGTGCGAGCAGTGCGGGAAGGCGTTCCGGGACGGGGCGGCGCTGCGGCGGCACCAGCGGGTGCACACCGGGGAGAAGCCGTTCGGCTGCCCCGAGTGCGGGAAGAGCTTCTGCGCCAGCTCCAGCCTGGTCATCCACCGGCGCAGCCACACCGGCGAGCGGCCCTTCCCCTGCCCCGCCTGCCACAAGAGCTTCGTGTCCCGCTCGGCGCTGGTCAAGCACCTGCGGACGCACCGGGAGCTGCTGCGGGACGGGGCGCGGCCCTGAGCGGAGCGACGGGGCCGGGGGCCGGGGGTTCGGGGTGCCCGGCCCCGGGACTGATGGAAAATCGGGGTGTCCGGCCCCGGGACTGACGGAAAATCGGGGTGCCCGGCCCCGGGACTGACGGAAAATCGGGGTGCCCGGCCCCGGGATTGATGGAAAATCGGGGTACCCGGCTCCGGGATTGACGGAAAATCGGGGTGCCCGGCCCCGGGATTGATGGAAAATTGAGTGCCCGCCTCAGTGATCGATGGAATTTGGGTGCCCGGCCCCGGGACTGATGGAATTTGGGTTCTCGGCTCAGGGATTCATGGACAAATTTTGGGTGCCCGGCCCGGGACTGATGGAAAATTGAGTGCCCGCCTCAGTGATCGATGGAATTTGGGTGCCCGGCCCCGGGACCGATGGAATTTGTGACGGAATTTGGGTGCCCGCCTCAGGGATCGATGGAACCCGCGCGCCCATCCCAGGGCTGGAGATGCTCCCGTACACCCAAATTCCCCTTTTTCCGGCTAAAAAGGAATTTTTTTCCAGCTTTCCCACCACGGAACATATTCCAGCAGCCGAAGTGGAGGCGCTGGAGCTGGGGGGGGGTCTCTGTCCCCCCGGGGGTCGGTCGCCCCACCCGGATCCCGTCCCAAACCCGCCTTCCCTTCCCCGCCTCCCCCTGCTCCGAAATGAGGTGAAATAAAGCGGAATTGGGATTTTCGGGAAGCCGCGGTGGTGATTTGATGGCTCGGGCTGGGGGTGGGGGGATTGCGGGACCCCCGCGAGAGGGACGAGCTCCCCTTCCCCGGGGGGCTCCGGAGGGACCCGGGGGGGGCTCGGGGTGAAATTCGCCCACCGCGGGGATGCCGAGCCCGGTTCCCCCCCCGCACCTCCGGGATCCGTTCCTGGGGAGTCCCAAAAAAACGCGCGGGGGGGCTCAATCCAGATGTGGGGGCTCAATCCAGATGTGGAGCCCCTCCCGCAGGCGCCCAAAATTCCGCTGGCAGCGGTGGGATTCGAACCCACGCCCCCGCAGGGACTGGAGCCTTAATCCAGCGCCTTGGACCGCTCGGCCACGCTACCCCGGGGCCCCGAACCCCCAAAACTCCGGGAATCGGGCAAATCCAGCACCGGGGGCGGCGGCGGGGAAGGGCCCCCCCGGCCCTGCCCAAAGCCCCCCGCCCCCCTCATTCCGGGCGTTAATTCGGGGTCACGGCCCCGAATCAATTAATTAACGGCATTAATTAACGGCACGAGGAGCCCCGGTCGGTGAGGCGCCGCGGGCCGCCGGTGTCACCCGGGACGGCCCCAAAACCGCCACGATTTTGGGTCAAAGAAGGAATCGGAGCTGCGGGGAGCCGTGCGGGGTTTATTATTGCCGGGGGAGGGTCCGGGGGCCGCGGGACCCCGGCCCGGGCATCGCTGGAGGCCGAGGGTGGGCGGGGAGGGGACCGGGGGGGCAGCGGGGAGGGGGACCGGGAGGGTCAGCGGGGAGGGGACCGGGGGGGCAGCGGGGAGGGGACCGGGGGATCAGCGGGGAGGGGACCGGGGGGCAGCGGGGAGGGGACCGGGGGGGCAGCGGGGAGGGGACCGGGGGGGTCAGCGGGGAGGGGACCGGGGGGGTCAGCGGGGAGGGGACCGGGGGGGCAGCGGGGAGGGGACCGGGGGATCAGCGGGGAGCCCCGGCATTCCCGGCCCGGCCCCCGGTGTTCCCCGGGGCGTTCCCACCCCACTCCCAGCCCATTTCCCTCCTCCTTTCCCGGAGTTCCCATCCCCGTGTCCACCCCCGGTGTCCGCACGGAGGTCTCAGGGCACTTGCCCACCCGCCCCCGGGCAGAATTCCCTGAATTCCGGGCTCGCTGGATGAGGGAGAGGGAGTCCAGCTCCCCCAGAACCCAGACGCAGAACCCAGAAGCAGAACCCAGGATGCGGTCCCCAGGTCGGGAAATCCACGGAATCACCAGGGGATGGAGACGGCCCCGGGGGAGGGACCCCGGGACCACCGGAGGATGGAGACGCTCCCCAGCTCCAGCCAGAACCGGGGCCGCAGGCGCTCCCCGGCTCAGGATCCCCGGCTCAGGATCCCGGATCCCCGATCACTCCGCGATGGAGACGCTCCCCAGCTCCAGCCAGAACCAGGGCCGCAGGCGCTCCCCGCCGAAGCGGGCGGCCGGGAAGGCGAAGAGCGGCTCGGGGCCGCCCCCGTCCCCGTCGAAGAACGCCACCCGGCCGCCCTCGTAGTCCAGGGCCACGCGCAGGCGGCGCGGCAGGCGCGGCAGCGGCGTGGGCGGCTCGGTCAGCGCCCGGCCCTGGCCGCCCCAGCGCTGCACGGCCCACACGCCCCGCGCCGGCCCGAAGGCGGCGGCTCCGGCCGGGCCCCCGCGCGGCACCGACTCCCGGCTGAGCCCCACGGCGCAGAACGGGCCCTCGGCCACGGCCACGGTCCAGCTGTGGCGGCCCGAGGCGAAGGCCGGCCAGCCCAGCACGCAGGGAGCGGCCGAGAAGCGCTGCGGGCCCGGGGCCGGCTCGGGGCCGCCGTAGGCCCAGCGGGCGCACCGCCCGTCCGGGGAGAGCAGCAGGCGCGGAGTGCGCGGTCAGCGCGTCCAGGCGGACACGGGCTGGGCACGGCGGGACACGGCGGGAGCGGGGAACGGGGAATGGGGGGGAGTGGGGGAACGGGGAATGGGGAATGGGGAAATGGGGAATGGGGGGGGAATGGGGAATGGGAAATGGGGGAAACGGGGAATGGGGGGGGAATGGGAAATGGGACATGGGAAATGGAGGGGAACGGGGAATGCGAAAT
Source organism: Phylloscopus whistleri (assembly GCA_017589585.1). NCBI lineage: Eukaryota > Metazoa > Chordata > Aves > Passeriformes > Phylloscopidae > Phylloscopus > Phylloscopus whistleri. The sequence goes on from JADMLD010000934.1 coordinate 61,641, forward strand.
GGGGGAGAAACGGGGAATGGGGGAAACGGGGAATGGGGGGGGAATGGGAAATGGGAAATGGAGGGAAACAAGGAATGAAGTAAATGAGGAGAAACGGGGAATGGGGGAAATGAGGAGAAACGGGGGGAACGGGGGAAATGGGGAGATGGAAAATGGAGGGGAAGTAGGAAATAGGGGGGAATGGGGAATGGGGGAATGGGGAAATGGGGGGAGAAAAAGGGGAGGAAAAAAGAGGGAGAAAAGGGCAGGGAAAGGGGCGGAAAACGGGGAAATGGGGGGGGAATAGAGGGAAAAGAGAAGGGCAAAAAGGGCGGAAAGGGAGGAAAGGGGAAAAAAAGAGGGGAAAAGGGATAAAAGGAGGTGAAACCGGGGCAAAGTGCCGGGCTCTGCCCCTTCCCGTCCGTCCGTCTGTCCCACGAGGACTCACCCACGCTCTCCTCGTCCTTCCCTGGAAGCGGAGAGGGAAGGAATTCCTGCCCCAAATCCCTGCCCCAGCAGAGGGAAGGAATTCCTGCCCCAAATCCCTGCCCCAAGCAGAGGGAAGGAATTCCTGCCCCAAATCCCTGCCCCAGCAGAGGGAAGGAATTCCTGCCCCAAATCCCTGCCCCAAACAGAGGGAAGGAATTCCTGCCCCAAATCCCTGCCCCGAGCAGAGGGAAGGAATTCCTGCCCCAAATCCCTGCCCCGAGCAGAGGGAAGGAATTCCTGCCCCAAATCCCTGCCCCGAGCAGAGGGAAGGAATTCCTGCCCCAAATCCCTGCCCCGAGCAGGGGGAAGGAATTCCTGCCCCAAATCCCTGCCCCAGCAGAGGGAAGGAATTCCTGCCCCAAATCCCTGCCCCAGCAGAGGGAAGGAATTCCTGCCCCAAATCCCTGCCCCAGCAGAGGGAAGGAAGGAATTCCCGGCCCGAGGGGAGCACAGGGAGGGGAAACACTCACGATGCTCCTCCAGGCACCGCCCTGCCGGGAGAGCCGGGAATCGAATAAAGAAACCGTGGAATAAAATAAAAATAAAAAAAATAGGTGGAATAAAATAGAATAAAATAAAACAGAAAAACGAAATAAGGCCGAAAAAATAAAATTAAATCGAAAAATAAAATCGGATAAAATAAAATAAAATCGAAAAAATAAAATAATAAAAAAAAAGAAATAAACCACAAAAAATAAAGAAAATAAAATGGAATCAAAGAGGTTGAAGCAGAATCAGACCGGACACTCACAGATCCTGACCCGGGACTCCTCTGGAAGGAGAAAATTCGGGAATTAAGGAGGAACTGAGGGTGAAAGGGGCCCCGCTGCAATTAACGGCCGCAATTAAGGAAATGACTCACCCAGCTCCGCGCTGAGCTCCGCTGGGAGCAGGGAAAGGAGAAGGAGAATTTCAGGATTTCTGAGTTCCTGTCAGGATCGGCAGGGCTGGGGCAGGAATTCCCGAATTTGGGGGGCGGGGCACTCACCCATCTGCCGGTCCCGCTGCTCTGGGGGGCAAAGAACAAAAAGTTATCAATCACCCCGAGAAAACAACGTTTAAATCTATTAAATACATTTAATTTAATTCAATTTATCAATTCCGTTCCATTTAATTCTGTTACGTGTTTGAATAACATTTAAATCCATTAAATACATTTAATTGCTGCTCTGGAGAGCAAAGAACAGGGGAGGAATTAAAAATAATAATATTTAAATCTATTGATTTAATTATCTATCATTTAATTGCTGCTCTGGGGGGCAAAGAACAGGGGAGGAGTTAAAAATCTATCAATCAATCAATCAATCAATCACCCAGAGAAAATAACGTTTAAATCTATTAAGTAGATTTAATTTCATTCAATTTATCAATTCTATTCAATTTTTTTCTATTCTATTTGATTTTTTCTATTCTATTTAATTCTATTCCACATAATGTAACTTAATGCAATGCAATGTAATATAATGTAAATATACAAAAATAAATATATAGATAAGCAAATAACATAGAATAAAAACATAATAAAAATCAATATAAAATGCAAACAATACATCATTTACAGTAATATATAACGTGTCATAAATCTATAAATACGTAATTAAAGGTACTCACCGAGCGCCGCCGCGAGCTCCGCTGGGAGGGGACAAACCCGAAACTCCTGAATTTCACGGGGCCCGGGGGCCGCGGGCACCGAAATTCCCGAAATGCCGGGAGTTCCGGCGGGGGGAGGGGCGGCACGCACCGAGCCGGGCGTCCCGGGCTCCTGGGGGGGAAAATCCAGATTATTATCACGGGAAAATTCAAATTACAACGGGGGAAATCCAAATTATCCAGGGAAAAATACCGGGGAAATTCCAATTATCACGGGAAAATTCAAATTATAACAGGTAAATACGGGGAAATTCAAATTATCACGGGAAAATTCAAATTACAACGGGGGAAATTCAAATGATCCAGGGAAAAATACCGGGGAAATTCCAATTGTCACGGGAAAATTCAAATTATAACAGGTAAATACGGGGAAATTCAAATTGTAACGGGAAAATTCAAATTATAACAGGTAAATATGGGGAAATTCAAATTATCACGGGAAAATTCAAATTATGACAGGTAAATACGGGGAAATTCAAATTGTAACGGGAAAATTCAAATTACCCCGGGGAAAAAAACCCCGAATTTTCAGTCGAAATCCCCAATCTTTAAATGAAAACCCCGAATTTCAAATCCAAACCCCCAAAAATAAACTGAAAACCCCTGATTTTAAATGAAAATCCCGAGTTTTAACTGAAAATCCCAGATTTTAAATGAAAATTTGTCCCAATTCGGGATTCTGGACTCACCCAGCTCTGCCCTGAGCTCCTCTGGAACGGAAGGAAATGGAAATTTGGGATTATTTGGGTTTTTTTTGGATTTTTTGGGAGATTTTCCCTTCTGCTCCACCCCCGACACGGGAACCGAACCCACCGAGGTCTCTGGAGACTTCCCCTGGAGAGAGGGGAGGGAAAAACAAAGTGAAAACCATTTAAAATCATTTAAAACCATTTAAAACAAATTTAAACAATTTAAAGCAATTTAAAATAATTTAAAGCCATTTAAAACCATCAAAAACCATTTTAAAAAAATTTAAAACACTTTAAAACCATTTAAAACTATTTCAAATAATATAAAATAATTTAAAATAAATAATTTTAAGTATTTTTTAATGATTTAAAATAATTCAAAATCATTGGATGGGGTTTGGGACATGAATCTCACGATGAGGAGGAGGAGGAGGAGGAAAAAACCGGAAAAAATGGGGGAAAAATGGAAAAAATGGGGGAAAAATGGCAAAAATGGGGGAAAAAGTGGATTTGGTGCTGGGGAAGGGAAGCACTGACCCGCTTCTCCCAGTTCTGCTGCTGCCTCTTCCTCTCCTTCCTCTTCCTCTTTCTCCTCTTCCTCTTTTTCATCTTCTTCCTCCTCCTCTTCTTCCTCCTCCTCTTCTTCCTCTTCTTCCTCCTCCTCTCCTTCCTCTTCTTCCTCTTCTTCTTCCTCCTCTTGTTCTTCTTCCTCTTTTTCCTCTTTTTGTTCTTCCTCCTCCTCCTCCTCCTCCTCCTCCTCCTCCTCCTCCTCCTCCTCCTCCATTTCCTGGGGGAGCTCCTCTGGAAGGAATTTCAGCCCCAGGGAATTTCCCCGCTCAGAACCCCAAAATTAAATCCAAAAAAAAAAAACCCAAAAAGAACAAAGATCCGAAATTGGGGAAACGGCAACGGCGCCGATCACGTGACCGCAGCCACTGCAAATCCCCAAAAATCCCCAAATCCCCCAAATCCCAAACCCCCAAAATCCCAAACCCCCAAAATCCCAAATCCCCAAAATCCCAAATCCCAAACCCCCAAAATCCCCAAATCCCCAAAATCCCAAATCACCCAAATCACCCAAATCCCCCAAATCCCAAACCCCCAAAATCTCAAACCCCCAAAATCCCCAAAATCCCAAATAACCCAAATCACCCAAATCCCCAAATCCCAAACCCCCAAAATCCCAAATCCCAAACCCCCAAAATCCCCAAATCCCCAAAATCCCAAATCACCCAAATCCCCCAAATCCCAAACCCCCAAAATCCCAAATCCCCAAAATCCCAAATCCCAAATCCCCAAAATCCCAAATCCCCAAAATCCCAAATCCCAAACCCCCAAATCCCAAATCCCAAACCCCCAAACCCCCCAAATCCCAAACCCCAAATCCCCAAAATCCCAAACCCCCCAAATCCCAAATCCCAAACCCACCAAGGTCCCCCTCCTTCGCTGCCTCTGCCAAAAAAAAAAAGGGGAAAAAGGTGAAAATTTCCGAATTTTCCTTCCCTTTCCCCAGTTTTTATTATTTTTGTAGGGTACAGGGTCCTCCCCCCGGCCTCCTTTGGGTTTTGGGTTTTTTGGGGTGTTGGGGGGGTTTTTTTGGGTTTTTTTTGGGGGGTTTTGGGGCTTCTTTTGGGGTTTTTGTTGGTTTTTTGGGAGGTTTTTTGGGGTTTTTTGGTTTTGTTTTTGGTGGGGTTTTAGGGTCTCTTTTGGGCCCTTTTTGGGGTTTTTTTGAGGTTTTTTTTGGGTTAATTCTCCTCGTTTTTAACGATTCTGTTTTTAATTCCCTCCCGCCGGGCTCTCCAGTCCCACCTCCCCAAATCCAAATGTGAAATAAATTAAAACGAATAATAAATTAATAAATTAAATGAATTAAAATTAAAAAAAAATTAAAATTCCCTCCCCCCCAAAAAAATCCCAAATCCTGGGAAAGGAACCCCAAGCACTCACCGAGCTCCTGCCTCAGTTTGCCTTAAGAAAAAAAAGGAAAATAAAATTAATTAAAATCATTTCATTATTAAAAATCCAAATTTCAAACTATTTCAAATCCAACTTTTCCCTCCCCGAGGGTGCGAAACCCCTGAGCCGGGGAGAGACTTGGGGCCTCTTAATTCTCATTTATTTTCACCTTAATTTAATTAATTTGGGGGATTTTGGGGGCATAATTTAATTAATTTGGGGGGGGTAATTTAATTAATTTGGGGATTTAGGGGGGTAATTTAATTATTTTGGGGGATTTTTTTGGGTAATTGAATTAATTTGGGGAATTTTGGGGGGTAATTGAATTAATTTGGGGTTTTTTGGGGGATTTTTTTGGGATAATTTAATGAATTTGGGGACTTTTTTGGGTAATTTAATTTATTTGGGGATTTTTTTGGATGTAATTGAATTAATTTGGGGGGTTTTGGCCAAAATGGTTGTGAATTCCCAAATCCCCAGGGATTTCCCCCAAAATCCCGGGGCACTCACTGATCACAGACTCCTGAGCTCCTGAAAAGAGAAAAAAAATGGATTAAAAATGGGACAAAAACCCCAATTCCTGAAATTTCAGAGTCAGGAAAACAAACCAAACCAAACCAAACCAAACCAAACCAAAATTGGGTTTTTCCCCCAACCCCAAATCTCTGGTTTTGTTTCAATTCGGGATTTTTGTGAGGGAAAACCCCAAATTTGGGAGAATTTTGTGTTCAGTTCTGCCCCAAAAATGGGGTTGGAGAGCCTAAAAAAGGGGGGGGGGTTAATTACCAATTAAATTAAATTACTGAGTGAATTTTAAGAAAGGAGGGTGTTAGTTACTAATTAAAAAAGGGGGTATTAATGACTAATTAAACTACTAATTAAATTTTAAAAAACTAAATTAAATTAATTTAAATTAAATCCAATTAAGGGGGGAGAATTCCCCAAACTCCCCCAGAACTCACGTGCTGCCTCCTCCTTCTCCTCTGCAATAAATGGAATTATTGCCACCTCAGCACCTCGTTATTAATCATTATTAATTAGTATTTGCCATAATTAACATTCATTTCCCCCCATTATTCCCGTTTGCCCTCCAAGGTTTCCCTCCCACCTCCAGGAATTTTTTCTGATTTTTTTCCCCCAAAATTCCATTTTAATTTTAATTTTAATTTTAACTTTAATTTTGATTTTAATTTTAACTTTAATTTTTACTTATTTTAATTTTAATTATAACCATATTTCCAATTTTGATTTTGATTTTAATTTTGATTTTAATTTTGATTTGGCACTCACCCAGCAGCTCCTTCAGGCGCCCTGGGAGAAGCAGAGAGGAATTAATAATTCATAATTAAAAGTAACGACACCAAATTAATTGATAAATTGATAATTAATTGATGCTATTAATTAAATATAAATATAAATATAAATATAAATATAAATATAAATATAAATATAAATATAAATATAAATAAACATAATTAAATATATAAAACTACAAATAGAAATAAAAATAAATATATATAAATCATAAAATCATGGACATAAATATAAATACAAATACAAATATAAATATAAATACAAATACAAATCTCTGACTCACTGATCTCAGCTTCATTTTCCCCTGAAGGAATAAAACAATTCCAATCAACAATTAATTTAAATCACCTAAAACCCCAACAGTTCTTTAAAATAAATCCCAAAAATCCAACTGGAATTAAAATTTTACTGTTGGAAAATAAATCAGCATAAATAATTGCTAAAAAAATATTAAAAATTAAAAAAAAATCTGGAAAATAATCTGAAAATCTGAAAAAATCTGAAAAAATCTGAATTTTTTTAAATTTATTTTTTATTTTTTATTTTTATTGACTTCATCCTTAAACCCCCCCCAGAGCTGGGTACTCACGGATCCGGGCGTCCCGAGCCTCTAGAGAGAGAAAAATCAGGGATTTGGGTCATTAATCCTGAATTGCTGGGGAATTCAGGGAATTGCTGGGGAGAAAAGGGAATTTTGGGGGGGAAAAAGGGAATTTCTGGGGGGAAAAAGGGAATTTCTGGGGGGAAAAAGGGAATTTCTGGGGGGAAAAAAAGGGAATTTCTCGGAAAATGGAATTTCTGGGGGAAAAAGGGAAATTCAGGGAATTCCCGGCACTCACCCAGCTGGGCACTGCAGAGCTCTGGAACAGAAACGGGGGAATAGTGATAACAACAATAATTATAATGATAATTACAATTATAATAACAACTCTGGGAACAGAGATGGGATGGGGAAATAATGATAATTGCAATAATGATAATTACAGTAATGATAATTATAATTACAGTAACTCTGGAAACGAAAAACAGGGGAAATAGATTGAAATAACAATAATTGTATTAATAATAATAGTAAAAATAACAGTAGCAGTAACAATAATAATAATAATAATGATGATGATGATGATGAGTCCCCGTGGCGATTTTTACCCGATTTCTCCCCAAACGAAGATCAGCAGCACCAACTCACCCACGTCAGCCGTGAGCTCCCCTGGGAACGGCACCAAAAATGGGAATTTTGAGCCCAAATTTCCCTTTTTCCCCCCCCAGCCCCAGGGAACGGCACCAAAAATGGGAATTTTGAGCCCAAATTTGAATTTCCCCCCCCAGCCCCTGGGAACGGCACCAAAAATGGGAATTTTGAGCCCAAATTTCCCTTTTTCCCCCCCCAGCCCTGGGAACGGCACCAAAAATGGGAATTTTGAGCCCAAATTTCCCTTTTTTCCCCCCCCAGACTCCCTGAACTCACCGATCTTGGTGTGGCGCTCCCCTGGGAAGGAGGGGAAGGGGAAGGGTTAATTGGGGGTTAATTAACGGGCGCTTAATGAAGGAGGGGGGAGCAGGGCGGGACTCACCGAGCTCCACCGTGAAGATCCCTGGAGGCACCGAAGGGGTTAAATCGGGGGGGGATGGGGGACCCGGATCAGCCGGGGCTGCTCCTCCTCCTCCTCTTCCTCTTCCCTTTCCCTTTCCCCCTTTCCCTTTTCCCCTTTTCCCATTTCCCTTTTTCCCCCCAAATTTGGGCTCAGCCCCACCTCGCCCTGCAATCCCAGGAGATTTCCCCCCAAATTCTCTGGAATTTCGGGATTTCCCCCCCAAATTCTCTGGAATTTCGGGATTTCCCCCCCAAATTCTCTGGAATTTCGGGATTTCCCCCCCAAATTCTCTGGAATTGTGGAATTTTCCCCCCAAATTCTCTGGAATTTCGGGATTTCCCCCCCAAATTCTCCGGAATTTCGGGATTTCCCCCCCCAAATTCTCTGGAATTTCGGGATTTCCCCCCAAAGCACTCACGGATGGTGGCGTCGCACTTGGCTGAGGAGGGAAAAGGGAATTAAAATGTAAAATTAAAATTAAAAAAAAGGATTTAAAGTAAAAAATAAAAACGAAATTTTGCGTTCTGGCCCCTTCCCCGTCGCTCACCCAGCTCCGCTCGGAGCTTCCCTGGAAAGAGAAATAAAAGTGAAAAAATCCCAATTATGGGATGATTGTCCAAAAACATAAACGTAAAATTTATATATAAATAAATACATGTTCATATAGACATTCTTGTGTTCATATTAAATTATATATAAGATATATATATAGGGGGATTTGGGGGAATTTTGGGGAATTCTGGCGGACTTTGGGGGATTTGGGGGAATTCTGGGGGATTTGGGTGGAATTTAGGGGAATTCCAGGGAATTTTGGGGAAGTTCTGGGGAATTTCAGGGGATTTGGGGGGGAATTTTGGGAAATCCTGGGGGATTTGGGGGGTATTTTGTAGGAAATTTGGGAAATTCTGTGGGAATTTTGGGGAATTTTGGGGAATCCCAGCACTTACGGAGCCCGGAGTCGCGCTCGGCTGCGGTGCAGGGAGGGGAAAAAACACCAAAAAACACCAAAAATCACCAAAACAACACCAAAAAACACCAAAAAACACCAAAAATCACCAAAACAACACCAAAAAGACACCAAAAATCACCAAAAAACACCAAAAAGGCACCAAAAAACACCAAAAATCACCAAAAAAGACCAACGAAACAGCCTCAACCCCCCAAAAATAAATTAAATTAAATTAAATTAAATTAAATTAAATTAAATTAAATTAAATTAATCAAATGAAAGCTGCCCCTACCCAGCAGCGCCGTCAGCCTTCCTGGGGGAGGAGGGAAATTGGGAATTAAAGCAGGAAAAGCCAAAATTGGGGAGTTTGAGCCCAAAATCCAGAGCAGGAGCACTCACGGACTTCAGCGGCGACTTTGGCTGCAGAGGGGAAAATGAAATTAATTTGGGGAGAAATGAAATCAAATTTGGGGCTGTTTGGGTTTTTCTCCAGGGGAAATGCAGAAATTTGGGTAAAAAACCCAGGAGGTTTTACCCAAATCCCTGAGATTTTACCCCAACCCCAGGAGGTTTTACCCCAAATTCAGGAAGTTTTTACCCAAATTCAGGAGGTTTTACCCCAAATCCCAGAGGTTTTACCCAAATTCAGGAGGTTTTACCCCAAACTCACTGATTTTCCTGTCGCGTTCCTCTGGGAGGGAGAGAAGGAAAAAATGGGGGAAAAAAGCAGGAAAATGGGAATTGTGAAAGAATTCCTTGGAACGGGGAAATTCCCCCCAAAATTCCCTTTAAAATGAGGATTTGGGGTCGATTTACTGAGTTTGGCATTGGATTCACCTGAAAAACAGAAAAAAAATAAAAATTAAAATTAAAACCAACCCAAATCCACCCCAAACCCTGGGAAATAACAAAATTCAAAAATCCTTCGTTTCGATCCATCCTCACCCAGGTCTGAGGTCAGCTTGCCTGGAAACAAAATAAAAATAAAAAGAAAATTCAGATTTTTGGGGTTTTTCCAGGTCTGGCCCCAAAATCCCCCAAATTCTTCGACCCCGAAACCTCCCGGGGATCCCAAAATTAATGAAAATAAAATAAAATATAAATAAAATAAAATAAAATATAAAAATAATAAAATAAAATAAAATAAAATAAAATAAAATATAAAAAAAATAAAATAAAATAAAATAAAATAAAATAAAATAAAATAAAATAAAATAAAATAAAATAAAATAAAATAAAATAAAATAAAATAAAATAGGAACTCACTGATCCTCCTGTCCCGCTCCTCTGGGAAGGGAGAGAGGGAGAAGGGAAATCAGTGACAGGGGAAAAAGGGAAAAAATGGGGAAGAAAAGGGGAAAATGGGAAATTTGGGACTCACCCAGCGCCGCCGTCAGGTGCTCTGGGAGGGGCAGGGAGGGAGAGGAGATTTATTTTACATTGGGCCAAGAATTCAATATAAAATTGATATAAAAATCAGAATTTGGGCTCCATCCTGCTGGCTCAGGGGGTGAAGGACTCACCAAACTCCTCCGGGAATTTCCCTTTAAAAAAATCCCGAGAAAATTCCCATAAAACCTCGGGATTTGGGGCTTTTCCGGGGGGGAAATGGAATTAAAAAATAAATAAAAATAAAATAAAATTCCACTCACGGATTTGGGCTCCCCACTCCTCTGGAAAAGGGACAGAAAAAAGGGAATTTAGAGGTGGATTTGGGATTTAAAGGGAATTTCTGAGCCCCTCTGAGGGGAGAATTCCAGAATTCTGGGAATTCTCCTGCCAGGTTTGGGGTTTTTGGGGTTTTTTTGGCTCCAAAAAGTGACAATTTGGGGTTTCCCCCCTCCCAATTTTGTTTTTTTTCCCCCCAATTTTGGGTTTTTTCCCAACCAAAGCCATCCCTGAATTCCGTGCCCGGGCTGGCGGAACATTCCAGAAGTGGGAGGAGGAGAATCCTCACCCAGAGCGGCGTCTGCCCCTGTAAAAGAAGAAAAAATGGGATAAAGGAGGGGATAAAATAAAATAAAATAAAATAAAATATAAAATAAAATAAAGACTAAAAATAAGAATAATTAAAAATAAAAATAAAATAAAATAAACTCCATTTCCACCCACCTGGCTCCATGGCGGGATCGGCTCCGGGCGCTGCGGCCTGAGGGGAAAAAGGGAAAGATGGGGTCAGAGGGAAATGTGGGAATTTCTGGAATATTCAGTGGGAAATGTGGGAATTTCTGGAATATTCCAGCCCGGGGTTGGGTCAGTGGGGTGAGATTCCCAGGAAAATGTGGGAATATGCTAAACAGATAATAAATAAGCAATTAAAAATTAAAAAGTCGAATAAAGAAGTGAAATAAAATAAAATAAAATAAAATAAAATAAAATAAAATGAAATGAAATAAAATGAAGTAAAATACCCCCCACAGTACCAAACCCCAAAGCACAGAAGGTCGGGAGGCAGTGAAGGCCCCGGGCTGGCGGGGCCGGGCCGCGCCCCGGTTCCTTCAGCGGTGGCTCCGGGATCCCCGTGCCCGGCACCGAGCGGCCCCGAGCGCCCCCCGAGCCCCCCCGAGCTCCTCCGAACCCCCCCGAGTCCCCCGAACCCCCCCGAGTCCCCCGAACCCCCCACCGAGCGCCCTCGAGTCCCCCCGAGCCCCCCAGAGCGCCCCCCGAGCTTCCCCGAGTACCCCCAGGTGCCCCCCGAGTCCCCCCGAGCGCCCTCGAGTCCCCCCGAACCTCCCCGAGCCCCCCCGAGCGCCCCCGAGCCCCCCCGAGCGCCCCCGAACCCCCCCGAGCTCCTCCGAGTCTCCCCGAAGCCCCCCGAACCCCCCCGAGCCCCCCGGGACTCACCGGGCCCAGGGCTCTCCCGGGGGTTTCGGTCTGTGAGGGGCCCCAGGCCGCGGAGAGGCCGCGACAGCTGAGCTGGAACCCATCCCGGGCCTAAATATAAATACAAATATAAAATATCAACGCTATAAATATAGCCCGGGAGGGGCGGCCCGGAATGGGACCGGGGACGGGAGCTGCGGGACCGGGACGGGGACAGGGACAGGGACGGGGACAGGGACGGGGGCGGGGACAGGGACGGGACAGGGACAGGGATGGGGACAGGGACGGGGACAGGGACGGGACAGGGACAGGGACAGGGACGGGACAGGGACGGGACAGGGACGGGGACGGGGACAGGGACGGGGACAGGGACGGGGACAGGGACGGGGACGGGGACAGGGACGGGACAGGGACGGGGACAGGGACAGGGACGGGGACAGGGACGGGACAGGGACAGGGACAGGGACAGGGACGGGGACAGGGACAGGGACGGGACAGGGACGGGGACAGGGACAGGGACGGGGACAGGGACGGGACAGGGACAGGGACGGGGACAGGGACAGGGACAGGGACGGGGACATTGGGGTACTCTGGGGGAGACATTGGGGTCCCCGAGGGGGACATTGGGATCCTTCACGAGATATTGGGATCCTTCAGAGGGATATTTGGATGAGTTTTGTCGGGGGACATTGGGATCCTCTGGGGACATTGGGATGCGCTTTGTGGGGGGATATGGGATCCTCCAGGGGGATATTGGGGTCCCTCGTGGGGACATTGGGATCCTCTGGTGACACGTGGCGATCCCCTGGGGACACGTGGCGACCCTTTAGGGCGGATCTGGGATCCTCGGGGAGCTCCTCCCCCAAAATCTCCGCCCCGCCCCTTTCCGTACAGCACCGCCGGGCGCCGCCATGCTGCCCGTGCCGGCCGCCATGCTGCCGTACGGCTCCCACGTCTCTTCCGGTTCCGCCGGAAACGGCTCCTCCTCTCTCTGCCCGCGCCGGCCTGAGGGGACGGAGGGCTCCGGGCCGAGGCCGCCGCGCATCCGCCGCCATCCCGCCGCCCCCGCCGCGCCCCGCCGCCGCCCGCCGCCGCCATGACGGAGCAGATGACCCTGCGCGGGACCCTGAAGGGCCACAACGGCTGGGTGACCCAGATCGCCACCACCCCGCAGTTCCCGGACATGATCCTGTCCGCCTCGCGCGGTGCGCGCGCCCGTCGGGCACGGCCGGGCGGGGGGGGGGGGGGCGCGGGGAGCCCCCTGGGGGCGCGGAGGACCCCGGCGGGCACAACCGGGGGGACCCCAAAACAACGCGGGTGGGGATTGGGGGGTCCGCAGGATCGGGGGTTCGGGGTCAGCGGGATCGGGGCTTCGGGGTTGGCAGCATTGGGGATTTGATATTTGCAGGATCGGGGATTCGGGGTTAGAGCGGGGATTCGGGGTTGGCAGCACTGGGGATTTGATATTTGCATGATCGGGGATTCGGGGTTTGTAGGATCAAGGATTCGGGGTTAGAGCGAGGATTCGGGGTCAGCAGAGCCCCAGCCCCAGCTCTGCCGGGGTTTCCCCTCCTTCCTGTCCCCGAGGGGGTCGCCGGGGGTCCCTGTGCTGACCCCGCCGTGTCCCCACCCCAGACAAGACCATCATCATGTGGAAGCTGACCCGTGACGAGACCAACTACGGGATCCCGCAGCGGGCGCTGCGCGGGCACTCGCACTTTGTCAGCGACGTGGTGATCAGCTCCGACGGGCAGTTCGCGCTCTCGGGCTCCTGGGACGGCACGCTGCGCCTCTGGGACCTCACCACGTGCGTCCGGGGGGCTTTGGGGATGTCTGGGGGGCTTTGGGGGGTGTCCGGGGGATGTTTGGGGCGGTCCCCGGGGGTCTGGGAGCTCACCACGCCAGTCTGGGGGCTGTTTGTGGGGTCCCTGTGGGCAGATCGTCCCGGATTTTTTGGGGAAATCGTGGATATTTTGGGGAAATTGTGGATTTTTTGGGGAAGTTGCAGAGTTTTTGGGGAAATCGTGGATGTTTTGGGGAAATTGTGGAATTTTTGGGGTGTCTGAGGTGCTCCCCGCCCCTCTCCCGGTGATTACACCCAGACGTTGCTGATCCCACGGGGTCTGACGACACGTCCTGCAATGATGAGGGGAGAGAGCGGGGGGCTCAGGCTGGGGCTTGGGGGGCTCAGGCTGGGATTTTGAGGGGCTCAGGCTGAGATTTTAGGATTTTTGGGGCTCTGCTGAGAGGGGAAAACCCTGGAAAAGGGTTGGGAATTTGTGGGTTTGACCTCAGCCCCGAAACCCCTCTGGGCCAGCAAACCCCTCCCCACCGCAGACCCCCGGGCGGGTGTGGTTTATTTTGTTTTATTTTATTTTATTTCATTTCTGCTGCTCTGTGGGGGTTTCTCCGGGGTCTCCCCCCGTCCCTGGGGGTCTCGCTGAGCCCCCCTGACCCCGCAGGGGCACCACCACGCGGCGCTTCGTGGGGCACACCAAGGACGTGCTGAGCGTGGCCTTCTCCTCCGACAACCGGCAGATCGTCTCGGGCTCCAGGGACAAAACCATCAAGCTCTGGAACACGCTGGGGGTCTGCAAGTACACCGTGCAGGTGGGCTGGGGTCACCCCTGGTGGGCTTGGGATGGTTCTCTTGGTGGTTTCGTTACTCCTGTGGGGTTTTGCCCTGAATTCTGTTGGGTTTGGCCTCACTCCCCTTGACCTGGGGCCGCTTCCCTTGGCTTTGGGCTCAGTCCCGTGGGGGTTTCGGTCGATCCCGCTGGGCTGGCCTCGGTCCCGGGGGCTGGGGTGGCCCTGGGGGGGCTGTGGTAGCCCTGGGGGGGCTGTGGCCGTGTCCCCAGCTGTCCCCAGTGTCCCCACGTCCCCCCACCGTGTCCCCCCACAGGACGAGAGCCACTCGGAGTGGGTGTCGTGCGTGCGCTTCTCCCCCAACAGCAGCAACCCCATCATCGTCTCCTGCGGCTGGGACAAGCTGGTCAAGGTCAGCGGGGGCCTGGGCTGGGGCAGCGGGACCCCCGGGGCTGGGGGAGCGGGACCCTGGGACCCCCGGTCACCCCCTGCCCCCCCAGGTGTGGAACCTGGCCAACTGCAAGCTGAAGACGAACCACATCGGGCACACGGGCTACCTGAACACCGTCACCGTGTCCCCTGACGGCTCCCTCTGCGCCTCGGGGGGGAAGGTACGCCTGGGGACAGCCTGGGGGGCTGGGGACAGCCTGGGGACAGCTTGGGGGGGCTGGGGACAGCCTGGGGGGGCTGGGGACAGCCTGGGGACAGCCTGGGGACACCTGGGGACAGCCTGAGGGGGCTGGGGACAGCCTGGGGACACCTTGGGGGGGCTGGGGACAGCCTGGGGGGGCTGGGGGCAGCCTGGGGGAGCTGGGGGCAGCCTGGGGGAGCTGGGGACAGCCTGGGGACACCTGGGGACATCTGGGGACACCTTGGGGGGCTGGGGACAGCCTGGGGGGGCTGGGGACAGCCTGGGGACACCTGGGGGGCTGGGGACAGCCTGGGGACAGCCTGGGGGGGCTGGGGACAGCTGGGGACACCTTGGGGGGCTGGGGACAGCCTGGGGGGGGCTGGGGACAGCCTGGGGGGGCTGGGGACAGCTGGGGACACCTGGGGGGGCTGGGGACAGCCTGGGGGGGGCTGGGGACAGCCTGGGGGGGCTGGGGACAGCTGGGGACACCTGGGGGGGCTGGGGACAGCCTGGGGACAGCTGGGGACACCTGGGGGGGCTGGGGACAGCCTGGGGACATCTGGGGACACCTGGGGGGGCTGGGGACAGCCTGGGGATCTTTCTGAAGGTCCTGGGCACCTTCTTGAGCATCCTGGGCCCTTCATGGAGGTTCCTGGGCCCTTGGAGGTTCCTGGGACTTTGCTGGAGGTGTTGGGGATGCTGCTGGGAGCCTTTGGAGCTCCCTCAGGCTCTCCTGGGGCTCAGTGGATGCCCTGGGCGTGTCCTGGGGTTCAGTGTCCCCACCTGGGGCTGTCCTGGTGCCTGGTGTCCCCACCTGGGGATGCCCTGGTGCCCGGTGTCCCCACCTGGGGATGCCCTGGGGCTGTCCTGGAGCTCAGGGGGTGCCCCGGGGCTGGGTGTCCCCCCGGGGCAGTGCCCGGTGTCCCCGCTCAGCCCCGTCCCTGTCCCTGTGGTGTCCCCAGGACGGGCAGGCCATGCTGTGGGACCTGAACGAGGGCAAGCACCTGTACACGCTGGACGGGGGCGACGTCATCAACGCGCTCTGCTTCAGCCCCAACCGCTACTGGCTGTGCGCGGCCACCGGGCCCAGCATCAAAATATGGGTATGGACACCCTGAGTGACCCCTGAGTGACCCTGAGTGACCCCTGAGTGACCCCTGAGTAACCCCTGAGTAACCCCTGAGTGACTCCTGAGTGACTCCTGAGTGACCCCTGAGTGACCCTGAGTGACCCTGAGTGACCCCTGAGTGACCCCTGAGTGACCCCTGAGTGACCCTGAGTGACCCCTGAGTGACCAGGGAGTGACCCCAGGACTGCCCCTGCCCTGCCCCTGCCCGTCCCCGCTGGGCTGTGATGAAACAATCACTGCGATGCCTCCGACCCTCCGTGGGGAAACCCAGAGGCTGTTTCTGAGCCAGCCCGGGCCAGGGGGCTCAGGTGAGCTCCAGGTGAGCCCAGGTGGGCTCCAGGTGTTCTCACCTGCCCGGTGGCCCCGCAGGACCTGGAGGGGAAGATCATCGTGGACGAGCTGAAGCAGGAGGTGATCAGCACCAGCAGCAAGGCCGAGCCGCCCCAGTGCACCTCGCTGGCCTGGTCGGCCGATGGGCAGGTGAGAGCTGGGACACACCTGGGGACACACCTGGGCAGGGGAGAGCCTGGGGACCTCACCTGGGCAGGGGATGTTCACCTGGGGACCCTTCACACGGGGACAGGGATTTGGGGACTGAGGCCCTGGGGGAGCCCTGGGGCTGGGATTGAGGGTCAGCGGGGTGAGTGACCCCTGGGTGACCCCGGGGTGAGTGACCCCTGGGTGACCCCGGGGTGAGTGACCCCTGGGTGACCCCGGGGTGAGTGACCCCTGGGTGACCCCGGGGTGAGTGACCCCTCCCCCGTCCGCAGACGCTGTTCGCCGGTTACACCGATAACCTGGTGCGGGTGTGGCAGGTGACCATCGGCACCCGCTGAGACCCTGGGGCTGGGGGCACCTGGGGGGCTGGGGCAGCACCCCCTGCCCCTGCCCCGGGACAAACCAGTGACAAATAAACTGGGAAACCTTTGGTAAAGCTGAGTGTGTCTGAATAAATTGGGGGAAACCTGGCTAAACCAGTGATAAATGAGGATAAACCTGGAAAAACGAGGAATAAAAGAGGGTAAATGTGGAATAAACCAGGACTAAACAGGGTAAGCCAGTGACAAACCACGGTAAACCCGGATGAACCCGTGACAAACCAGGAGTGTGGGGCCAAAGCCTCGGGAGGGAGGAAAACGCTGCCGACGTCATTGGGGTGGGATTTGGGGATGTTCCTCGCCCTCCCCCTGCACTGCAAAACCCCTGAATTCCCAAAAAACCAACCCCGAAATAGGGAAATGTAAGACAAGAGACTCCCCCCCAAAAATCCCAAAATAGGGAAATGATTTTGATGATTTTGGGGGAGCCCCCTACCCCGAGTTTGGGATAATTTACCCCAAACTCCTCCTGGAAATGTCTCTTCCCCCCCGCCCCCAGGACCCAAGCACCCGGAGCCTCGGCTACAACTTCTTTATCCTTTATTCTCGACGTGTCATAAAACTAAAATCTCCATTTAATTCTCGTTTTTAGCCAAAAATATCCCGAACGAGCTCTGTGAACGCCAACAGGGAATTCCCAAATCCACCAAAAAACCTCGGGAGGGGAGGGAGAGGGGCAGGGGGAGCTCCCGAGCGGGGCAGGGTCCGGCTGGAAATAAAAACGGGGGAGAAAAAATAAATTATTTCCCCGACTCGGGGAGCTCCGGGGGGGGGGAGCGGCTCCTCCCGGCCCCGTAAAGTGCCAGAGGGGAGAGGAAAATCCGGGATTTTCCCCCCAAAAAATGGCAAAGGGAGGGAGGGGAGGGAAGGGAAGGGAAGGGAGGAGCAGAACAGCGGGGGAAGAACAGGAACTCTGGGGCCGGGCGTGCTCAGGTGAATCCCAAACAAACCCAGGCACTGACAACTGCCGATTTTTGGGAACGGAGTTTCCAATCTGAGAGGATTTGGCCCCAAAACGCAGAAAAATTCCCGGGGGCTCCGGGAAGGGCCCAAAAAATTCAACGGGGACGCGGCTGGGAGAGGGAGGGAGGGAGGGAGGGAGCAGCTCCCGGCACCGGGAACCGAACCGGGAACCGGATCCCAGGGGCGTCCGGCCCCA
>JADMLD010000933.1:0-79450 GCA_017589585.1 Phylloscopus whistleri
ATTGGAGTAGTTTCTTGGAAGTCTCACTGGTTTTTTCAAACATTTTCTTGTTCCAGATGAAGACGAATGTGCTGTGGGAAATCCTTGTTCCCACACCTGTCACAATGCCGTGGGATCCTACTACTGCTCCTGTCCCAAAGGCCTCACCATCTCTGCTGATGGCAGAACTTGCCAGGGTAAGAAAGGTGCTGCTGGGGACAGCTTGGATACAAATTCCCCTTAGATAGTTTAAGGCCTTAAAATGCCTTAAGAGGCACTTAAATTGCTAAGGAGACGTTTTATTCAGGCCATTTTCTCATTCTGAGAACAGAATTTATTGGTGGTATTCTAATTATGTCATAGCCGAATGTATTTGCAGTCACGTGTTTCTGGGTGCTCCTGCTGAAGGTCAGTGTGTCCCCGTGCTGGCTGTGCGGGGTTTGCAGCTCCTTTCCCTTGCAGACATTGACGAGTGTGCGCTGGGGGCACACAGCTGCCACACGGGGCAGGACTGCCAGAACCTGCCCGGCTCCTTCCGCTGCGTGCTGCGCTGCGGCAGCGGCTTCCGCAGCACGCCCGACGGCTTCAGCTGCCAAGGTACGCACGGGCTGTGCCCCGGGGCCATCAGCTCCCCTGCCACTGAAAATGCTGCTCCCCTGCCACTGAAAATACTGCTTCCCTGCCACTGAAAATGCTGCTCCCTGCCACTGAAAATGCTGCTCCCTGCCACTGAAAATGCTGCTCCCTGCCACTGAAACTCACTTCAGAGGCGTTGCTGAGTACCTGTCTATAAATTTTCATCCTTAAGTTTGTGGATTTTAGGGGGGTTGGTTTTTCCATAGGTTTGTTTTGCTTTTTAATCTTTTGCTTCTTCTGTCTGTAGAAATAAATTTAAAATCCCATCAGGGAAGAACTTAGTGTTCTTGGGTTTGTGTCCCATGTGCATTTCCTTGTACAAAGATGGGAGAGCAGCAAACACTGCTGAGCAGAGCTCAGCCAAA
This sequence comes from Phylloscopus whistleri, assembly GCA_017589585.1. Taxonomy (NCBI): domain Eukaryota; kingdom Metazoa; phylum Chordata; class Aves; order Passeriformes; family Phylloscopidae; genus Phylloscopus; species Phylloscopus whistleri. The sequence continues at coordinate 981 of JADMLD010000933.1, forward strand.
CCCTTCTCAGGTAATGCCCACAGGGCAGCTCCCAGCCCTGGTGTCAAGGATTTGTGTTGTTCCACAGATGTTAACGAGTGTCAAGAGTCCAACTCCTGCCATCAGCGTTGCTTCAATACCATAGGAAGTTTCCACTGTGGCTGTGACCCAGGATTCCAGCTGAAGGGCAGAAAATGCGTGGGTAGGGATGAAGTTCTGAATGTCCATTCCTCTTTTGAACAAAGTTCAACATTTACTTGTTGCTCTATTTTCTTATGAAAGAAAAATCCTGCTGTGGATGACACACTTGATGTACATTTTGAATCTGTCAAGCAGTACTGAAAGCCAGAGGAAGTGAGAATTGGGCTGGCTGGTCCATGTGCATGAAATGATTCAATGTGTGGACACAGGGTATTTCATTACATAATTGAGTCAAATCCTACTTTTTCTTTTTTTTGCTTTTGTTTGAAAAAGATGTCAATGAGTGCAGGCAGAACGTGTGCAGGCCTGATCAGCTCTGCAGGAACACCCGTGGTGGCTATAAGTGCATCGATCTGTGTCCCACTGGAATGACCAAAGCAGAGAACGGGACTTGCATTGGTGAGTAGAAGCATTAATGCACTGTGTGGTTTGGGAAACACGGGGACAGTGATGATGTTTATTTTTTAAAATTATCCTAAGATTGTCCACGTCCAGTTATTATTTGCACATACTAAAGCACCAACTTGTTTTCACTTATGGAACATCTGTATTTAATTTTTTTTGTAGTTGGTATTAAAAAGCAGATGTGTCCTTGCCACCTCTAGTTTTCCACTGTTCTTAAGCAAGAACAGTAAGATTTCTCTTGGTGTCTCTTCTGTGTTGGCATCCTGATTTCTCTCAGTTATTTATTGACTGAAATGTTTTGCTCTGTGTGTGCATGATTTCTTAAGAGTTTGGCTCAGGAGCTCTCAATCAAGATCACAGCTCCCTGCTGCTTATCAGGGCGAGTTTTAAGCACAGCTGATGTTGTAGGTGGTACCAAAGCTTTTGTTCCAGTGGAATCATGGGATGATTTGGGCTGGAAGGGACTTTAAAAATCACCTATTTCTACCCCTTGCCGTGGGCAAGGGCACATTTCACTATCCCAGGTTGCTCCAAGACCCATCAGCCTGTCCTTGGACACTTGCAGGGCCGGAGCAGCCCCAGCTTCCTCCCCCAGCAGGGGTGTGGCCGAGCTGTGACTGTCCCCTCGCTGTGTGTTTCAGATGTGGACGAGTGCCGCTCGGGGTCGCACCAGTGCCGCTACAACCAGCTGTGTGAGAACACCCGCGGCAGCTACCGCTGCGTGTGCCCGCGAGGATTCCGCGCCCAGGGCGCCGCCAGGCCCTGCCTGGGTAAGCTGCCACTCGCTCCCCTCACACCTTTGCTCTGCTTCTGCCTGCCTTTCTGCTGCAGCACACCAGCAGTGCTGTCCCTGTGGAAGACCATGCTGTAGAGACGAGTTTGCTCTGCATTTCCAAATCGCCCGTCTAAAACAAAGTGTTCCACTCTGAACAGTCAGAGCAAAACGGTTCCAAACAGAGATTGGCTTGGGGACTTTGGAAGCAAAGTGTAAGAGGGCCTCAGAGCACTGGTGGATGGATGTGCAAGTCACCACTCCACAGGAGGCTTCAACTATAAAATCAGGTGGGGTTTGTTGATGTGCCTGGCTGTGCCCTGGCCCGCCCTGGCTCACCCCTGAAGGCAGTCCCACAGGGAGTCATGTGGGTTCCCCTAGGGAGCACACCCCAAGGAACTGCAAGAGGCCCCACAGACCCAGAACTGAGTTTGGCTCCTGAACATCCCAAATACACCTATCCCCCCATCAGGACTGCCAGGGGCGTTCGCCAGCAGGCTCCCTCAGTGCTCCCCTCCTGGCATGGGTGGCTCCCAGCAGGGAAGGAATAGGATCCCTGGCGCTCCCAGGTGTCGCTGTGGGACACGAAATGAGGACACGGACTCTGGTTTTCAGAAGGCTGTGTGAGACTCGAAGTCTCGTCTTTATTTTTCAAACCTGCTTTATATGCTTTTTTACAATGAGCCCACCTAAGAGGTGGGATCTTTTGACTCATTGGTCACCCCAAAGGGCTATCAAACGAAATCCCTCCTTTGGGAAAGAATGCAGGAAAACAAGATAGTTTATAATAACATGCTCTTGTTTACAACAGGTGTCTGTGGGAAAAGAATTTCCCGAAACCAAAACATGGCAGGCACAAGCTGTGGCTACACCCAGGAATGCCAGCCGTGCAGTCACTCCCTGTGCCATCTGGGCATAAAGCCACAGTGGGTTTTCTCCCATGTCACAGGAGGCTCTGGAGCTCTGACGTGGAGGACAAGAATGTTTAATGTGTGGGGCCAGGGCAAGTGGATAAGGACTTCCCCTGGCATTTAAGAGACTTCAGGAAGGCAGTAGGATCATTTAGAATCACCTTTACTGCATTTATGTCAAATATTTAAAATGTAAGAGCTGACCTACCCTGATAATCAGGATTTCTGAATGTGGCTATGTGACACCAAGTGAGGTTGGTTTCAGTTGGTTACATATCATGTCAGAAAAGTATTCCTCCCTGATGCTTCTTCAAGATTAGCTTTCCTAAATGATAAATAGTTTTTTCTTACTTTATTTTTTTAACAACCTAAGATTTTGGAGTTAAAAGCCAAGAATGTTTGGGATTTTTTTAAAGATATTAAATTGCACTAAGAAGTGTTTGGCTGTAAACCAAGGTATTACTTCTGCCATCTGCCTCTGTACTGAAATAAAACCAATCCCAGACTCTCAACTTATATTTAAACCCTTTAAACTTTTAACAGGAAAAAGGCAGGTAAAGTCTAGGACTTTAAGGATTTTTATCCTCTGAATTTTTACATTCCTACAAATATATTTAAAATATAGATTCATCCAAAGTATTGGTTTTGTTAATAAAATCCAGTTTTTATTATCATTGTTGACAGTGACGCAGAGAGGAGTTGAAAAGTAAATAGGGCCCAGACTGAAACAGAAGTAGTGAATTTTGTTCCTGCCTGTGCCATTTTTACCCTGGCTAAAGCCCTTTGTGCCACAATCCCCTTTTTTGTTTGTTGGCCAGGGATAAGATGCTCCTTTGTGACTCCCACAGAGCTCTGCCCATTTCCCTGAATTACAGCATTTCTGGGAGCTGTGTTGTTTTCTCTCCTTTCCACATAGGTGTAAGGGCTTTGCTAAAAGCTGCTATAATGCAGATTACACATGCAAGGCTATCTAGAATATAAAATGAGGTTTTTCAAATTAGAGAAAGCCTGAAAGTGTAGCTATTTCAACTTCAAAGTAATTTTACCTTGTTCTTGTTAATATTAGGGTTCCTGTCCCTCAGTAGCCTCTTCTCACAGGGGCAGCCCTGGAACCAACACGGGTGACTCCTGCAGTCAGTTCTGCTTGTATTGCACAGGCTGCTCTTGCAAAAGAAATTGCTCAGATTTTTACCTGTTGTCTTTCATAATTTCTATGCTAATCTTCTGTTGCTTATCCACAACTTGTTCCAAGGACATTGGTTGTCATAAAGACATCAGTGTTAATTTACTTTAGGCAGGTATAGAATGTAAAAGTCAGCAATTGAGTGCTAAGGAAATAATGAGTTTTTATTTTACATGTGTATGAATAATAAATTTTTCATCTTAAGGATATACTGAGATTAGTACACTTAAAATTCAGATTAGTTGTTGTCATCCCTAAAGTGAAATTCTCATTTATAACACCTGAAAATTCTACCCGGAGGATAATTCCACAAATATGTGAAGTTTCAGTTGTGTGTTTGCCAAATAACAGATGGAAAATATTGTAACACTCTGCAATTACTACTTCTGGATTTCCAACTCTTAAAGCATTTAATTATTAATATCCCCCTAAATTATTTAAAACCTTAAATGTATCAAATATTAACGACTTCATAAAAATGCAGTCTAATGTTCTACTATATTTCTGACTGTATTGATTTTTAAATACTATCCTCATGAATTTGTGGCTTGGGGAGTTACAAGCTGTGCTCAAAAGCCTCTGTTTATAGGGAATCCAAGTGAAACCATAACAACACTGGCTTAATGGCATTTTTACAACAGCAATTGAAAGAATATTACTTTGAAATAATTCAACTATTATTGAGTCACCATTAAAATCATCTTTAATTTCTAGTAGGAGAATGTTTATAATATATGTCAAGTATAGATATGTTGTGATGTATGTTAAAAGCTTTTTTTAAAAAAAAAGGGGTTTTATTGCTGGTCATTGCAGAGTTGTTTGGAATTAACAGACTTTTACCTTCTTCTGGTGAAGAAATACTAAGTTTGAAAAGAAATACAGTATGTGTCAAATTTCTAGCTGAGCCTGAAGTAACTTGATAAAAACTATAGAAGATTTCTTTCTGGTAGTGTCAGAGAGACTGTGAGGGAAGGTCCTGCAGTCCCAAGAGCACTCATAGTTACTTGGAGGGAAGGACACTCAGCATGTTGTACCCTCAAGGCCTTTACCATACATTGTATGCTCAGCACTCAGTTTGATTTAAGGATGGATATTTACTGCTGGGGTGGCTCAAATAACTTTGGACTGCAATTTAAACAACTAAAAAGAAAAAAACATTGCTTGGGAAAGCAAAAATAATTGTATATTTTAATTGTCCAAAAGTGGATTAATATGTACTCTTAAGTCTCCAACCTGTCACAGCTGGAGTGACCAGTAACAGCATCAAAAGTCAGAACGTACCCAACCTCTTGCCCTTGCAGCCTTGAAACGTGTCCTTGAGCCCAATGCCCCATCCCTGGCAGTGTCCCAGGCCAGGCTGAGCAGGGCTTGAAGCAGCCCGGGGTAGTGGAAGGTGTCCCTGCCCATGGCAGGGGGTGGGACTGGCTGAGCTGTAAGGTCCCTCCAACCCAAAGCATTCCATGGTTCTGTGATTCCCCCAACAGGAGGCACAATAACCATATCAGAGCCTGTTGTGCTTCCCTTAGTGTGGGGTGTAAGGAATTTCTAGCACTGTACTTCTCTGGAATGCTCTGTGTTAAGCATCAGCTTTTAAAGAAGGGCCCAGCAGCTTCTTCCACTCATCCCTGGAGCACTTAAGGAAAAAATCCCAATTACTAAGAGAGTATTGAGCAGCTAAGGCTGAAACGAGGCTTCAGCAGGGCTCCTGTCCTGGTGAGCACAGTCACATCAGCCTGTGGGAGAATGAAGGTCTCTTACAGTCCAGGACAGTGGATCCTGCCTGCTTGGCCTAGTGTTCTCCATGTTTTAGTGCCTCCAAATCTTGCTTTTATGTCTTCAGCTTGTCCCTGAGACTGAGCTAAGTATCTGTGTGTATATATACGTATAGTTACGTGTTGTTTGTTTGTTTGTTTTCTCTCCTTTCCACATGGTTTGGGGCTCTGGATCATGTCACATGAGCAGACATTAATGAATGTGAACAAGTGCCTAAGCCCTGTGCACTTCACTGCACCAACACCCCTGGCAGCTTCAAGTGTTTCTGTCTACCTGGGCAACAGTTACTGGGTGATGGGAAATCTTGCGCCGGATTGGAGAGGGTGCCAGAGTCGGGTGCCTATTACAGCAGCTATAACTATGCTCACTTCTCCCCTGGGAGAAACAACCAGCAGCTGCAGCACCATTACAGGCACTCCTCAAATCTCTACAGCTCCTTCTCAGAGTATAGGAACAGCAGAATACCTTTCTCCAGGACTAGAAGGAACCTTAGAGAAACTTGTCCTGAAGGCTATGAGGCAAGAAATGCCAGATGTGTAGGTAAATGTCAGTCCTATCTATGCAACTCTATTTTGGGCCTTATCCTTAGGTTACTGTGTGATACACACCAGGGGCTGAGGGTTTGTGGTGCTGGGGTTGTGTGTTCTATTACCCTGGTCAATATTCAGAGGGTTCTGCATGTTCTGGTCTGTGCTGTCTTGGCTCACATTGTAGCAAAAATGTTCTCAACCTCCTTAAAACTTCATTTTTATTGTGCTGCTTATTACCTATTTGCAAAGTATTTCCCTCTGTTACTCTCTTTCTCCTGATCTCCTGGATCCCTTCTCACACTCCAAAAGCCACCAGTAGCCCCAGTCTAGCCACAGTGCTTTTGTCAGACTCTCACTGTCAGCAGTAATCTTACTAAAAAGTTTTAGAATAAACATTTTAGAATTGATCACACTGGGGCCAGTGCCAGCACTGCCACAGGGCCATCAGTCACTGTCACATGGGCAACAGGCACAGAAGCTTTAAAAGTATTTTATGTAAGAAAAGGGGTTGCAATGTAATTCAGTGAGCATGGAGCAGACATCAAACCTTGTATTTAAGCTACAGAGAGTTTTCAGTCACATCCATGTGGATTGTTATGGTATAGGAATTTAATTGAGAGACCCAGGAATACAACTCTGAGGGAAGGAAGGGTTTGTTTCAAATTTGGATCTTCATCCCGGGTTCCAGGTGGAATTAGTTAATATGCCATTAATAGTAATAATATTAATATTCCATTAAGCTTTCATTTCATTGAATAAATATCTAAATTTTAAAGTTATTGTTTAATATGAAAAATACCCCCAAATGATACTTTTGTTAAAGAAAATTCTTTCAATAGGCAACCATCAGGATTTGCTAACAGCACAGAGATTTGTAGTCACATCTTTTTCTCTTCTCTGCATTTTGATCTAATGCAGCCCCTGTCAGTCAGACAGAGGGGAAGCAAAGACCTTCCTTCCACTGATTTAACCATGCAAGTCTGAACTCCTGCAATGAGACTATTGCTGTCCTGAACTAAGCAGGTGTTTCAAAAACCATTATAATTATAAATTATCTGTGTCTAAATCATGCTAATGTGCCTTGAAAATTTTACATGATGTGGTCTGGTACTGGTACTTCTGTATTGAGAGGGAGATTTTTTTAAAAAAGAAGAAAGAAAAGAAGAGCATTTAGTGACAGCCTTCCCACCTACTGAGCCTAATTCATCCCTCTGGCTGGGGCAAGGTCAGTTTAACAGGGAAACAGCTTTGCCTGAGGAGGGAGTGACTGTAAGGAAGACTCCCCCAGTGACAAGGGTTCCTCTGGTGAGATGATGAGTGTGAGTGTTCCCTAAGCATGTTGCTTAACACCTGATTGATTATCAGGCAGCTCAGACTGCTTTGGGGGCAGGACTGTGTTTGAATGACCCTGGCAGTAGACACAAGTGTCCCAGAGCTCTGTCTTGGGACTGGTCTCCTCAGCTGGGGTCTGTCACAGCTGCTCTTCCCTGAGGGGAGTAGCCCCTCAAAGCTGACTTTAGTGCCTGCAGAGTTACAAGGAATGGCACAGGTAAGGGGAGAGGACACTCGAGTCTTAGGTCAGAAAAAGATCCAGACAACTGCCGCCAGCTCTGTCCGTACACTTGCAGTACATAAATAGGGGAAAAGCACCTGTGCTGATGGCAGGCTCGGGGAATGCTGAGGTGTTGGTGCTTCTCTCCACAGACATCGATGAGTGTGAGAGCAGAGACACGTGTCAGCACGAGTGCAGGAACAGCCTGGGCAGCTTCCAGTGTGTCTGTCCTGCAGGATACCGCCTGATGCCCAACGGCAGAAGCTGCCAAGGTATGGAGAGCCGTCCCCGCAGTGCTCGGGGCAGGGCTGCAGAGGAACCAGGCACAAACCAGGCCTGGCACATGGCTAAGCCACCTCCCTGAATTGGCTATGTGAGAGTCAGCATTCAAAATTTCAAGTTTCAGAAGTTTTTTATCCCACACTTTATTTTTTCATAAAACATCAGCAAACTAGGCAACTGCAACTTCTAATTCTCTGCAGTTCCCCTCTGGCCTCACATTACACACTGAGCTCCAAGCTCTAGGGTCAAACAGAGGCACATTCTGCCTCTGCTCACCCTTTACCCTTTGGGTTTCACCCTTTAATTCTTCTACAGCAGTTGATCCCTTGCATGTTTTTCCATCCAGATATTGATGAGTGTCTTGAAGAGAATATAAACTGTGGATCAAATCAGATGTGTTTCAACATGAGAGGAAGCTACCAGTGCATAGACACTCCTTGTCCACCCAACTACCAGCGAGAGCCACATTCTGGGTATGTTTTATTCTCAGCCCCTTCTCACCTGCCCCAATCTCAGCTCTTTAACCTGTGCTTGTTAAAGAAGAAAATTTAAGTTTGCCTGACACCAGTAAAGCTCACAGTAGCTAAAGGTAAGGCATTGATATTGGAGATCATGGAGTCAGAGTCCTGGGATGGTTTGGGTTGGAAGGGACCTTAACAGAACATCCAATTCCACCCTCTGCCATGGGCAGGGACACCTTCCACTATCCCAGGGTGCTCCAAGTCCTGTCCAGCCTGGCCTTGGACACGGCCAGGGATGGGGGCAGCCACAATTTTTCTGGGCAATCTGTGCCATTGCCTCAACTGCCAGGAAAGAATTCCTTCCTAACATCTAATCTGGATCTCTCTAATGGCCTGACTTGCCATCAACTTCAAAGCATCAGATATATTCTTTCAGTTGTGAAAATAACACTAAGTTCCTGTTAAGCTTTGTTATTTCCCTGTTCTGGGAAAAAAACTCATATTGATTTCTTCTAATCTTTCAATTGACCCAAAGAAAAATAGCTTGTTTCATAGTCAGAAACCATCTTGTGGGATCAAACTCAACTGCAATGACATCTACGCTGACATGGAGGTCATGTCCTTTGACCTCCATTAGCACTGGCAAACTGCACTAGCAAAGATTTCATGTTTTAACTTGTGATTAGTAAATTTTATTCTGCCCTTCATTCCAAATTCTTTATTTTATGACCCAACAGACACATACCTCAAATGCTGCCCAGAACATTTTAAACTAGATCTTCCCATTCTAATGTTTAAGAGCACAGTCACTAAACCTTACCCTATGGACATCAATGACATCAGTGTAACATCTTTTTGAAATGATCGTGGTTGAGACAAAAAGGGACATTAAACTGGGCTGCAGCTCTATAGGAACAATGGATGAAGAGTGCATGAGCACTTCTGGAGAAGTTTTAATCTACAACAGGGTAAATGGGGGAAGAATCTCCTCTAAGGCCTATCCCAGTGCTTAAGATACTGTGCCTTCCCTGGGCTAAAGTCTTCTGCCTTTCCCTAGGTTCTGTCTCAAGAGCTGCCCGGCCAACGACCTGGAGTGTGACCTGAGCACCTACGCCCTGGAGTACAAGCTGCTGTCGCTGCCCTTCGGCATCGCCGCGGGGCAGGACCTGATCCGCCTGGTGGCCTACACTCACGACCAGGTCATGCACCCCAGGACCACCTTCCTGATGGCGGAGGAGGACCCCTCGGTGCCCTTTGCCCTGCGGGATGAGAACTGGAAGGGGGTGGTGTTCACCACGCAGGCGCTGCGGGAGCCCCGGACGTACCGCATGGGCGTGCGGGCCCTGTCCTACAGCGCCGACGGCAGCGTCGAGTACCGCACCACCTTCATCGTCTACATCGCCGTGTCCGCCTTCCCCTACTGAGCCCCGCCCGCCCCTGCAGCTGAGCCTCCTTCCCCAGGGCCGGGGCTGCTGCTGCTGCGGCCTGACTGCCGCCGGCCCCCTACAGGGAACCGCCGCACTTCAGAGGGTGCTCTGCTCTGCTTCTTCCTCCTCCCCCGCTTCCTGCAGGCTGCCTCTCCAGTTCCATTGCTCCGATTCAAGAGGAAGATCCGTGGCTCTGAGGACCTGTTACCACTTGCTTTATTTATTACACTGGAATAGTAATTTTCCACGGTATGTTCTGAAAACCAGCAGAGAAATCCATGTAGTCAAAGCAGGAAGCAAGGAGCAGCCTCCACGGAAAGTAATGGAAGAAAATAAACCCATCATTTCAAGTGGTCTACGTATCTTAAAGGTTGCTAAGTGTTTTAAATTTTTTATCTATTAGATTTTTTTTCCTTATCAATTACCCAATAGAATTAGGGCTGTGCTATACTATGTTGTGTGCTCAAACCCACCAAATGCCACCGTGCCCAAGGGTTGCAAATGCTGAGACAAATGACATTAAAGTTTGTTTGCAGGTAACGAATTTGGAGAGAATTTGGAACTGGTACCTTTGGTTTCCATGCAAGTGTAGAGATGTTGCTATTATCTGGAAGAAAAAACCAAAATGGCTTCTTCTACTTTATAGAGCAGGTATTTTATAACTTGTTTTTACTCTGCCATTCTGGTGTAGCCATTTATTTAACCCAAACCCATATCCACTGCCATGCTCCCAGCTCAGTAAATGCTCTGGGGTTTTACGCACATGGAACATTTTTCTCCAAAGGTGATGTAAGTTTGGTTCAATAATGTCAATACACTGTACACAAGTGATTTTGCCAAGATGTATTCTATTTTTATGGATTTGTATATATGTGGTTTTTCCTATGTGTATTTTCTATGCAGTAGCTCCAGAGTGTTTTACAGTTAAGTTTGCATAAAAGGACAATGTCAGTACAATGAAAATAATCAAAATAAAGGTTCCCATCACCTTCGTGACTGCTGGGAGTTTTATCTTTGAAAAAGTTCTTTTCCTTTTCTCAAGCTCTCACCCTTAGTGCCAGGGGACAATGCAGAAGGTACCATGCCCAGCAAACCAGGGAGCAGCTCCATCTCTTTTCCCTCTTCTGGCACTCTGGGGTAGTAAGAGATTATCACCAGCTTTAAAGTAGATTTTTAGCCACAGGGACAAATTGTTTCCCAATAGAATTTTGTCTCTATTCTTGTATATTAACTAAGTTTAAACATCCCAACTTGTTGTCCCCTTGTTTTTTCTTCCCTTTCCAGTGCACCAAGGGAAGTAGTGCTGCAAAACAAGGATGACTTAAAATTACTTTGAACTTTATATGAGTTTATCTGAGTTACAGACTTCAAACTGAACAGGTTTGCTTCTCAGAAACCTGACTTGAAAAATAAAAGCAGCTCAAAGAAGACAAATCCCATGAAAAAGACATGAAGGAAGGAGAAATGGGAGTAAGTTATAATAGGTACAGGTAATTACCTCAGTGTCTTTTAAGGATGAGAATCAGACAAAGTGATGTCCTTAAGGGAATCGAATTCCACTCCCAGAACACAAAAATTTCCACTCCGACATTTTTGTGTTGGGAAAAAAACCCCAATGGAGTTGACAGCCTTTAAAGGCCAATCTAACCCTAAAAGAAGTAATAGTCACCAGATGGAAGCCACTTAATCACAGCCATGGCTCCAAGTCTGCCTTCTCATGCAGGCTTTCCAGGAGTCAGCTCAAGGAGGAGCTGTTTCTCCATGTGGAAGGTGTTCCTTACCCTGAGCTGATGCCAGGACTGAGGGACCAGTGAGATGGGGGTCACTGTGGGCGTGGTGCTTTTCACTCAGGGCCTCAGAAGGGAAGTGCTGAGTAAAGCAGAACTTGTGCCATGGCTTTCTTTTCTTTGGACATCTTGAGCTGTGTTACAAATTTCATTTCTGCACTATTAAAAAGCTTGAAAGTATGTTGAATTAGATCTCAGAGCAACTGCACCTGCTGCTGCTCTATCTCCCTTGGCTCTCTGGCCCTGTTGCAGGTAGGCTGGAGTTTTCCTGGTCTAACTTGAGAGGCAGGGGGCAGGTTAGTACATGTTTATGTGCCCACATGAACTCGGGTGTTTGCTAAAGATTAAAAATCCTGCTTTCATAAATGCAAGTTTTAAATATAATAAATATTGTACTGTGTTTATTACCACTTTGGATAAGGCTGCTCAGGTGCAATTTTCAGTGTCTCAGGGCTGTACAGTCACTTTGTCCAAGCCCCTCTATTAGCCTGCAGCAATATTTGCACTGGTGAAGGTTCAGTACCATCCCATAAAAGGCTGATAAGGTCACCACATCATTTGTCACAAAACTATCTGCAAATGCCCTCCTATCACAAACAACACTCTAATAACAGCATCCTAAGAGCAGTATGTGAGAATGTTACGTTCTTAATAAAAGACACCACACCACAGAAAAATAATACTTAAAAAATAAAAGGATGTCTAAGGGAGAGCAATTAATGAACAGATAGTTAATGCTCCACTGCTATCTCAAGTTTGTGCTTATCTTCCTTCTGCACAAGTCTACTGTTCCCATTGCTTATTGGGTATTCTGGAGCAGCATTTTCTCCTGTTTATCCCTGAAACACTCCCGTGCCACAGGCTCCTGCCTCTGTTCCTGGCCCTCACCTCTGTGCAAACACAGCAACGTTTCATTAACTGCACTACTGGGATCAAACACACCCCGTGGAATGCTGTGACTGAAGAATTCTAAAAGAAAGGCCTCATAAAATCAGGCCTGCTCTATTAAATTAATAGCTGGCCTGTCACCTCAGTGTAGTTAAGCAATCTGCAAGTTCCCATGTGAAACCACCTTGGTGTGAAAGGTTTGTTAACACAACCAGCTGTGAAAGGTTTGTTAACACAACCACCTGTGAAAGGTTTGTTAACACAAGCACCTGTGAAAGGTTCATTAACACAACCACCTGTGAAAGGTTCGTTAACACAACCAGCTGTGAAAGGTTCATTAACACAACCACCTGTGAAAGGTTCGTTAACACAACCAGCTGTGAAAGGTTCATTAACACAAGCACCTGTGAAAGGTTTGTTAACACAACCACCTGTTCTGGGGTTGAAAAAGAAGTGCCTCTGTGTAAACAGTGAGATCTGTTCCAGGAGAACCCAGCAAGGAGAAATGTAAACACCCTGAACCTCAGCACAGACACAAATCACCTTCTGAGCAGTGAATGGAGTAAGGAAACTGCCAGCCAATGGGTGCTGCACACGAGGGCTGTGAAAACTGTGTAAAATCAGTGATGTGAATGAAGAATTGGCTTTTCCCACATGGAGGAGATGCAGCCTCGGCTGCCTCAGGCGATCAATCAATGTCTGAGGGCCCGGGGCGAGCGCGGGAGGGCACGGCCGGGCCGGGACTCGGGAGCGGAACCGCAAAGCGGCGAGAGAACGGCCCGGAAAGGGAATCAGAGCGGGGAATGCACAGAGCAGGGAATGCACAGAGCAGGAATGCACAGAGCAGGGAATGCACAGAGCGGCCAATGCACAGAGCAGGAATGCACAGAGCAGGGAATGCACAGAGCAGGAATGCACAGAGCAGGGAATGCACAGAGCAGGAATGCACAGAGCAGGAATGCACAGAGCGGCGAATGCACAGAGCAGGGAATGCACAGAGCAGGGAATGCACAGAGCAGGAATGCACAGAGCGGCGAATGCACAGAGCAGGGAATGCACAGAGCAGGGAATGCACAGAGCGGCGAATGCACAGAGCGGCGAATGCACAGAGCAGGGAATGCACAGAGCAGGGAATGCACAGAACAGGGAATGCACAGAGCAGGAATGCACAGAGCGGCGAATGCACAGAGCAGGAATGCACAGAGCAGGAATGCACAGAGCGGCGAATGCACAGAGCAGGGAATGCACAGAGCAGGAATGCACAGAGCAGGGAATGCACAGAGCAGGGAATGCACAGAGCGGCGAATGCACAGAGCAGGGAATGCACAGAGCAGGAATGCACAGAGCAGGAATGCACAGAGCAGGGAATGCACAGAGCGGCGAATGCACAGAGCGGCGAATGCACAGAGCAGGGAATGCACAGAGCAGGAATGCACAGAGCGGCCAATGCACAGAGCAGGGAATGCACAGAGCAGGGAATGCACAGAGCAGGAATGCACAGAGCAGGGAATGCACAGAGCAGGGAATGCCCCGAGCAGGAATGCACAGAGCAGGAATGCACAGAGCAGGGAATGCACAGAGCGGCGAAAGGCTCCGGCTGCAGCCCCGGGCGGCCGCGGGACGGCACAGAACACACAGAGAGAGAGACAAGGACCGGGCGGGGAGAGCGCGGGGCCGGGAGGGCGCGGGACGCACAGAAACAAACACAGAAACAAACACGGATATAAACACAGAAACAATCAGAGAAGCAAACACAGAAATCAACACAGAATCAAACACAGCTCCCGGGGAGGCGCCGCCCGGGGGGAGTGAGCACGGGCCGAAAAACGCATCGCGGCCACTGAGCAGTGAAAAATACCGAACGGGCAGAGCCGCGCCGCGGAGCGTAACACCCGCGAAATTACGCACGAGGGCCGCGGGTAAAATCCAGACTGAGAGTTCAAAACACGGGAAATCCTTGATCGCGAACTTCAGCTGACGGAACGACGATAATGCGTTTGTGGGCACTTATATTGTGCAAACGGGGTAAATCAGGATAAAAGGAAATTGCGGAGTTTATTGCTACGGCGTAGGAAACAGCGTGAGGGCAGATGTACACAATTCCTTTTCTAGCGAAAGGTGGGACGAGTTGGGGCAGTTTCTGTGGGCAGCGGCCAAAGGGGAATATATGGCAGCCACAAGATCGTTACCTACACGGTATTTTATTAGAAATTCGTTTAAAAATTACAATCTGCTGAAGGGACCGCAGCTGCTGCGGCAACCACCCCCCCGCGGGCTCCAGAGACCTCTCGGTCAGTACCTCCTGTGTCCGTTTCTGTTCCCTCTACCCACGAACGATGGACAAGTTATCTTTTAATTCCGCTTTTCACGCTGAAAAGACAAAACTGTTAAAAACGTCACAGCCCCTTTGAAAGCGCTGCCGGCCCAACCGTGTGAGGAGCGGCCGCACCAACGCCGGGAGACGGAAGTGTGTGCGTGCGCCTCTGCGAAACGGTTCCGACGGGGTACAGTGTCCCCAGGCGGCGCGGGGCGGCGGCTCCCGCTCCCCGGGAAGCCGCGGTGTCCCCGGGGGCGGGCGGGGGCCGCGGCGGCTCCGCGCGGGTTTTATCCTCCAGAAACCCCCGGGCACCGAGCCCCGGTCAGTTCCAGCTCCGCACGGAACGCGGGAGCTCTGCAGACGGCATGAACCGGACAGCATTTCCTGCAGCACCAGTCCCCGCAGCCGGCAGTTCCGGCGCCGTTCGTTCCCCCCCGCGGGGCTTTCAGCGGCGGCGGCGGCGGCTCTGCCGGGCCGGGCCCGCACCGGGGGCGCTTTGTGCCTGTTTAACCTTTTCTGTAGGGGCAGGCGGGGATGCAGCAGCCCCGGCGGGAGCCACGGCCGCTTTGTGCCTTTTTAACCTTTTCTGTTTGGGGGGAGGAGGGGTTTTCAGCGGCACCGGCGGAGCCACGGCCGCTCTGTGCCTGTTTAACCTTTTCTCTGTGGGCACAGGAGGGGTTTTTAGCAGCCCCGCAGGGCTGTGGCCGCCCCGGGCCCGCCCGGCTCCCCCGGCCCCGCGGAGCTCGGGGTCTCTCCCATCCATCCCCCCGGAGCTCGGGGTCTCTCCCATCCCCGGCCTCTCTCGGGGTCTCTCCCATCCATCCCCCCGGAGCTCGGGGTCTCTCCCATCCATCCCCCCGGAGCTCGGGGTCTCTCCTATCCCCGCTCAGCTCGGGGTCTCTCCCATCCCCGCGGTCCGAGCCCAGCACGGCCGCGGTCGCTTCTCCCTCTCCCCGCAGCAGCTGCAGGGCAGCAGCGCCCGAGTTTCCTTTCTCTTTCTCTTTTCTCTCCTTTATCCCTGCGGGCAGCACAGCCCCGCTCAGCACAGACCGGGTTCTGACACCTCTGTTTAATGAAGCTTTTACGCGTTATGTTTGCGTGCCTTGGAAACGTGTTGGTATCGGGTTTTAAAAGTTAATTTTGCTTTCTGACCGAATGCTAATTTGTTACAGTTTTACGGTGGCTGGAGAGATAGAAAGCAGTAAATGCAGTCAGTGCTTATCAAAGATTTCACCACAGTCTGATTTCTGTAACAAGAACGTTAACAAATTTGCCAGATGAAATTACACAAAACACAATCGCAAGAAGCTACTCAGATGTTCAGCAGTCTGCCAAATTACACGTTATTATATATTTTTTTCAGTAACCCTGCACTTTAGAAAGCCTTATGAAATTTCTGTTTCCGTGAAATTTGCAGTTGCCATGGGGTTTTTCTCATAACTAAATTACTTATAAGTTTATCATGCCTGTTGTGACTTTTATGCCTCCAGTACAACATCATGCTGTTATTTCTCTTAAGGATTGTTCACTTTTTCATTTTCTTTTTGTGCTATTAACAGTAGAATAAAAGTTATAGATACAACAAGATGTAGCTTAAAGGTACTAATTTGCAGTTATGTTTAGTTAAGGCCCAATAATATAATGCTCTGTTACCTTCTAAGTTGAGCAAGGCTAAGTTCTGTTAAGTTAATTTTGTGAATTTCATGTCTGCTAAGTTTCAGTATTATTAAGTTTAGACAATGTTTTATTCCAGTTTTATATAGATTACAGTTGTATTCAGTATTAATAATGATTGAGTTTTGTTAAGTGTACCTTCTGTTTTACTGAGGTAATAATTGAGCTGCATTTTATTAATATAAAATCCTTTTAAGGCAGAGTTCTATTGAGTTCATTTTGTTAAGCTTTTTCACTGTCAAAATCAGTTTATACCAGGTTTGAGTGTTATTCAATCTGAGTTAATACAGCTTTTACTAGTAAGTTGTTCAGTGTTTTGTTTCATTTTACTGTTCTAGATACATGAATGTTTGCAATATATTATCTCAACTTTTTCAGATAGTTACAACTGATGTATTTTTAGGAGAAAAAGTTACAAACCACCTCACCCCTGATAAGTCACAGCTGTGTTATGAGCATGATAAAAGAATGGGTTAGCTAATCAGGGGAAGATCCTGAGGAAAAAGGGACTGAAAGTATTGAAGGAACAGTTTGGGAAGACTAGAAGACAGCCCAAATGGCAGAGACACTTACTGCTGTGAGGAATCTGCTGTGGGGTCAGCCTGGCTCTGCAGCTGGGCCCTGCAGTGAGAGGCAGCAAGGAAATACTTGCACTCATGTTCTAGCAGGAAATAACCAGCAGAGTCTGCAAAAAGAACCTACAATGGGAGTTTGCTGCAGTCAAAAGTCAGTGAGTAGTTAAGCTCAGGATGGCTGAATTATAAAGAAGAATAAACTGTAACTTTTTCACATTATTAAACAAGAGTCTGTGGCTTGACCCATCTCTATCTCAAACATGAGATCTGCTGTAACAATATTAATTGCCTAGTGCAGATTTACTGATATGATAAATGGCATTATTCATAAGTGGATATTATTGTCTTACAGCCAAATTTTCCTGTACTTTACCATCTCTTTGTGTAATTACCTACAAGACACATGTTGTTCCAGGATCCATTTTTGTTCTCTAGCTGCTCTCAGAGCAGGCTGCCTCTCTAGCCAGTCTCTGCACTGGCTCAGTGGTTTGGCCCCGTGCTGTCTCATGATTTTAGAGTATTTTTCAGAGTTCCAAGAAGTGATATCTGAGCTTCATGGAAAGCCTCCTCTGAACTGATGGTGTTGTGACCTTTACTCTCAGTAACCAGATGCAGTCCCAGTTCTTGTTACAGAAGCACTCCAACAGTTTGCTGTGTTTAAAGCATCTCTATCCTCAGGGAATTTCAGAGGAGACCAGCTATTAGATGGGTCAATTAGTCTTTCATCCCAAGGTTCTTAAGAGCCTTGTTTTAAAATACGTCTAGGGAATTCTCTCCCAGTTAGAGCTCAGGCAGTGGCCAGGCCTTAGCTCTACCTGGATGAGAAATTTGCCAACAGACCCGGGTGTTTTCTGCATCAAAATACAATGGCAGAAGAGGAATTTGTACATGGGGGTGGTTTCAGGGTGACATCTGGTGGCATCCCAGCACAGGTCTCCTGAGGCTCACCTCCTGGTGGGCACACCTTGGATCCCAGCTACCTGCTTGCTGCAGCAGTGCCCAGAGATTCATCCCTCAGCCCAGGCCTGTATTCCAGGAAAACATCTGCTTAACCCCAGCCTTTGCCAGAGAACAACCAGAATCACACTTCCTCCCAGAAACAATCCTTGGTAAGGCCTAAAGGAAACTACAAGTTAAATACAGCCCTTTGCAAAAACCCATGTGATTCCTTCCAAATCCAGGGTCTAGGAGAGGAGTAAGGCAGGAAAAGGAGTTCCGGGATGAAACCAGGCCCAAATGGGGCCAGAAAGGATGGAAAAATTCACAACCAGCATCTGTTAAATGGGACCGATGCCCTAATGCCAACCCCACCACAGCATCAGGTTTCTGTATCTCACACCCACCATACAAGGCAGGTGTTCAGGAACCAGAGGCAGGTAGGGAATGCCCCTCACACCTTCTGTAGGGATCCAGCTTGCCAGCCCCTGGAGAGAGGAAATGCACTGAGGTGTTGTTTTCCTTCACATACTGGCTGAAGTAAAAAGCTACTGCAGGGGTACAGTAATGAGCCTGTGCTGGATGCACAGCACTGTGGGCTAAAGGGAAAACTTGTCATCAGGTGAGATGGATGCTCAGCAAAGACCAGAGCAGCTGTGCCTGACTGGGAAATGTCCACTTCCAAGCCAGCTCCAGACAGTGGGTGCGAAAGCAGGCCGGATGCTGAGTAATGCAGCCGTCATTGCCCACACCGGCGGGGCACTTACAGGCAGGACACTGCTCCTGGGGTCCGGGGGGGGTTCTGGTGCCCTTTGATTGCAGAGGCCTTTCTGCTTCTGGCAGCTCAAACCCGAGGCTGCTGCCAATAAAAACTTGGCACAGTGCAGCAGCTGAAATCCTTGGATTATTTTACAGGGCTGGAGTCCCAGCGCCCGCCCCGCCGTCGCACATGGGTGGGAGCAGGACACTGCACTGGCTGTGGGATCCCCTGGCCGGGGTGCAGAGGAGGCACCTGGCACATTCCCAGTTACCTCAGTCAGGATATGGGAGGTACAAATGCATGGATTTGTACCTCCATGCATTTGTACTGGGCAAGGGCTGCTGGGCAGTGCTGGGCTTGGTTTCTGTGGAGAATCCTGTGGGCAGATAAGGCTCCTCCAGCCTTGTGGGCTCTGGCCTCTGCTCCAGCAGAGAGCTTTGATTCATCCCCAAACCAAATGGCTCTCATTGCCATCACTCAGCACCACAATGAAATCTGGAAACATAACCTTCTGTGCCAACTTCCATTAATGCTGGAGAGTCTGAATGGCTTAAGTGCAGCTCAGTTTCTTGAGGGGAAATCAGAGACATTTTCAGCTCTTGCACAAGCAGAAGTTCCCCATTCATGCAGAGCTGCTGCTCCACAGGGACTACAAGAACTCTTAGTGAATGACTTCATTTGCCCCCTGTAACCCTGGGCAGACTGAGAGGCACAGGCCTCTGGGTGTGAGCTGGGACAGCAAGGAAACACCAGAGGGTGCCAGCTGACGGCCAGAGCTAAATGAGGCCTTAGGCATCACACCTCCAGCAGCACTGCACTAATCATCTCAACATCCAAGCAGTGCATCCAGCCAGGCCCTCGGAATAAGGTTAAATGTGATGCCTAGCTGGCTGCAGATTTTTATAAACACATTTGCATGTCTGGTCACACAACACAACTCCAATCACTTCTCAGATCATTGGGTTCAATGTTCACATCTTCAGTGCCAGATTATTCTGCTTTGATAAGTTTAGTGTTAGAAAGCAAAGCAAAGAAGACTTGCTTACAGCTAAAGGCATATGGATAAAAAAGTGCTCTTCAGCACTAACACAGATTCAAATTATAATTCATGAATAGCTAAATTCATGGCATCACAAACATCACCAAGCCAAAGGGCTATTCAGAATACAGAGCAAAGGTTAAGAAGTGCTCTGAAGTAATGCTCTGCAAGGAGAAGAGAATCTTATTTTTCACTGTATGTAAGCACTGCACATCTCCTGTGGCTCTGGATAGCTTAGGCAGTCTTGCAATGCAGTGAGATGCAGCTGCCTTCCTTATTGATGACTTCTCATTGCTAAGGAGTGAGACAAGCTCCCCTCCACACCTTTGAACAGCTTCCTGCACTGCAGTCACACAAATCAAGTCCTGCCCTCCTGCTTGATCACAAGAAGCATCTCAAGGACTGCACTCATAGTGAACACCTGAGAGGTATCAAGAGCTGCACTGCACAGCCCATAATTCACAACAAGGCCAAACTCTTGCTATGCAAAACTGTAGCAGAACCACTGGCAAACACAGAGTTGTATGTAAAAGCTTCAGAAAATGAATGTATCTAACTTGGTGTCACCATTTCAGAGGCAAAGCCCACCAGCATCCCTGAAGTAAAGGATCCCCATTACCCATTCCCTGATGGATATGGGATTCCCTGTATTCCCCATTACCACTGTCCCTGATAAACACAGTGGCACATAAAAAAGCTCACTTCCAAACAGCATCAAGGTTTCTTCACAGGATTTTAGCTGCATTGTCTCTGGAATCTGCTGCTGTAGACGTAAAAAATGAGATTTGCAGATCTGGGAGGAGAATGAGTTCCCAAATACCACAGGAACAACTGGAGCGTGCCAGCTTCCCACATAAAGCAGGCAAAGGAACAGGACTTCCCCATGTCCAGAGAGGAAAATGCAGAGTTCTCTGGTGCCACTGCATGACTGACTGAGATGGAAGAAGCAAAAATAACATGACAAAACAACATTAAAACACTGAAGGGACTACAGAAGCCTCAGTGATAAGCAGGGGAGGATAAAGCTTCCTTGCACCAGAACCAGACAGTTTCTGCTGAGACATCCTAGCAACTCCCATGCTCAAGAGCTTATGGGAAAGAGATGGGCTGAAAAAATCTGCAACAAAACCATCACTTCTTCAATTTCTCTTCTACTTAGAAGAACTGGAC
Organism: Phylloscopus whistleri; assembly: GCA_017589585.1. Taxonomy (NCBI): domain Eukaryota; kingdom Metazoa; phylum Chordata; class Aves; order Passeriformes; family Phylloscopidae; genus Phylloscopus; species Phylloscopus whistleri. The sequence goes on from JADMLD010000933.1 coordinate 21,603, forward strand.
TTTAAATATAAACCTTGTAAATAACTCTGATTGCATCAAATTTATTCATCCTTCCTCATCTGTCTCATCCTTCCTCATCTGTCTGCGAGCAGAATTAGCTCACCAGTATTCACTATTTACCAATCCTTCAGGCCAGTCTGCTTTTCTCAGCTGCTGTGGCCTTGCTGGAAAGGAAATTTTGGTGGTTTTCTTACTGGTTACTCTGCCATGCTCTCAGTGATGCAGAGACTGATAGAGAACCTCAAGTTGGGTGTAACCCTGCAAAGCCTGTGCCAAAATATTACCGCTAGCGTCTCACAGCTCATGTTTTGAAAAAGTTTTGGATGCATAAACAATGTTGTCCTTTAATAGATGAGGCTCTAAGACAGAAGTGGTTTGTATTCACCAGCCCAAATGCACAGCAAGGTAATATCATGGTGTTTTTACCACCTGTAGTAGCTTTACTACAGACAAGCAAAGAGCCATCAGCAATTACCAAAAAGCCACATCTAATGAAAGCCAGTCACCACCTTGCTAAAAAACCTCCCAACTGCCTTCAAACTGGGTACCTCAGCTAATCAAAACCTATCTTAATCACAGAAAAGTCCTCAGCAGATACTACAAGTAATACCAAAAGCTAGGTTTTACGTAGAGCTGATGTAACCCAAATGGTCCTGATAAAGATTTGAAATTGATAAACAGGACAGAAGGGCCCACTGCAGAATGAATTACCACAGCATGTAAAAACACACCAGCAGAGCAGCTAATGGAAACAGGCTGAACTTAGCTGAGAATCACCTTTTTGCAGAAGTAAAGCTGGTTTTTGGGCAGTCATGTTCAGCAGTGAAGTTCAGCACTGCCGGATTAGCCCCTGTTTGTTTACAAAGCCCTGCTGGTTATCCAAATAAATCACACAGCACTGGTTTTGCTCCCATCTTGTGTGCTAGAAAGGAATTAATAGAAAATAGAAACCAAATAGGAATCAATAGAAAATAGAGAACTGAAACTGGAATTTAAACCAGTCATGCTAAAGTCTGAGACATTTTCGTGATTTAGAGCCACGTGAGTAATTTGCCCATTTCCACAAGTTTTTGCAGTATTTTGACAAATTCTGTGACCCCCTAAAGCTGAGCTGAGAAAAACACGATGGAAGTTTGTTACACTTGGCAAACCCCCAAACTCTCCCACTTTTCTGTCATCATTTGTGTCTTTCAACAAATGCTTCTGATACTCAGATACACATCCAGACAACATCTTCAAATTAGATATTTGGTCCCAATTACCCTGAAGTCAAAGTCTGAGCTTTATGTACCTGAGCATCAAGTTCTCAGCCACCTCTCAATGACAGCAATAACCTTTCCTCTGACTACAGCAAATCCTTTCCCTCCCACTTACAATAACTCTGAGTACTGCTACAAAGACCTTGATCTTAGACTACAAACACAAGCAGCTACTCCTTTCTTTTCCTTTCCTCTTCAGCCTGTCTTTACTGCCAGGAATCAGCCTTGCTACACTTCCAGATCTGTTTGCTCTTCCTCTCAAATTGGCCTTTTTTCACTTGGCAGGAGTTTGCTCCTTGCACAGAACAATTTCATTTTGCTCTTTTGACTCTTTCTCCAGAGTACTCCTCTGCTGGGGTGTCATCAGAGATAAATACAACAAAGATAGTGAAACACGTAACCACAGGAAAGGAGTCCAACGCCATTTTCTATACAAGTTACCTAAGAAATTAGTTTTGGAAGCTATCAAACACCTTCCAGTATAACATCATGTTGGTAAACAGCACTTTCATAATGATTTCCCTTATGAAGGGTTGGTTACTGAGCTGTTTTTTCCAGTTTTACAGACTCTGTCCAGATAAACTCCATTCCATTACAGACAAAGGTGTGTGTGCTTGGATTTTAGGACCTGTTCTGCAATGTGCTCCTGGGGGAAGAACAGGAGGTTCCTCTGGCTCACAATCTTATATATTATCTTACAAGGAATGCATTGGTACCACACCAAAACCTGTGATGGAGAAGTGTTCTCGAACACATGACCACTGCTACCAAAAAAAGGGAGTTTCAGCTGGCAGCCCTTGTTGCTCCATGGGAGAGGACAGTGACAGTAGTGGTGCTGAAGGAAGGAAGCACTGGCATCAGAAATCCTGAACTGCAGGTGGCCCAGTGAGACTTGCCATGAATATCAGATGCTGCCACCAGCACTTGCAGGTCTCAAGTGCTGGTCCCAGAGACAAAAATTCCCTAGGTCAGAGACATCCATGAACATGAGGGACTCAGCAGTACCAAACCCCCAGGAGTCACCAACACCAGGCCATGTTTACTTTACACCATGGATCTATGGATTTAGTTCAAGTGGGAGCTGTCACCAACTCCTGACAACATCCTGAACAGCTACTTGGAGTATATGATCACTTATCAATACACCCTCAAGCCCACGGCACACTGGGACAACTTCAAAACAGAAACCAGAATTTAAGTCCATATTTGCTGAAAGAGTGGACAGGTATTTTTTTGTAAATATAATTGGGATTTCATACTTTTGTTTTGATTTTTCTTAAGATATCAGAACAGAGAGCATCAAAAAACTCTGCTACTTCGCAAGCAAGCCTGCAGTTACAGGTTTGAGCTTAGGGGATGAAATTCTATATTTTTCATTATCGTCTCCAGCACAAAAGGAATATGTACTTGTAGTCTTTGTAAGACTGTTGGCAGAAATAAGGTTATATTAATTAGCTTAATAAAACTAATTAATTAAAATGAGAGTTCACGTTCTCACACAGAGATGGAAAGAACTCCATAGAGATACCTGAACAAAGCATTGCCTATATGCTATGCATTCTTATTTTTTATTAGTTATTATAAAATTTCACCTGGAGTATTATATCCTATGTCCCCGTGTTCCAAGTGAGCTGTAGATCTCCTTTGAGAGAGACTGACATGTAACCATTGCTTATTGCCTGAATGGTCACAGGTTAGATAGATCTCTTCTATTGATAGATGTTCTCAGAAGACTGAGATTTTCAATTAAATCTGTTGTATTTTAACAACAACAAAAAAATCAAATATTTTGAGAGTTATAATTTCTGTGTCTGTAGCAGAACTGATATGTCAGTTATTCCATCAATTTTCCACTCCAGTTTTCCACAGACAGATTTTGTAAGTAAAGATAATATTTGTTTGCATTTACCTATTATGCAGTGATTGTTTATTTTTAAGCTGTTCTGGTCCTCCATTAAATACATTTACTTTAATAAGATGAGCAACAGTACTTGTAAATCAGAACATCTGGAAATGCCTGCAATATGCCAGACAGTCTTGTGCAAGAGTAATCACTCCAAATAAATGTTATTTGCAATGCTCTTTAATATAATGCCAGATAAAGTGATGATAAAAATGTAAAAAGCCTAAAAGGATGGGAGTAACATCATATCCCTGAAATCATCAACAAGTGTCCATATTTTCTGAAGTTCACATTTGAATCACAAGCAAACTACTGTCCTGGCAGGACCCAAAGGTCCCAGAAGGGGAGCATGCATGATGTTCACAGGGGAAAAAAAAGGAAAGAGAATAATGGAGCAAAACCTACAGATTATCATGTTCTATGGACAATTTAACTGTTCAAGGGAGTGTTCATAGATTAACTGAGACAATTAAGGGTGATGCTTTTGAATTAAACTGCTTTCATTAACAAATGCAAAGTTGGAATGGACTTCAAAAGAACATCATCAGTCTTATTTATCATTAGGCCAATACCAATGTTTCCTTTCAGTAGGACATAAGTTACAAGGAGGAACTAATGGCAAATATCTACACTTTCTCACTCTTCTCTAATGATGTGATTTGGCTACAAACTAGGCAAGCTGTTTTTAAATTTTCTTGTATTAACCTAAAGCAGTGTTTCAGAGAGATCATCTTTGTCACTGAGATACAAGTTTAAATTTTAGCTTTGGTTTCAAAACTGGGTTAAAAGGCAAACTAATACTGTGATCAAAATGCTCTAACAGCAACTACAATTATCTACTTAAACATTGCTTCCAAAACTAAAAACACCCAAACCACTGGTTGGGAAACTCTATTGAGCAGCAGGAATGGATATTTTTCACAATTCTATATACAGAAATTTGCAGATGCTACACACCTTACTATTGGAGTGATTTTTCTGACTCTTATTCTCATCAAAATTTGCTTAAATTTCACAGTTAGCAAGAGAAACCAATAATTGAATGACAGAGCTCACAGACATGGAAGGACAAATTTCAGAAGGGCGACTGAGGCGTTCCCCCCTCTCACCCCAGGCCACTGAGAAAGCAGAAATTACCCTAGCCAAGGTAAAATATTGGGGCCATTGGCTCAATGTACTCGCTCTGCAGCAGCAGGAAGCTGAGAAATGAGTGTTGTTGCCTCTCCATTAATTATGAAATGGCAAGGTTTTACCAGTCCAAAGAAGACTCCGACAGACAGCTGTGATAGACGACTTAGTAAATGGAAATACATCAGATCCGTTTACAGTGAAGTAATGTCTCCAAAGGAACTGTCCCTGCTCTACTGTCCTACTGCAAGAGCCTTCCAAAACCACCTCAGGTTCCTGCTACAGCCCCAGCTTCCCTGTGCTCTTACAGCAATGCAGACAGAGGGCAGCCAGGCAGGGAGGGGCACTGGGAAGGAACTCCTGCCACCAAGATCCTTCTCCCACCTGGTTCAAAAATGCATCCAACTCCATCTTAAAACTCATTTTGCCAGCAGGCTGTTCCCAAGTCTCAGTGATATAATGCTTAAGAACCTTGTTCTAATTTCCTGCAATCTTACTTACAAAGTGCTTAAAATGATTGGACTTTTGCTGCTGTTGCTAAAGGTTTTATTAAACTAAAGATTCAAATAATCCTCTTCCTCTTGGTCTCCCAGATCCTTGTTTCCTGGAGGTATTTATGCACAGAAATTTCTTTGCTAGAATTAACAAACTGAACTCCTCTGTGCTTTCCTCTTGCATCTTTCCATTACTTTATTTATTATTGCAGCCTCTTCTCATTCGTCTTACTTTCAGTACCTTGTGCTCAGGCAGCCAAAGCTGCTCACAGCATCCCATATCAGTCAAAAAATATTAACCAAGCCCCATGGTTTGCTTTCACTGAATCCAGGCCCCTGAATTTCTGAGCTGTGCTGGTCTAAATGTCACCAGCAGAGTTTGAACAGCGTGTCATAATAATGGGGCAGTTTTATCTGGCTACACAGCGAAGTTCACTGAGTAACCCGAGCCCTCAGGAGCAGAGCACCAGGGCGTTGCCATGAGGTAACGCAGTCATCAGCCCCAGCCAGAGCCCTGGAACAGAATGTTATGAACATAACATCAACCCGAAAATGGTGCCAAACTTCTGCAATCCTTGCAAATTCCACAGACATCTCCCCCATCCCCCAGGATTCCCAAAGACAAAAACACTTTAGCCTATCTGCTGGCAGGGAAGGCTATTCCCAGCCCCTCCATGAGTGAGTATTCCAGGCAGTGCCTGCTGCCCACGGCCTGGTAGCTGCTCACTGACGCCAAATCCTCCTGCTGCTCTCACGTCCTGTGTCTGCAGCCCAGCCCATTCCCATCAACGCCCCGCTGGCCAAACAATCCAGCACATCATCTCCACCAACACTGAGGGACTCATTGAGCGCCCAGAGCCTCTCAGTCTCTGCTTACGCCTCCCAGCATCTCCTTGACCTTCACTGCCAGGTTCAGCTGCCTCCTGCTAAGTTGTTGTTAATGCCGTATTTAAAATTCACCTGAACTGGCCCCATTTCTCACTGGAGATAATCATGCAGCTGGTTAAAACATAAGGCCACCCCTGGCATAGTGCACCCTCTAGTCACCTGTATTTCAGTAAACTTGAGGTGAAACAAAAGGGCTCATCCCATATGGACACCACCTACAAACCAGGAGAGTCCAATAACAGGGCCAGTCTGTCCTTCTTGTTTTCCACATGAGGAATACGCAAAGAAGCACCACAACCATCTCAGTAAAACCTCAAGACAATATTCAGGATTTGTATGTATTCTAAAACCAGTGTGAAACTCCTGGGAATTTGAAAGGATCCTAATGTTTAAAATTTATTATACACAGATGGGAAAAAAATGCTTGGCTGTTTCGTGGCTTTTCACTTAGAGGTAATAGGCTGGAATACATTCCAATACATCCATTATTTTATGTATATATTTTACTGACATACATAACTAATTTAGGAAATCATCCTAGTTAAATTATCCTTTCTTAGGATAATTTAAGTAACTACTTGTTGCAAGGTCCTAAAGGAAATACTTATAGTCACATTTATAAAGTTCTGCAGATAACTGAGTTTTCCTGTTTGGTCTTCACTCTGGGCAAAATAGGCACAATTAATATTCAAGCTTCATCAGAGCTTGATATAAGCTTGGAAGAATATCCTATATTAGCTGTGTTCTATTTCAGAAACAAACCCCTTTAACCTAGCCTATGATCTCAGCTCTAGTATTTGTGTATAAAAATCTCTGTAATGAATTAAAAGTAAGCCTCAAGTGGATTTGGAATTAAAATACTTACGTCTGATATCTGAAACACTTTGCTTATAAAACTAATTTTACTCAAGCCAGTCACAAATTTATCTTTCTATAAGCTTAATGGAGCTGAAAATTTTCATAGAAACTGATGAGACTATACAGTACATTAACCCAACTAAAAAGGTCAAACACAAGGAGAAGCACCTTATCTCTATTTATAATTTAGATCTTTCTAGTTTAAACTCATCTCATACTTTCACACAGGTTTATTAAGATACAGTGTCTTCACAGGAACTCTTTATCTGCGAATAAGAGTTGCATCTTTTTAGGCATTCTGAAATAATTTCCTAGAATTTGACAAACAGCCTGCAGTCCCACTGCTTAGCTTCTCCATCCTAAACCTTTTCTAGCAATTCTTCCTCTAGTAGATGTCCACTTTATGGATTCTAAGGATCACTTCGGGAATATGGTGTGCATATCACATTTACTCAAATGCCTGGGAATAACCTGCCCTGGGGATAACCTGTCCTGGTGCAGCCAGCCAGGCTGCTGGAGGGGAGCAGGGAGGGAGGGTGAGCCCTGCTCGGGCTGTGCTTTGCTCCCCGCTCCTTCCACCAGCCCTGCTGCCGTGGGTGGAACCCTGCCTGGTGCTCAGAGGGCTCAGCTGCCTTTGTGAGCCTGGCAGCCCAGGTGACAGGCACTGAAAGGCCTTTCTGAGGTGTTCCTGGAGCAGGCCTTGCCTAATCTTAGCTTAAAATCTTCTGTTGAAAGAAACATTGTGTGTCGAGGAGAGGGAATTATAGTGCTTTTTCAACAAAAGTGCTCCTTTCTAATCCCCTCTCCTCTCCTGCTTTCCAGCAGCCTTTCTTATGTCTGAGGCTGTAAGGTTTAAATTAAACTGGGACATTGTCTGCTGTAGCCAGCTCTTGGAGCCTGCTGCTGCCCTGCTCCTCCCAGAGCATCCCCTTCTCTCCAGCTCCCCCAGCCAGGCTGTGCAGCTGCCTCCTTCATCCCCCCTTCCTCAAAACAGATGTGCTGGAGGATCAGGAGGGAAGAACTGGGAGATAAATGTGCTCCCACAAAACAGATCCCTGTTTTTCTCAGGGCTGGATGTGTCCCCTGTGCCAGATGCTGAGGCAGGTGCTGAGCAGACTTAGAGGTGCTGGATATATCCTGATTTTGGGGTGTGGCAGGGATGGCCCAGGGCTCTGCCTTCTGCTTTGTTGAGCCCAGAGGAAACTGAATAGAACCCAGCCTGGTTTTGGTCCCTGCTGCCCCAGCCATGCCTTCCCAGCCCCTCTGGGCACTGAGCCCACAGCTTCCCTCTGTCCCATGGAACACCCCCAGCTGCCACACTGGGCCTTGGGGTGTCCTGAGGGGTCTTGGGTCAGGATGTAGCATTGGGAGGAGGCAGTAAGGAAGGTTTGCACTGCAGATGAAGTTTGGATAATGGGTCTGCTTAGGACAAAGGAGATATCTGATGGCAGCACACCCTGGGTGCCTCTGGAGCCAGAAATGCAGAAGCCCAACAAATCATGGATGCAGAGGCAAATGCCTTGCCTGGGCTGAATTCCTTCCTGGGGCTGCATCCTGCTGCCCATGGTGCTTCCAAGGGTGGCATTCAAGCCTAGGCATGAGCTGCTCTGCACTTCATCAACATCAAACACAGAATGGCCTGGGGTGGAAGGGCCTTAAAGCTCATCTTGTTCCACCCCCTGCAATGGACAGGGAACTTCCCACTGCACCAGGTTGCTCAGAGCCCCCTCCAAGGGTGTTTGCACCAGTGTAAATGTCTCATCTCTGCTTGGTTTTGCCTGGGCTCTCCTCCCCCTGTGCTTGTGGGTGTTTGTTCATGCCCCACCTTGGGCTCTGGTGTTGCTGATTTCAAGGCTCAAGAGCAGTGCACGATCTCTCCCTTGCTGTCTGCTGATGTTTTATCATCTATGGGGTATCTTGGTTGTTCCTTTTTGTCAGCCTCTTCCTTGGCTCACAGGCAGAAACCCTTTGGAAGGCTGAAAGCCAGGTTAAATATCCCAGACAGGGCTGTTTTGGGAACCCCACACTCACCCACACTGAGAGCAGTGCATGGAGGTTTATTCCTGCTATCCTTTTACAATGATCTACGCATAAAATGTGAATTTCTGACAAAGTGAAAGCATTTCCTGTGGACTAGGGGCTGGAACAGCCTCTGGCATCAGCTTTTGGATGCCAGGGGTGACCCAGCCGTGCTGCTGTGGGCTCTGACCCCACCTGCAGCCCCAGAGGGATCACTCATGGGGTGTGGGGTAGCCTGAGGTCCCCTCCTCGTTGTGAGCGTGGTTTGAACAGGGAGGGAGGAGGGGAGAACGATTCCAGGACACCTGTAAATCCCTGCAGCCCGTGCTGAGGTTTGATGTTAATTAGGCAGCAGGCAGCAGTAATGTGCTGCCGTTCCCTTGGCTTGCCTGCCTCGGAAAGGGCAGAATCCTCCAGCAGAGCAAAGAAGGGGCTGTGGAAGGGGCAGCAAACTGAATGGAACGACGATAATTTTATGCAAATTGGACTTCTGTAGCAGATTCAGCTTGGCTGAATCACAGAGGGAGCAGAAGAATAAGGGAAGAAAGAGGGAGAGGGGAAAAAAAAAAAAACCCAATCAAAATGTATGGTTTGAGGCATGTTTCACAGCCTTCTGGTTAGATTCTTCTACTGAAATGAAGAAACATAAGAGGAATGGCACTGGTCAGAGCCAGTGGAATTGCTCTTTCTCCTGTGGTACTGCTGTTAATAACTACAAGTGGGTTATTGAGCCAACCTCTGCTGATTCTGCTTTGCTGCCTCATTTCCAAAGCCTTGCCCTGTGCTGGCACTCGCTCTCAGCTGCAGCTCTGCAGGCATGGCCATGGCAGAGTGGGGGAGAGCTCCTGTTCCTGCAGAAAAAGGGGAAGAGAAGGAGGAGAGGGCAAGGGGACCCCAATTCAGAGTCCCCAGGAGGTGCAGGAGCAATGGGGCTGGAGCAGATCCCTGCTGAGGTCAGTTCCTGGTCAGGGAGGGCTGTTCTGGGGGCTGAGGAGGGATCAGAGCAGGGCTGGGGCTGCTGTGGAGCACGGGGTGTGAGGCTGTGGGTGGCTGTGCCCATGTCACCCCCAGGCCTGGTGCTGCCAGGGGCCTGGCACAGAACCAGGGCATGGTTTGGGCTGGAAAGGACCTTAAAAGGATCTTTTATTCCACCCCTGCCATGGGCAGGGACAGCTCCAAGCCCTGTCCAACCTGGGACACTGCCAGGGATCCAGGGGCAGCCACAGCTTCTCCGGGCACCCTGTGCCAGGGCCTCCCCTGGGACTTCTCCCTGACATCCCATTTGAAGCTGCTCTCTCTCAGTTTCAATCTGCTCCTCCTTCCCTTGTTCCCCTCCTTGCCATCCCTGCCTGAGCCTCTTCAGCTCCGTGTGGAGTGGCAGGAGAAGCTCCCAGAGCACAGCACCAGGGTGCCCTTCTTGAGGCTGAGCTGAACATTTGTTCTGCTGTTTTTTTGTGCCTCTCTTTCCTGAAAGCCTTCCAGGGACGGCCACAGGAGTGTTCCTGCTGGGGGTAGGAACTGCCAGTCCTCTCCAGACTATTTTTTCCCACTGAAGTAGATCACATGCAGCTTTCCCACTCTTTGCCAAGCTCAAAAAATAGTCCCAACCCCCTGAGGGCTCCAGGCCCGTTCTGTCCTGACCACAGGCTCTGCAGCACAGGGTCTGTCCCCACCATCCCCCCCAAATTAAATACCTGTGTTACTTACACCATAACAGATATGGTTTTAGAGATTTTTTTTTCCCCCATATGGCTTAAGGAGATGATGGGAGTTTTTTGTGCCTCTACCAGTAATGCACCCAACACATCTCCTTGTAGTGAAGGTGACTCTGCTGTGCCCAAACCAGTTTGGGACAGGAGCAGGGCAGGCAGGCTGAGCAGTGTGACCATGGCATCCACTGCTCATCAAGCACTGAGACTTTGTGCTCAGTATCTTGGGGTCTGGGATGTCAAAGAAGTTTGTGGTTTGATCTCCTGAGGGGAAGGGGGTGAGTGTCCACTCACATGTTCCTCAAAGCTCTCCTTGCCATCTTTTAAATCTTGCTAATCCCTTTGCACAATGCTCCTGTGTGCAAGGACTTTTTTTTTTTTTGTTTAATCTGTGCTATTTTGCGTGTCAGATCCCAGCCATTTTTGCATCTTGCATGGAGCACTGGCTGTTCCTGGTGTGGGCTGGGCTGTGCTGCTGTTCTGCTGCTGTGCAAATGTGCCCCTCACTCCTCTCTGCCTTGTGTGCATCACTGAGCCCTGGGCTGCGTGCAGATATGGGGAGAGTTGGGCTGATGTTAGGAAAGAATTGGTAAAGTTTTCCTCAAATTAGCCTTAGGTTTGTTCTTTTTAGCCTTAAGGTTGCTCTTTTTAGCCCTAAGGTTGTTCTTTCTGGTGCTGAATGCTGAAAATGCAGTGTTGTTCCGTGGTGCTGTGTGTGTTTGCTTTGTTCCTGCATTGTGGGAGCCTGTGCGTGGGCTGCTGCTCAGCCTGGAGCTCTGGCACTGAGGATTTGGCTTGTTTTCCTGAACCTGTTGCAATTTTCCTGTGTGAGATGGTAATTTTTTATTTTTTTTTTGCATCTCTGCTGTTTGCTGGTCTGTCAGGGAGTGCAAGCTCCCCCCTTGGCTCTTGCTTTGCACTTGGTGTGTGCAGAGGGCTTGAAGAGGGGATGGTGGAAGGTGAACAGGAGTGTGGGGTCCCTTGCAGATGCCAAGTGTTTTCCTGGGGTGTTCCATGCTTTGCCAAGTGTTTTCCTGGGGTGTTCCATGCTTTGCCAGGTGTTTTCCTGGGGTGTTCCATGCTTTGCCAGGTGTTCTCCTGGGGTGTTCCATGCTTTGCCAGGTGTTCTCCTGGGGTGTTCCATGCTTTGCATGCTCTCTGCATGGCCTGGCTCTGCCCCTGGCACCCCGAGGCAGGCGGTGGGTGCCTCCCCAGGGCCCCTGGCAGGCAGCTCTCCCTGGCAGCTGACAGATTTGGGAGAGTCAGTTGTTAAAGGTGGTTGTGTGCCTCAGTTTGATGATGGTTCTTTATGATGGCTTTCACTAACCAGTCTGTGACTAACTGTGGTTGTTTGATTGCAGAGGGAACATCCCCACGCTAAACAGGTACGGTACTCCTCATCTTCTCAACTTTCAACAGCCACACTAGAGAGAAGTAGCCTAATCCTGAATGTTTTAACATGTTCTGTTGTAGTGCCCTTCTCTTTACTTGGGAAACTCTCAACCCTAACTCTTCTTTTACCTTCCCTTTTCCTCTCCCTTTGTCTAAAACATGTTTTCAGCTTTCCTTAAAAAAAAAATAAAAATCTTTGCATGCAGCAATCTTTGAAATCAAATTTGCTGGGTGACTCAGCTCATCTGCAGTGTGTTACACAGCAAAGTGCTGTCCTAGGGTCTTTTTTGGCACTGGATTCCCAGGTATTGACCCCAGGCAGTTCCTCCCAGCCCAGCCTGGTGCTCCCCTGGTTCCTTGTCCATAGCTTAGAATTTGTCAAGGCTGCTTCACCTCCCTCACACCATAGATGAATCTACATCTCAAACAGCTGACAGCATGTTTTGTTGTGGTTTGGACGCTAATTTTTCCTCCTGTGTCTCAGTTGAAAAGTATTTCTTGTTTTAAATAATACATGAAAAATGTCTGCTGTCTTTTTGTTCAGTCCCTGTTCCGTGATGGTTTTTGTTTTAGTTGTAAGAAGTGTACACCAAGGCATGTCCTGAAAAATCCCTCTCTTTCAAACCTGAATACCTATTATTTATTACTGCTTACAAGCCTATTTAGGGAAAAATAGTAAAAATGGGCTTGGAAGTCTCACGGCTCTTAATCAGAGATAAATTGTGGAAACAGAGAGTGACTTTAAGCATGGAGAGCTATTAATCACACTGATGATACTTTAGACTTGTTAACACTGTAGTGAGTATCACAGAGGGTTGGGTGTGTGGGAAGGAGGAGATCTCAGCAGGGCTGGGAGGTGGCTGTGGCAGGAGAGCTCAGCCTGGGTCGGGGTGGCTGGCCCTGCTTTCCCCACACAGCTCAGCACCCTTTGGGCTTCCCAGCCCTGAGGCACCGTGTGTGGTGGGGAATCAATTCCCTGACTTGTGTCCCAATCTCCTCCTGCTGTGGCACTGCTTGGGAGGAGCAAAGTTAATGTGTCCCCAAGCCCCAGGGAGAGCGAGCGAGGAGCGTGTGGTCCCTGGGCCAGCTCCCTGCTTGTGTCTCTTCAGGAGTGTCACCCACCACACTGCAGGCAGCTCTTGAGGGAAGGCTGAATTAAGATGAGTCTGTAGTACAGCTCAGAAATTGGTGATAATTATTGCAGAGAAGGCAAACCCCAGCTGTGGTCACCAGAGAGAGGTCCAATCTGATTTTGTGCTTTTTTCCTCACTGTGTGAGGGGCTTCCTCTGCCAAGTCTTGACCATGGCATTGTGAGTCTCTAAAAAAACATAAAAATCACAGAGTCAGTGAGGTTGGAAAAGACCTTCAAGACCATTGAGTTCAGCCTGTGACTGATCCCCACCATGTCAACCTGCCCAGAGCACTGAGTGCCATGTCCAGTTGTTTCCTGAACAGAAAGTGTAGGAATGTGAGTGTAAGAGTCACTAAAGAATTTTGGAGAAGTCACTGTACCATACTGCATTTGAGGAGTGCAAATTATAGTATGATCAGAAAAATCATGCAATCAATAAGCTAATACAGCATGGTGTGCTTCAACCTAATTTGCAAAAATGTGCTGAATCCTTCAAGTGTCAAATCTTAAAGAACTGTTGCTGTTTGAATCGTGTTCCACCTATAAAGCAAAACATAAAGACAGGAGGAAAAATGAGTTCAGCTTTGCATAGTCAGAATCCTCCTGTCTTCTCAAGAAACACCTGTCTTACGGGGTTATAACATTATTTGCTAACTCCTGAGTGTTCCTGTCGTTGGGACAACATCCAGGTAAGGGTGGCACCAGAGGCATGGCAGAGGAATCCAAGGTGGATTGCCCAGCCGTGCTCCAGGTGGTCAGAGCAGTGCCCAGACCTGCTCCCAGCGCCGTCCCCCCGCTGCCCCTGTCCCTGCTGACTGTGCTCCTGTTGCCTTGCTGTTTAGGATGTCCTTCTCCTCCAACCTCAACCACTATGGGATGGTGCACGTGGCCAGTGTCAGCGACGTGCTGCTGGACAGCTCCTTCACGCCGCCGTGCCAGCGCATGGGCGGCATGGTCTCCTTCCGCACCTTCGAGGACTTTGTCAGGTGGGTGGGCAGCCTGGGCCTTGCTTCTGTGGCCTGGCAGAGCTGGGGGAAGGCTTTGCCAGCTCTAGAGTCAGGTTTAGGCTGGTCCTGAGCGTGTTCTGCTGTTTGGATCCCCTGTGTGTGTCCCCTCGCTGCCTCAGTCTGGTTTGCAGACTGAGGGATCAGCATCCCTGGGTTCCTGCTGGTTGGAGACCATTTGGGAATGTGCTGATGTCTCCTAATGCTCTGTGGATGTGTGTGTGGGGGAGTTCTTTGTGCTTCCAACCTTTTGGGGTAGGCAAACCCCCGGCAGAGCCCTGAGCCTGCACCCAGGAGGTCTCTGACAAACGTTGGACAACCCAGGCTCTGGTTTGAGGAGCTGCCTCCTCACCTCTGAGCCCAGCAAGGGAAGGAGCCCTCTCCTCCCAGGTCTGGGGGGTTCAGTGCTGGGTGCTGCATGGGCTGGCAGTGCTGTGGTGGTGACTGCTCCTTCCCTGGTGTGTTCCAGGATCTTTGATGAAGTCATGGGATGCTTCTGCGACTCTCCCCCGCAGAGCCCGACGTTCCCCGAGGCCGGCCACGCTTCCCTCTATGATGAGGACAAGGTAGGGTGGGGTTTTTTGTTCTGGAAGGTACTCTCAGGCTGGCAGCAGAGCTGAGGCTGGATGCTCCTCCCTAGCTGGGGTGCTGGGAGCAGGAGTTGGGAGCTCTGTGTATTTATGGCTGTGATTTGCTTGCTTGTTCCACAGCAGGTGACTCGGCGTAGGCGGCCGCTTTCCGGCTCTGTTCTAAAACCACGGCTCAGCCTCTTGCTCTCCATGTAAATTTAGTTTATGGCTTTTAGCATCAGCAGAATTACTGGATCCACAGCAGCATAACTGAGTTTAAACCCACCATTAAGTCTCCAGACCCTCTCTCTGCACCAGGATGTTGAACTGCACCTTCAGCTGTCTTTGTCCTGCGTCTGACTTGCCGTGTTTCCTCTCTTACACCCTTCCCAGTCACCTTAAATCCTGATTCTTCCCTCTGTTCTACCTCTTGGAGCTGTTTTTGGGAGGAAAAGCTGAGTGGAGCTGCTCAGTTTTTGTGGAGAACAGGTGCAGAGGAGGCAGGTGGTCCCTAATCCGTAGGGATAGAAGTCCAGTTCCCCTTAGAGACACAGGTAGCTGCTCCACAAGAGTGGGAAGCTCTGCTGGACTAGAGCCTATGTCCAGAACAGGGCTTTGTTTTCCACTGATCCATTGATCCTGATATGTGGAAGCACTGTAGCCTTTTCCAGAATATTACTGTCAACCTTAATGTCCTCAGATCCTTCTCTTTACATCCCCCTCACCTCACCAAGGTAATTTCCTGTCCAAACTCAGTTTTTCCCAGTTAATCACAGGCTCCTGAAGGATGAATTTGTAATTGCTTGGAGCTCTGATGGAATTGATGTTTCCACATTGTTTCATGCTGTTGTAGATATGAAAACTCCCATTGTTTTGCCCCTACACTTCCATTAATTTATTTACTTTCCTTGATGCCAAAGTCCTCTACTGTCCTGGTGCTGCATCTGGTAAAGAGAGGCCCTGACCCTGTGCCCTGTCTCATCCTCAGACTTGGATTCTCCAAGGGAGGCTCCTGTTTGAGCTCTGTGGACATTGACTGGTGTGGAACTGCAGATTTATGAGGCTCTTTGGTCAAGGATTTCCCTCCGAGTTTTCCCTGCTGCTCCCTGAGGTCATTTCCCCCAGAGCTTCTCTGCTTTCAGGCTGGATTTAGGGAGCCTGTTCTGAGGACTGGCAGGTGTGGAAGCTGGTGGTTATTTAAGCACAGGGAATGTTCCCTTGTCCCTGCAGAGTGCCCGGGAGGAGCCCATCCACATCCTCAACGTGGCCATCAAAACCGACAGCGACGTCGATGACGACAGCCTGGCTGCCATGTTCAGGGAGTTCACCCAGAGCAAGGTGAGCTCCCTGCATCCCCCCTCTGCCTCTCTGGCCTTCTGCAGGACAGGGAAAGTCTGTCTGTTCCCCAGGTTTGGGGTGGTTTTGTTTGATTTTGAAATGAACGTGCTACAATTACATTCTTAATTTATCCCATTCAAAGCCTGCCCATTTCTTTGGATGTAGCTGCACCTTCCTGCAGCCACCAGGTCATTGTTTCTCCTTCTACTCTGTCAGGTCAGGGCTTCTCCCCTTGAATTTTTGATGGGATGAAAGACTTGGAAGGTTTTAAACACATCAGGTCAATCTTTAGTAACTCTCCACGTGCTCTGAAAAATGTGTTCTGCCCCTTTCCCTGGTGATAAAGTTGCTGGATGAGCAACAGAACCATGTACAGTGACATTAAAATGTCCTGGATTTGTGTATCACCTTAGTCTTAATGCAATTAAAACTTATTGCCCTTGTTAGCATGCTGGAGCATCCTCCTTATATGATATTCCTGGCATGAGGAGGAACTATTTGGCATGTTCTGTGTCTCCTTCTTAAGTGTGGGGAACACTTTAGAGTCCCAAATGGGAGTGCTGGGTCAGCCTGGGTTGGGAGCAGCCCACTCTGGGCTCTGCCTGCACCTGCTTTTCTGGTGGTGTGAGGAACTCCACCAGTTTGTGGAGCTGAATATCCCACCAGGGGCTGGGATTCCTGGCACTGCCCTGGTCTGGGGAGCACTGAGGGTGGGAGGTGGGAACAGATCCTGCAGAAATCAGGGCTTCCAAAATGGGACTGGCATCCACGTGGCTCCAGCAGCTTCCTGTCTCTTTAAACAAGGAAAACAATCACATCTTAAGAATTAAAACTAGTTCTGCTTTTCATCTGCTTGATCATGCTCCAGGCGTTTTATGGGAGGGGATAAAAGGAAAGAAATATAAATATATATATATAAAAAAAAATAAAAATCCAAAACCACATTAAACCATCAAATAGGTTGATCCAAATTGTCCAAATAATCTTCTAGTCCCAGCATGTTGTGTGTGGTTTTTTTAATAGAAATTAGGATCATATACTTGTAAATGACTTGTGGAGGAGATTGAGGCAGTGAGTGGAAATGGAGTTTCTCCAGGTGCTGATGGCTAATCGCTCTCTAATAGCTGTGGCCTTGCTGGGAGACCCACATTATTACCATGTAATCAGAATCCTGTTGCTCTGCTGTTATTGTCTGCCACTTGTGGAATTTTAAAAGCAATAACAATTTTTGCTTTTTAAATCGCGGCGTTATTAAAGTTATTTTCTTCCTCTTGCCGTGAATATAGTCACTGCTTCTCATTTTCAAAGGGCTTAACCTTAGTAAAACATCACAGCCTGTGCTGAGAGGGGCTGCTTCCTTCCTGCTTGAGCTGAGTTGTTGTTCCTTTTTGAACTGGAAGAGGGAGGAGGAAGGAGAAAAGTTTGAAAAAGAGGAGAATTACGAGATCCTAACATTTAAAAGGATCAGTGGTGTGGCAAATTCTGATGGCAGCACTCCTCTGAGAGGAGGCTCGGGGGAAATATGAGGAAGAAGCAACCAGAATGGATATTCTGTGATCTGTTTGTAAAAAATGACTGTATTTATACAGCCATATTTATAAATATATTTATATTTATAAATACATCTGACTTGTATCACTTTTGCAGTTTGGAATCTTGGAATCTCAGGATGATCTGGGTTGGAAGGGACCTTAAGGCCCTACCTGACATCCCATCTAACCCCTTGTTCATCTAATTCTTGCTATGTTCCTCTCTGCCCATACAAAAACTCCCTCTCCCTTCTATTTTCATGCCCTTAAGGTCCTAGGGGGTCACAGTGAGGCCCCCCCAAAGCCTTCTCCAGGCTGAGAGCCTGGATGTGTGCTTTGGGCTGGGTTATCCATGAGCTTACTGTGCCAAAGGCAAGTAGGAGCTGCATGCTTCCATGGGTTAGCTCCTGTAAAACTCCATTTCCATCACTTTCCCTGACCTTCCCACATGCATCCTTCAAAAAGCAATCCTGGCAGATGAACAAGGATATTTCCTGCAAGCTTTGGGTGTGACTCTTCTGCATTCCTGCTTAACCAGGCTCAGCTGGAATTGACTGTCCTGTGATTTAGTTTTTTCCCTGCTCAGGTGGAAGGGATTTGGGTATTTCTGCTGCTAAAGCAGCATCAGGTGGGAAATCTTGGCTCTGAGGAGGCTGAAGGGGAGGAGGAGCTCAGAGGCAGAAGGACCTGCAGAGCTTTTTCACTCCACAGAGGATTTCAGCATGTTTTTTGTCTGCTCTTTTTCTGCCAGTCCAGTCACCTGTCTCTGTGGTTGTTTTTGCAGAAATCAGTGCTGATTGAACATGGCATTCGGAGGCTGACTTTCCTTGTAGCACAAAAGGTATTTCAATGTCTCTCCTGGTGCTCAGAACTCTTTGGTTTCTAGCTCATTATAACGTTGGCACCTGGCAGGCTTTCCCCCCAAATTGAATGCTGTATTTACTGTATTTAGTTCTGTCTTCACTGTTTTTGTCCTCTAAAACTTGAGATGGTTCTCGTGAATTCGCTTAAGAAAATTAATTTACAATTGTAAACAATCTTGACGCCTCTTGTGTTCTTGAATTAATTAATTTTTGATTTTAATCCTAATTGCTAGCTGTCTTCTGCTTTTTTTTTTTTTTTTTTTTTTTCTTCCTATGTGTGTGTGTTTCGTTTGTAAGGACTTCAGGAAACAGGTCAACTATGAGGTGGATCAGAGATTCCATGTAAGTAAAAAGGGCCTGGAACATTGTGGTGGCATTCCTGACGTGAGGCCAGGGGACACGCAGGGGGCTCTGGCCTTCTCATTTGGATCTCAGGCAGGCACTGAGTGCCCACACTGGTGTCCAAGTGAAGTGCTGAGGGATTATTCACTTGAGCATCTGGCTGCAAACCCAGACTGGGCCCGTGGTGTTCAGAGGGGCCACTGAGGCTCTGAGCCTCCCTCGTTACCTGGCTGAGCTCAGGAGGCCACAGTGCTAAAGATTTCCCTGTGTTTTCAGTGTTGTCTTCTGTTCTGAAGTGCAATTATCAGTGAGTCCTCTGTATTTCTTACCTAGTTTGGTGATTTCTTTCAGCCTCTTGCTGATTTTTTAAAATAACTCAGGGCAGTCACTGGAGGGACTTGTTAAATTTTGCAGGGTGCTTTTGTCATGTGGGAAATGTTTGATGCTCTTACTGCTGAGAATTACTTCTTTCCCCAGGGCCTGGGCATCAGTGAGGCCTGGTTTAGGTGGCAATGTAAGGCATAAACCAGATTTTTATCTCTTGGGTATCTACTTCTCAATTCTGGAAGTTATCAGGAGCCTTTGAAGTGCAAGAAATTCACCCTGTGCTCCACACAGCTGGTCTAGGAAGGTTTATGAAGGGAAAGCTAGTTTACAAATCAGCAGAAATAGTGTTTGAACCTGTTTGGGAGTCACCACATGGGAATTACTGCTCACAGTGCAGGTACAGGGGTGTCAGTCAATGGCTCAGAAGCTGGAGAGTTTTTTGGGACATTTAGCACAAAAGTCTATGTTTTAGGTTTGAGAAAGGAAATTTTAGGGAACAGAATGGGTGTTGGGGAAATGAAAAATCACAGTTTGGTGAGTAAGTGCTGTGGGAGGTGTCAGAGGTCAGAAAGGAGGCACAGAGCAGAAGGAACCATCCCCAGGCTCTCCCTGCAGCCTCAGTGTGGTGTCAGATGTCTGCAAAGTTTGTGGAGCACCTCTGGGAGCTGCTCTGTCACTCTTTATTACTGTCTGCTGTCCCAGCCCCTTCATTACTGGACCAACTATTAACTTAGCCAGGGCCTGGGCTTGGGTTTGTTTTTGTTTTAATTACAGTCTATATAATTAGTTCCCAGCATGTTGAGGTAATAGAGAGTTGCTCCAGCAAGCTTCCAATTTCCTCATCTCATTAGGTTTTTAACGTGATTATTAGTATAATAATCAACTCTGATGATTTCTGGTGTAGCTTCTCGTATTCTGCAGTTTGCAGGGTGTCTTGATTGGCTAATTTAGGCAAATTATTTTGATTGTCTTGATGATGGTTGGTTGATTAGAACACAGCAGGGGTATAATTCTTCTGCCTAGGAAATGGAGCACTCTTTTGGATTTTGGTACCAGAGCACTGAGGGTTTTTGTGTGTGTGCACATCTAATTATGATATTTGCCCCCCACACCAGTGAGGAGCCTTGGAAGCAATTCCATTAGTGGTGGGATGAGCAATGGGGATGGTGGGAGAAAGTGGCAGCGTGCAGAGGAGGACAGGTAGGAGGGATTGGGAGAAGTGAGGAGACATGGAAGAGGTTGTTTCTTAGATGAGGCTCACAGACTGTGGATAGATTGGGTGAGCCTGAATTTTTAGGCAGCATTTCTTATACCAGTGCTTATTTTGGAAGGGTTTCCAGGCAAACACGAGTTGTTTTGCTCAGCTGAGAGTCATCAGGTGATGTTTGGGGGCTGTTTTACCTAGGAGGGAAGGGAGATGACTTGCTAGAATAATACTTTTAGCCTTAAAATCTGTGCTGCTCAGTGGTGGCCTGCACAGTGTCACTGGTTGTCACACTCCCTCCAGCTGGGGTTGTTCATCTTCCATGGATAATGGAACGTGAGCCAGAAATTCAGTGACTCCAGGTCAGATTCCCTGGTTTTTTTGCTTAGTAAGACAGTTCTGGCAAGTTGTGTGTGTCCCTTCAGGTCACCTTCAGCACAGGCAGCAGTGTTCTCATGTGGTGCAAAGCACTGACCAAAGCTCTGCCCAGTAAAAGTGTACTTCCAGGGGAGGGGATGGATTTGCCTGGGTGGAACTGGAGGGACAGGGTGCTGTCTAGGCTTTCTCCCTTCATCTAAGATTTGTACAATATTTCAGAAAGCTCTCAAGGCCTCTGCCAGGGTTTTATCTATGCAAGAGAAAACCAGAGAAACTGAGTGGTATATGGGGGATTTTTGGAATGTTTTTGCTGTTCCATACAGGAGAATAAAGCTATTTGATTACAGCTCCCAGTTTTCCTTGGGAAGAGAGTATTTCTGGCAGTAATGGCATGAAGGCAGCTGTAGAGTAAGATCATTGTTCTGTGTACATCTGCATCCATAGCAGAGTGTTCATATCACTCCAGACATTTCCACAGGAAACTTAATCAGAACTAGAAAAAGTTTCCCACTCCTGTCTGGACACTTCTGTGTTGTTATCTGTTACTAACTGACAATAATACTCTAAAGCCAATCAAGTAGCCTCTTTTGCCTTAGAGAGGGCAGATTTAAGCTACCTCTGCTGTCTTGAGGGTGACTTGATCTCCCACCACCTTTGTGATGTTGAAAATCTAGCTGGGAACAGCTTGTGTCACCTTCTGTGCTGTGGTGCTGCCCCAGGAGTGGCCTGAGGGCACTCTGGGGACATCAGTGCTTGCTTTGGGAGGACTAACACTCTTGTTTTTATTTCAAACAGAGGGAATTCCCAAAGTTCTTCACGTTCCGTGCCCGGGATAAGGTGAGTTGGATGTTCTTAATACTCTTCTCCAAGTGTTGGCTTTATCCTTCCTTCCTGAATGATTCAGGACTCAGAATCAGGACAAAACCTTCTGGTGTCTGTGGAAAAGAGGGTTTTTTGAGGGGTGGGGGTGAGCTTGGGAACTTGCTGTCCTGCAATTTGCATTGCAACAATTCCACATATTGGAATTCCACTGGCTCCCAGTGCCAGGTGGAGGAGTCTGGGTTGGGTTTGTTTGCAGTTCTACAATTTGAATTCAATATGAAGTTTTATAAGGGGTGAAGTTGTCAAGTTCTTGCCCTCGGTGTTTCACCTTTTCACTGCACTCTCCCCCACCCTTTGCTGTGTCTGTGGCCCCTGCAGTTCGAGGAGGACAGGATTTACCGGCACCTGGAGCCGGCCCTGGCCTTCCAGCTGGAGCTGAACCGCATGAGGAACTTTGACCTCACGGCCATCCCCTGTGCCAACCACAAAATGCACCTCTACCTGGGGGCAGCCAAGGTGGAGGTGGGCACAGAGGTGACAGACTACAGGTTCTTCGTCAGGGCCATCATAAGGCACTCGGACCTGGTGACCAAGGTGAGCTTGTCCCTTTCCAAGGTGGTGAGTGGAACCTGGGGTCGTCCTAGGGACCTGCAGGATCCCAAACTGACCATTCCCTCTATGGAGGGCTGAGGGTTGTGCCCTCTCCTTGCTGGTGCTGCTCTGCAGAACCATCCCTTTGAAGTCCTGGTATTCCTGTGCTCCAGGGAGGTTTCTCAGGGGTCCAAGAGAGGAGTCATAAATCCTTAGATCTTGAGGCCACAGTGGCTTGCCCTGTCTGGTTTCAGATTTACTCTGAGCTAAAGGAGGGCACAAGGCAGCCAGGTGTGGGATCCAGGCAGTGGGAGCACTAGCTCTGAGCTAGGGATGGATCTGCTCCAGGGCTGCAGATCCAGTGGCACCAATGGCTTCTGTTCTCCCCATCACATCCCTCTGCAGTTTTCCAAACCTTGCGTTCTCGGGCAGTGGTTTGTGAGCAAAAACTCAATGGTTTGTTGGCACTCCCTGGCAGGAAGCCTCCTTTGAGTACCTGCAGAACGAGGGCGAGCGTCTGCTGCTGGAGGCCATGGACGAGCTGGAGGTGGCCTTCAACAACACCAACGTGCGCACGGACTGCAACCACATCTTCCTCAACTTCGTGCCCACCGTCATCATGGACCCCTCCAAGGTGGGAGCTCCTGCCCAGCATGGGGCTGGTTGATTTCCAGGGCTTTGCTTCTCAGGGCTAAATGGGCTTTTGTTCATAGAATTACAGAATCCTGGAATGGTTTGGGGTGGAAGGGACCTTAAAGCTCATCCTGTTCCAACCCCGACACCTTCTGCTGTCCCAGCTTGCTCCAAGCCTCATCCAGCCTGGCCTTGGACACTCCCAGGGAAGGGGCAGCCTTTGCCAGGGTCTCCCCACCCTCACAGTCAGGAATTTCCTCCCGGTATCCCTTCCAACCCTGCCCTCTGGCAGTCTAAAGCCACTTTGTTGTGCAGCTCAGCTCCTCTGTGTAAACTGAGGGACAATTGTTAGAAATATGTTTTGTGTTTGAAACCAAACCTGTTTTTTCATTGTGTGTTTGAGGTAAACAGTTCCTTTTAATAAGGAAACAGATGTAAACACTCTTCTGTTTGTTAAAAAAGTTCAGATTCCATCCAAATAGAACATGGGATAAATTAGGAGCGTAAAAAGAATCTGTAAATTCAGCTACAAAAGTACCTCATTTTCAGTCTCTGATAGAAAATCACAGAGATGAATGTTAAAAATAAATGAACATTGAGATTGGTAGATGCTCAAATGGAAGTGTTGAGGCATAAAGGATGTTTCTGGTTAGCAGAATCACCACAGAGCAAGTCCCAAGTCCAGGCTGAATTTAGCTGGAAATCAGCATTCAGTTCATGGGTACCCAAAGATGAGAGCTGACCTTTCCTGAGGAGAGCAGCCGAAAGTTTAAAAAGATGAATTGGGTATCAAAATAACTCTCTCTTGCTTGCTGACTTTTAAATCATGATTAAAAATTGGTGGCTTAAATCCCTTCTCAATGAACCTTTCCTGGCACGTCCAGAGCTGTTGGTTCCCAGGAAGTTCAGAAGAAGCTGGAATATTCATCCCTGGAAGTTGGGCTGCCCTCAGATACAAACTATGACTTTTCCTTGAGCTGCTGTGCAAAAGGGAGGTTTTTTTGGGAAAAATGTTTAACCCAGCCTATAAATTGCCTTCTTTTAATATGCGCCTTGCCCACAGTGGTATTTTATAAAGTTTAATAGAAGAGCAGAAGGCCCAGCTCCAAGTGGTAATTGCTTTGTTGATTTAAAGCTCCGTGCAGGCAGTGAAATGGGATTATTGTGCATACAAGGGCTGCAGAACTGCTTGCCAAGGGTTTGGCTTCCCTGGATTCTGTAGTTCCCGGGTGTGAGCGATGCCTGTGGAGGGGAGGCAGGGGGTCCCAGTGCTGGGGTGGGGTGTGGTGGTTGGACGTGATGATCCTCAAGGTCTTTTCCACCATAAAGGATTCTGTGGTTCCACGTGCCATGAGGAAACAGGGCTGTGAATCCAGCACTGTCCCACTACATCAGTAGTCCCCAGGTGGAGTTCCTGCCTGTCTCAAGGCTTAGGATGAGGAGGGACAGGCCACCAAGGCCCTGTAACTGTGCTGAGCACGTGCTGATGTCTGGTGCTTCTTCATCCCCTTGGGGCAGTGGGATCCGGAGCAGTGACGGGCCCAGAAAGAACCCCAGGGTGGTGCGGCTTGGCAGGGACCTTAAATCCCATCTGCTGCAGGCCTGGCACAGGCAGGGCCCCCTCCCCCAGGGCAGGTTCCTGAGGCAGCCCTTCCTTTCCCTGCCGCAGATCGAGGAGTCGGTGCGCTCCATGGTGATGCGCTACGGCAGCCGCCTCTGGAAGCTGCGCGTGCTGCAGGCCGAGCTGAAGATCAACATCCGCCTGACGCCCACCGGGAAGGCCATCCCCATCCGCCTCTTCCTCACCAACGAGTCGGGCTACTACCTGGACATCAGCCTCTACAAGGAGGTGACAGACTCCAGGACGGGGCAGGTACGTCCCGGGCTTGGGCCAGAACGTTGGGAAGGGGACACGTTCTACTTGAGGGAGCTGAGAGGTTTGGGCGTCTTCATTGAAGACTAGGAGCTGGGCAGTTGTGAAAACAAGGCCTTCAGTGCATTGTTAAATCAGTCCCATGAAGACAAAGTTATTAGAGTCCACAGCAGTGTGCAGAAGCCTTCTGTCCCAAGCAGAACTGGGAGCACCTTAGCAGCAGCAGTAAAGGCAGCAGCAGCAACAGCACCCGAATTGTGTTCCCTAAGCAACAGCATCCTCATATTCTTAGTGCATTTTTTCTCTATTTTTAGCCAATCAGGCTTAAACTCTCTACAAAGTGTTGGACCTGTCCTAAGCTAAAATTGATGTGTGTTAATATTCCTAAATTCTCACACAAATTCTACGTGTATCGCTCGGTCTGTTCTATCCAGGAATTTCTAGCAAGGTTACATTGTTTTTGTTATGACTAAAATTTAATTAACTTTGCAAAAGGCAATATTACTGAGCTATAAACTAGGTATTAAGTCTCTTCCTTACTTTCAAGGCATTTAAAAATCCTCTGTTTATTTAAAACTAAACTTGCATTTCTACCTCATGTCCTGGTGGGTTTATGTACCTTAGTTTCTCAAAAGGTTTTAACTCAGTCCTTACATCTTTGGACACTCCTGGGCCTGTGTCAAAGGGACCCAGGGGGATTTGTACCCCAGCACTCTTGTGTGGGCTGTGGTGTTTCCAGGTAATCACAGGATGGGTTGGGTTGGAAGGCACCTTAAAGCTCATCCCATTCCAACCCCCTGCCACGGGCATGGACACCTTCCACTAGACCAGGTTGCTTCAAGCCCTGTAATACCTTCCAGTGTAACACAAAATTGCCATTCAGCCAAAGGAAGGAGAGTGTAAAGGATAAACTTGCAGCAGCAGATGTGAAAGTGTGTTTAATTAAAGTCAGTCAAGTTTTCTGGTTGTTTGGTACCTGCCCTCAGTCATTTGGGCAGCTGCTGTCCCAAAGAGTGTTCCTCAGAGTGCTCAGAAAAGCACTTGAAAGGAATCACTGCTGGTGCTCATCCTGTAGGTTGTAATAAAAAATATTATTAATTATACATTTTCCTGAGTAGGTAGAGGAAAATCTGTGAACGTGTCCTTTAAATTCTAAAAATATAAGGAATGACTTGGGTAGGATGATGTAAAATTATGGAAGGTGCTTTTATATCATTTTTATGAAGGGTAATGGGCTCTCTTGTAATGGTTGTGGCTGTTGTGGTATTTCTGTTTTCCATGGTGCAGGAACAGTGTGGTTAACTGAAATACCTACATATGCTAAAATCCATGGAGCATGGGATGCATGGAAAATATTTAAATAGAGAAATGTTTACATCTCCCTCTGTAATCATCTCTCTGCCAGGCAGGAGAAGCAGCAGAATAAATCACTTGGGCACTGTGAATGTAGAGCACAAAGTGCTGAGTCACCTTTCTCCCCTTTTTTCCATTTAATTTTTCCAGTGAGCTGCTGGCCGTGGAGTCCATCCAGCTCTGAGATCCCAGAACAGATAGTGTCAGTGTGTTTTACCTCATTCCTGCCTTTGAGGGGAGATGAGGGAAGAAAGGAACATTTTAATAATCTCCAGCAGCTCAGCTTGACCCTTGAGTTGGGTCAGTCACTTGTGAAGGTCACAAGTGGACTCTGAACTGATGAGCTTCATTATTTAAAGCTTGGGGAATGGGCTCATGTGGAGGTGTGTGTGGCTTTAGCAACTTTTCCAGTATTAAATTTGATTTGTTTTCCAGAATATTAAACCAGGTTCTAGTAAAAAAAAAAAAATACTGATATTTTTAGGAAGCTTCCCCCTCATGATGGAGGTTTATAGGGCAGGTTCAGATCTGTGGATTTTTTTCCTGTGTCTTCAGAGGGTTCTTTTAAACATAAACAATTTTTTTAAAAAAACCTCAAATATTACTGATATGCTGGGTACTTTCCTGACTTCTGAAGAACAGGAAGATGGCTCCATGGTGAGAGAATGACCCTGATCTCTTGTTTCTCAGTAGTGATAAGTGGTGATGCTCAGCACAGGCTTCTCCAGCTCCCTACAGAGCTGCTGTGGAGCTTTCCAGAGACTGAAGGAGAATTTCCAAGTGCAGATCCTGACAGATCCCAAGACAGGCCTTGCCACAAACCCTCATTACCCTGAACAAAGGCTTCCCCCATTAAAGAAGCTGCCTCCCAAATTAATGTTTGTGCAGACTCAAGAGAGCATAAACTTGTGGGTTTTGTCTAAAAACAAAAACAGGCTTGACTGAATTTTGTGTAATTCTTCAATTAGATAAATTCACCTTCAATTAGATAAATTCACCTTCAATTAGATAAATTCATCTTCAATTAGATAAATTCATCTTCAATTAGATAAATTTATCTTCAATTAGATAAATTCTGTCCAACACATCCTGATCCTGTCCCTCCTCCCAGGTGTGTCCCTGTTAGGCAGCGTTTGGGCCGTTTTCACCCCGTTTTTATTTCCTCCTGCTTCTCCCTTGAAAAGCTTCCCTTCCAAACCCTGCCTGCCTGGAATATATAGTGCCGTGAAGCACGGCAGTTGATAATTCATGCTGCTACTCTGGGAAAATCTTTTAAACTTACAATATCCAAGCTTCAAGCCCAGTGACATATGCAAGTCCTGACCCGGCTGGCGGGCGGATCCCGCTCCATAAATCACGGAGCTCTCCCGGCTGCTCCCCGTCCGTCGGCACAGACACGGTGTCAGGGGAGCTGCTGGCCTCTGGGAGCTCCTCTCAGGCTGGGCTTGTGCTGGGCTCTGTGTGCTCTGTGCTCTGCTCTGCTGGGGTTGTGCAGTGGTGGTGCTGAGGTGCAGCCCTGGCTGGTGCCTGTGATGCTTTGGTTTCTCTGAAACTCTTTCCCAGAGAGTTTTCTATCAACAAGAGACACGTTTTCCTCACTGTAACCTTTGCATTCCTTTCCCTGGGAGGGACTTCTACTTGATGTCCCTCTGGTTTGACCAATGTGATGGAAGAAGTTTGTCTTTCTTCCGCCCATTGGGTTGTTCTTTGTAGAACAGCATAAAAGGGAAGAAATTCCCAGGTAATAAACAGAGTCATTGTCAGCTCTCTGAGTCGGAGTCCGTGCTGTTGTGATCTTGAACAGCATCACTGAGGTGTCTCCAAAGGGCAGCAATGGAGCACAGGGTGCCTGGCCATGCCAGCATCAGCAGCCTTGCAGAGGGCAGGGACAATCAGGTTGGGGGTTTTTGGGAAGAGCTGGGTCAGCTGGGTGTACAGAACCCATGGATTAAGCAGGACTTGGCTGTGGTTTGTCCCGCAGATCATGTTCCAGGCGTATGGAGATAAGCAGGGACCGCTCCATGGGATGCTGATCAACACTCCCTACGTGACCAAAGACCTGCTGCAGTCCAAGAGGTTCCAGGCACAGACTTTAGGGACATCATATGTCTATGACATCCCTGAGATGTTCAGGCAGGTGAGTATGTGGGCTCTTCCTGTTGCTCTTCTCTTTGCCATCCTGATTGTCAGGGGCCTGAAGTGGCTGCCAGTGGTCCTCAGGGATTATCATCTGTGGATTGAATTTACTTTGAATAAAATTAGGATAAACTACTGCTGGAGTTCCATTAATGAGTCAAACAGTAGAAGCTGAAACATAAGCCGTCTCCCCTTTCTTGCTGCTGTGTCTTTGTTTTCCCACCTTGTCATCTGCCCTTCCTAGATGGTGTTTCTGGTTTGCTGGGTCCTGTCCTGAACCACCTCATTCAAATTTCACCTTGGGGAGAAACTGTTTTCATGATTCAAATCCCAAATCAGGTGATATCCCTGGAGTACTGTCAGTCACACTGGCAGGAGGGATATTTCAGGGTGTCCTGTTGGGAATAATCCCAAATTCTGTTGGGGGCACCACACTGGGGTGGATTGAATATAAATATATTTATGTTAATATGTAATATTGAATAGAAAGATGAAAATATGTCAGAAGGTGACATAGAGGAGAATCTCTCTTCCCACCTGCAGTCTTTGATCAAGCTGTGGAATTCCATGAATGACCACGCGTTCCTGCCGCCGGCGCCGCTGCCCTCGGACATCCTGACCTACACGGAGCTGGTGCTGGATGACCAGGGCCAGCTGGTGCACATGAACAGGCTGCCAGGAGGAAATGAGGCAAGTGTCCCTTCCTTTCGTGCTGCTTCTCCCTCCCTGCCCCACCAGGCCTGGTGCTTTGGGGCTGGGTTTGACACTTGGAATGAAAATTTACCAGCCGGGCACAAAATCTATTCTTTCGGCCTTTCGCAGATGGAATCTCACTCTTGAAAATGAGATTTTTTTTTTTTGTTTCATTAAAAATTAATACCTTCCCCACAATGGGTGTTTTAACTTCCATAGTAAGTGATGATTCCATTTCAAACCTGTGCCTATGCTGGGTTTCCTTCGTAATTAAAAACTGCTCGTTCAGCTGTTCCAGGTAACTGGGGTTTGTATTTGAGCAAAATGTGGTTTACAAGACTAAAGAGAAATATTTTCATTTGCTAAAAAAAAAAACCCCAAACCACAGAAAAGTCTGTTTTATGCTTCCATTTTCATCCTCCCCACACAGTTTGTATCGATGTGTGTGGAACCTCCCCCTCTAGAGCAGGATTTACTCAAGAGTTACAATGAGCTGACGCTGGGGATGGCAGAGTCACTCCTGGAGTGACTCGAGCAGGAGCCTTTGCTGTCGTGGTGGGGTTTTGCTGGGGTGTCTTCCCATCAGGAAGGCAAAAATTGCAGCTTTGGAATGACTGCAGAGTAAAGAGAACCACTAGAAGATGTGGTGGTTATTTTTCTGGGAATTAGTAAGTGAATGTTCCAAAGTAATTTAAATTTGAACATTTCCAAGTGATGGTATAATTTATTTTTTCTTGATGTTATTGAACCGTATTTTCCTAAACACACAGCTTAAGGTTTGCAAAGGCTCTGTTCAAAACCATCAGGGTAGTGATGCAAGGAAACAGGGGCTTTCCTCACCATTTCCTGCACGGGTCTTGTCAGGGGGAAGGTTTGGAATAGGATTTTTGCAAATTGCCCCTGATGGTGACTGTGGGGTAGCCGTGGCCTTGTCTTCTGCTGGACTTGAGCAGAAATGTTTGAACTGGTCTAATTAAAGCTGGAATGAGCTATTCCCTGCACTCCCAGTGCATGCTGAGGCTGCTGGGGAGCCTTGTGCCATCATCTTTCTCTCTTTCCCTGCTCTCATTCAGCGTTTGAGTGGATGGTGGCTGGGGAAACAGCAAAGTCCCTCAGGGACGTCGCTCTGTTCTTGCTGAAATTACAAGCACAGAGCTGCCTGGGCATGAACATGTAGTGTTTACTCTGCCAGTATGAATACAAATAGTCTTATTATAAGAGATTCTGTACCCAAAGACCACCAAAAAAAAAAAAAAATTAGGAGATTTTTTTTAACCCTTGGTAGACTTTGTTGTGCTCGGTCTGTAAAGAAATTACGTGGCTGTTGTGGTGTGTGGAGTGTTGATATTTAAATTAGTCTGATCTGGTGTGATCTGTCAAATGTCTTCTTGCCCAGAGGGTTTGTAGAGGTTGTGGGCTCCCCATCCCTGGAAGTGTCCCAGGCCAGGTTGGATGGGGCTTGGAGCAACCTGGGACAGTGGGAGGTGTCCCTGCCATGGCAGGGGTGGCAGTGGATGGGCTTTGAGGTCCCTCCCAGCTCCACAGTGGAGTCTGTATCCCAGAGATCCAGAGCTGGTTCCAGACTGACAGGTGAAATAGGAACTTCTCAGGGAAATGTGAGATTTTTATCATTATTTTTCTTTCTTGCCAGCACAAGGTGCTGATTCTCTGAAGTCGAAGATGATGGGGAGATTGCCCATGGTGTTTTGTAGTAAAGAGGAGATATCTGGTGGAATTGCTGTCTGTGGTAAATGTTGTTGCTGTTGTTGGGTACATTTAGGTTCCTGTTCTCCTTGTTTTGGATCAGAGCTCAGAGCCATTCCCACACTTCCAGTGGGAGCCCTGGCACCGGGGGATTGGCCTCTGGGAGCCAGGGCTTGGCCTTCCTGACAGTTACATTTCCTCCCAGTGAAAAGGGGTCAAGACACTCCTGCTCTTACAGCATTCAGCTGAGCTGAGTGCCCTGAGTGTTTGAGCTGATGGGAGAAATTGAGAACATAAAATCCAGGAGATTTGTGGGCAGCGTGTTCAGCCAGAGCTGCAATCCCTGCTCTGACACGGGGCAGGGCAGGAGCTTCAGCTTCTCCCTGTCCTCACAGAGTTTGCAAGCAGCATTTTGGACAAAAATCTGTGTCTTCAGGAAAATCTTGGTGTCTCAAGACTTTTCCCCATCCATGAGGTTTTTCTCCACTGTAGCTCACGACCACTCCCCTTGCCCACCAGGCCATTGCAGTAATTAGCTCTTTGCTGTGGTCTCAACAAAGAAGCCAAGGAATTAATGGAGTGTGAAAATACAAGTTGCTCTTTATTCCTAGGCTGCTCTGGTGCTGCTGGCCCTGCCCTGCCCTTGGGGCACAGCACCATCACTGACAGGGCCTTTTCCCAGCCTCTGACCATCCAGAGGACACCTCTTTTACCACTTTGTCACAGAATCCCAGACTGGTTTGGGTTGGAAGGACCTTAAACCTCAACCTGCTCCACCCCTGCCGTGGGCTGTGCTGAAATGGGGAGATCTCTGAGAGAGTCAGGAATTGGGTGAGCACAGAGCAGTTCAGGAGTGTATCCACCACTGTTTAAATCACCGTGCTGGAGACAGGACCTGGAGCACAGTGACACCCCCTTCAAAGCCCAGGGCTTTGTTCCCCAGATTAGCATATTAGCAGAAATCTCAGTGTGAAAAGGTAATTCCCTCAGCCCCTTGCAGAACTCAATATATTCCTTGTCAGTGCTGAGCCGGGCGTTCGGATGCTTTTCTGTAGCACTTTATGTATTTTGACCACAATTTCCCCTGATCCTCTGGCACCAGGAAAGCACCAGCTGCTGATAAGACCCAACTAATCTTCAAGGACAAGGAGAGAGTGATGTAAGGAGGGCCTGCAGCAGCACCCCACATCCCCCTTCATCCCGGTGCCCGTGGAGAACGTGTCATTTCCCCCACTGGCACTAGATGTCACAGTTTTTCCTCCTCAGTAGCACGAGGATCAGAAATAATCCACAATCACCGCTGTCTGCTGGAGCTTTGGCTGCAGCACCTTTCCTGGGTAGCTGGGAAGGTTTGGCCAGGGGAAATTCGGGATGGCAGAGGGCTCCTGGAAGGCTGCTCTGGTGGCTTTCGGGATTGCCAGAGGCGGAAAGGTGTAGCTAATGCATTTTACACGAGCACAGCTTAATCGTTGAGCTGCATGTTCTGCTTTGTCACCCCCTGTTCCTGCATTTTATGGCAGGCACAGGGAATTAAAGCAGCAGCGAGAGCTGCAGATTTCTTGGAGGGTTTTAAAATCCCCAAATCCAAGCCTCCCAGGAACAGAGATGGAAGAGGTGGCACAGTCTTGTTCTCTGTTTTCATACAGATGTTTGAGCAGGTGTATGTGGATCAGATGGATGCTGTGGACAGGAGGGTTCTTGTCCAAAGGAAAGCTCCTGGTGAAGGTTGTCTGTTGCTCTCTGTAATGTATCTTTACCCATCTGTAACTTGAGGAGGAATTTCTCCATGGAAAGGGTGGTCAGGCAGTGGAAGGAGCTGCCCAGGTTGGTGCTGGAGTCCCCATCCCTGGAGGTGTCCAAGGAAGCACTGGATGTGGCACTCTGATCTGGGTGACACAGTGGGGATGGGTCACAGGTTGCACTCGATGATCTTGGAGGTCTTTTCCAAGCTGGATGGTTCTGGGATTCTGTGACACCTCTCCCTGAGCACTCAGTCACGTCTCACCCTGGAGCTGTTCCCTCCCATCAGCTCGTGCCAGCGTGCTTGGCTGGGCTGCCACCACCACGCTTGGATTGCTGAGGGACACCTTTTCCAGAGCCAAGAAGGAATCCTGGGTTTTGGCACTCCACCCTTGTCAGGGCACGGAGCTGGAATGCTTCTGGCAAGCCACGTGCACTCTGCCCTTTTCCTGGGAGCTGGTTCATGCTCCAGATAAAAACTGGAAAGCTCTGGAGTCACTCTTTTAGATCTGAAGTTCCAGGCAACAGATTCAAATGATGAAGTGCCAAAACTGCTGCATCTGTACCAAATAAATACCCACGTTCAGCTTTCCAAATTTGGATGTAAATAGATAAAATGAAGCCTGGCCTCCAGTCCCCAGGCTCAGCACCATCCTGTTGTGAAGGGAAGTAGAATAAACCAACACTGATCTCTTCTGTCTGGTGCCCAGTGACAGGACTTGAGGGAAGAGCTGGAGCTGTGCCAGGGAAAGGTTTATGTTGGGTATCAGGAAAAGAGGGTGGTGGAGCACTGAACAAGCTCCCCAGGGAATGGTCAAGGCTGCCAGAGCTCCAGGAATGTTTGGACAATGCTCTCAGGGGCAGGGTGGGATTGTCGGGGTGTCTGTGCAGGGCCGTGAGTTGGGCTGGATGATCCCTTCCAGCTCAGGATATTCTGTGCATCTCCAGGAATTACAGAACCTGCCAGAAAGAGCCTGAAAAGCTCCCTCTCCCCAGCACCAGGTGCCACTGGTGTTGACTCCCCTCTGCCCAGAGCCTGCCGTGCTTCCCGGAGGGAGCCTGGGATCGGCTCCTTCCCCGCTCCCCTCGGTGCCTGTCGTCAACAGCTCCGGCTGCCACCAGCAGTCAATTTGGAACTGCATCAGTGTGTGTATTACTGCTCCCATCGATAGTGCAATTAATGTTGAAGTCAATTTTGGTGTTAATTTTAGGCCATGATTAGTGTTGACACTGGGTGTCAAACGAGCGGCGTTTACGAGCGCCGGGGAAGCGCCGTTCGTTAGCGCGCCCGCTTTGCTGGCTCTTAATGCTTCCATTAAGGGCAGGATGGAGTGGGAGAAGGTGTGTGTGAAATGACACATCTGAAACTTGGGTGTCATCTCCCTGTGCCGTGCAATTCCGCGGGGCTGGGGCCGCTCAGGGAGCAAATGACAGCTGAGCACTGAATCCTAATCACAGTTTGGAGCATCAGAAATAATGATCACTTCTGATCGGGGCTTGTGAATAATTCATCCCCTTTGATTTTCACGTGCTGCCCACTGATACTTTTCAAACCAAATGTGTTCCTACAGGAGAATAATGGTCCCACTTCTTATGGAAATACCGTGGCACAAATCATTTTGCCAACATAAAAACAGTTAAATAAGACGGTTCCTGCTTTTATTTTTCCCTCCGCCTCCTCTGCACTCCTGGGTGTGCTGGGAATGGAGCCGTGGCAGGAGCAGCATTTCCAAACTGTGCTGCCTCTTCAGAAGAGCCTCTTCCAAAGCCAGGGCTGCTCACCATCACCTACTATCGCCTGCCAGTGCTCTTAGGTGATTAGCTCAGCCTGGTTAATTAACCTGGGAACTCTCCAGTTTTTGGAGTGCTGCCGTTAACTTAAAAATCTCATTATTCCTTTTTTTTTTTTTCTTTTTTTTTTTCTGGAATAGAAAGCCATTCTCCACTGCCCATAAATCTCAACCGAATCTAGCAAATTCATAGTAAAAAAAAAAAAAATCCTTAGTGGTGCAGATCCCGTAGCTTTTATATCTGGATAAACGGCACAAAACATGCAATGGATTGGGGAGGCAAAAGACACCCAAGTTAATAGAGGTGCACTTTTAATTTTTCTTCTCCTAAGCTGTATAGGGTTGCTCTATATTTCTCAGCTGTAAACTGTTTCCAGGAGTTTGTGCCCTGGCTAGATTGTTTTCTGTTCTGCTGGTGAGCACTGGCAAGAGGGACTTTACTGGTGTAGAGGACACACGATCCCGGGTTAGGAAACTATTCCAACACTTCTGTTACAATCTGAATTTTCTAAATAAGAAATGCCTTAACTTGGCCTGTTTCCTGTGCTGTCAAAAATCATCAAGCTGCTGAAAGTGAGGAAAATCTCTTACATCCTGGTGGGTGGGATGGACTGTGAAACCAGCCCTGGTGACTCCCTGCTCCATCACTGGTCCCTCAGCCCTGGCTGATGGGATCGGTGTGGCTGTAAGGAAACAACTTTTAGGGATTTTTGCTCCCTTCTTTGAAGCTGCTGCAGCATCTCTCTGTTCCAAACCCTGCAGCTGGATGCTGAGGTGGAACTGTAAGTCTGCAAATATTCAGAAGCAAACAGATTATTCCCTTTTGGCTTGTCAGAGTAGGAGTGGAGGAATCCAAGGAGAAGGTGAACTGAAACACTCTGTTAACTTGCAATCTCAGCTCTTGGAAGGGGAGGTGTAAGGAAGGATCTGCCAGTAGCTGGCTGTAATATTTTTGGATTGCTGCCTGCTTTACTTCCAATGACCCTTTGATTAATTCCTCTGCCTCTTTATTTTTTTTAATGAGCCTATTATGGCATATCTTATTGCAGATGCTGATTGGATCTGGGCTGTGTGTTGTGCCATTTGGATGTGGATTAAATGGCACAGATCTATCTGCTGCCTCTCCCCCTCCCGCTTTAGTTCATCATGCTCAGAATTCCGAGGCTCCACAATGAGAGTCTCAGCCCTGCTGATTGCAGAGGATGTGCAATCGGCTTGAGGAATGTGTACTCAGAGCTTATGATCTTTGGGCAAGCGGGGACTGGGTGATGCATGTGGCTTTCAAGGGACGCTGCTGTTCCCATCTGTTAATGGCATTCCGGGCTGGCCTGAGGGATGGGGCAGGCAGGGGAGGGGCTGCTGATCCTCCAGGAAATGGGGCAGGCAGGGGAGGGGCTGCTGATCCTCCAGGAGATGGGCCAGGAGGGATCATCCCGTGATTTTTGGCCAAGAAAAAATATGCAGCAAAAAGCGTTGCATACCCGGGCAGGCTTGGGGTGGAGCTGCTGTAAAACTGGGGAAGGGAAAAAGGAAAAGAAGAGGAAATGGAAGGAAGGATGAGGGGGGAAAATTTGAGGTAGCAATGAAATAAAAAGGTGGTTAAAAGAGGGTGAAATGAGGGACACTGCAAAGTGTCCCCTTGCAGGAGTGCAGAGGCTGTTGGGGGGAGTGTGGGATATGATGTGTTCCTGCTCCTTCCCAGGAATGAGACCTCCAGGGTGATGAGGCTGTGGGGTGGTACCTGGGGAGGCTGAGCAGGTGGTCAGGAATCCTGTGCAGCAGCACATCCCACCTCACCCTGGGAGCACAGGGAGTGCACAGCTCCCTGTGGCAGAACATGTTGGAGATAAACCCCAGAACAGGGAGAGGGAAAACCAGTGTGAGTGTCCTGGTGGGATGAGAGCAGTGGAGAACATTCTCCAAGGAATGGGGGAAGGATCAAGTGCTTCCAGCCGTGCTGTGCACTGGCAGAGCCCATCAGAGCTGCTGTTACCCAGGTTCCCCAGGAAAACATGCCAAGTCCAAGAGAACCCCAGAGATCATTTCCTCAGATAAGAGCAATGCTCCCTGTGTGGCTGCCTTCCCTCACGCCTCGCAGACACAACACTTACCCTGTGCTGTTCCCTGCCCAGATCGGCATGGTGGCCTGGAAGATGACCCTGAAGACGCCGGAGTACCCGGAGGGCCGGGACATCATCGTCATTGGCAACGACATCACCTACAAGATCGGCTCCTTCGGGCCCCAGGAGGACGTGCTGTTCCTCAGGGCCTCCGAGCTGGCCCGGGTGCAGGGCATCCCCCGCATCTACGTGGCTGCCAACAGCGGGGCCAGGATCGGCCTGGCCGAGGAGATCCGCCACATGTTCCACGTGGCCTGGGAGGACCCCGACAACCCCTACAAGGTAAGGAGGAGGCACAAGAATTGGGGGGAGTTCTGCAGCAGCCCACAGGAGGCTTGTTTTGATACCACCTCTTCTAGCAGAGGTTGAGGGTGAGCATTCCTCAGTGTCACCTCCAAACTTCTTGGTATTGGGTCTGGAGCACTGGGAACGTCCAGGGCTAAGCTGGATGAAGCTGGGAGCAGCCTGGTCCTTTCTAACCCAAACCATTCCATGACAGGATTTTACAATCTCCCAGGCAGCAGACTGGCATCTAGAAGCAGTTGTTAGTACTAAATACTGCACCATTCCCAGCTTTCACTGCCCTCAGCTGCATCTCCAGCGTTGAGAGAATGTTCTTATCATTCTATGGAATTAAATTCTGTCCTGTGGAAGTTTCTTTTCAGAAGGGGTTTCAGGGGATCAGGAAGGGACTAGAGGTGGGATTGGGATGAGTGAAGTGTTTTTCCCTGCAGGGATACAAATACTTGTACCTGACTCCTCAAGACTATAAGAAAGTCAGCGCCCTGAACTCTGTTCACTGTGAACACGTGGAGGAAAATGGAGAGTCCAGGTAGGAATGAAAAGCTTTCTGTTCCTCCTTGGGTGATGCCTGGCATGTCCTTGTCCTCAGCTGGGGCATTCCTTAGGGGCAGGGGCTGGAGGCATGGAAGAAGGCAGCGAAGAAAAGGTGAGAGCCTCGTTGTAATCCTTGTTCTTTTCCCTTTGTCTGCCTTCCCTTCCTTTCTTGCCCTTTTTCTTATAATCAGCCTGCTTCTCACATCCTGTGGCAATGACAGGACACTTTCCCAGGCCTTCCTCTCCCTTGGCATTTCCCCTTGCAGTGCTGCACCTGTGGGGACGTTCCATGGTGCTGCAGGGTGAGCCCTGCACAGCTCCTGCCCGGCCTCTATGCACATTTCTCCTTGGAGCCTTAATGATATTTAGTCACTTTTCATTTTCTTTGTAGCAAACTGATTCAGCAAATCACTGGACCTTGTGACTCAGAGGCTGTCTGTATCTCCCTCAGGTACAAGATAACGGATATTATCGGGAAGGAGGACGGGCTTGGAGTAGAGAACCTCAGAGGATCTGGCATGATTGCTGGAGAATCATCTTTAGCCTATGAGAGTGTTATCACCATCAGCTTGGTAATCCCCCACTGCTTTCTATTCTTCAAATGTATTGTCTGGTTCAGCTAAAAATCCTGTGATGATATCCCAAACATCCATCTGGGATCAGCCTTCTGGCTGATGGAAATGGGCTCCTGTGGGCTTTGAGCAATGCTCCTGGCACCAGCGCAGGGCTGGGTCCCCTCCACACTCAATTTAAAACACTTCAGGCATTTGGCCTCGTATTTGCTCAGTCTGAGAGTTGCTGCTTCTTTTTTTTTTTTTTTTTTTAATAAAATCCCTTTATGTTCAGATCCTGTGTTTTGCAAAGTAACGGATTCTGGAATTTTCCAGCGAGAGTAGATTTTATGGCCTCGTACTACAAACACATCTCGAGTTTTATCTCAATGTTCAAATCAATAGGTTGGGGCTGTGTGGAGAGACAGAAATCAATGCCATTGCTTTTTTTTTATTATTTTTTTTTCCCCTTTTTTCCCAGGTCACGTGTCGAGCAATTGGGATTGGGGCCTACATCGTCCGGCTGGGCCAGAGAACCATCCAGGTGGAGAACTCCCACATCATCCTCACCGGCTGCGGGGCCCTCAACAAGGTGAGCCCTTGATTTCAGCCCTCAGAGGGTTTGTGAAATGGTTTGGGGTTGGGTTGGAAGGACGTTGAAGGAGCAGAAGCAGCTTTTCACAGGGGTTGTGGGCACGGATTAAGTAGCAGGAGTGGATCAGCCCAGGCAGCGTCTCCTCCCGGCCACTGAGTGCTGTGAGGGGAAACAAGGCTGTTCCCAGTGTCTGCAAGTTCCTGTTCCAAAATTTGTGGCCCAGAATCACCTGAACCTCAGTCACCCGCAGCACTGTGTTAGTTCTGGGGAGCACTGAACCTGAGGAGCTTTGGATGCTGATTTCCCAGGCTGGGAATGAGATTTCTTGCTGGAAATCTTGGCTGTGGGGACAGGAGGAATAACTGGGGCTGTTACAAAGAAAACTTACAGCTTCACTACTAAAGTGGCTCCTTTTTTCCTCCCCCCCACTCAGAGGGAGATTTTTCTCCCTTGCTGCCCCAAGCCCATTAATCCCACAGCCTGCAGCTCCTTGCCTGGTTCAGACACGGCTCCCAGCCCACTCTGCTCCCATCCCTGTCCCTGAGGGCTTTGTTTCCCTGGAGTTGGGGCTGTGTGCTGTGAGTGCCCTTCCACATCCAGCAGCTTTGTTCTCAGGCACTCTCAGCACCTGGGGTGGCTGTGCTCCATGGCAAGCTGTGTTTCCAGGAGTGCCTGCCTGACAATGGGAGATAAAGGAAAACAGGCTCTTGTTGAATTATTCCCCTGAATAAAGGGGGCTCTGCAGAAAATGAAACATTGATCCTATCAACTCCAGGCTGCAGCACCCTCAGTTAGATCTCTTACACACATCACACACACCTGCATCAATGGGAGGAAAAGAGGCATTTGAAGATCCAGCCTTTAAAAAGAAATGGAGCCAGTTTAGTGCCTGCTGGAGTGCAGTGAGTTGCCTGGTTCCAGCTGTCGCTTGCTGGGGCTCGGGGCCCTGCAGAGTTTCCCAGATGGCAGGGCCAGGCTGTTCAGTTCTCCCCCTCTTCCCAGGCTCAACTGCACTCCCTGCCCGTGGAGTCAATGGTTGTTTTCACAGGACTGGATTAATCTCACTGAATTTTGGGCACTTAAAAGTTAAGGATATGGACTGAATTAAGCACCTGACATCTGTCAGCAGGCATAGGCAGAAGGAGCTGCTTTCTGGGGGGGTTCATCCCATCCTGAGAATTTCAGTGGGCTGAATAATCCTGTATGTCCTTTTCCCTCCTCCCTGCTCTGTTGGGATGTTTATATGCTTGTGTCAGCTCTGAACCTCTACCTGCCCAAAGGTGAGGGAGGAACCTGTTGCATCCTGTGCAGCTTTCCCAGCAAGACCCAACAATGCTCACCTGCCCTTGAGCAGTGGGAGCCTGCACACTCCTGGGTGTGTGTGACGTGTCTGCTGCTTCATATGATCCTCAGTTTCCAGTCCCTGCAGTCCTTCTGAAGGGATCCAGCTGCAATTGTGTCCCAGAAGTATGTTTGAAGTAGGGAGCTGGTGTCCAGGGCAAGCCTGGGCAGTCCAAGCTCAGTCTGGCTGATCCTCTGCAGGATCTGAAACAAGCAGTGAATGCTGATCCATTGGCATCCTCCTGCCATGGAGTCTGGAGTGACTCCAGACTCACCCTGTGCTCCCTGAAACCTGTTTAACACTTGTCCCTGGGATTTAGAGGGCCAGTTTGAACCTTTTGGGACCAGAGATCAGGTCACTGCCAGCCAGGGGCAGTTATGCAGTGTGTCCTCTTGCAGGAGTGCAGAGGCTGTTGGGCTGTGGGATGTGATGTGTTCCTGCTCCTGCCCAGGAGTGAGACTCCAGAAAGGGAAACCTGCTGTAGTTGCTCTCTGTGGAGTGAGTCAGTCTTGGTGCTGCTCGTTCCCTTGGAGGAGGTGGGGAGTCAGGGCTGGCAGGGGCTTCAGGAGAGATGATGGCTGAAACAAAGATAAATAAATCCATGGAAACTGCCACCTTTAGCTTTTCCCAGTTAGGTGCCAGAGACTTGGGACGATTTTTCCATTGCTGACTTTTACCTAGGCGTGTCCCCAGAGGATGCAGGACAAAGCTGACACTTCCTGTGTCTGCAAACACATCTTCAAAATGTCTCCTCTCCGCCAGCACAACGTGCAGCACAAAACTGTTCCTGCAGCAGTGGAGACAATTGGGCTTTCAGAGAGCAGGCAGGGTTTTCTGGGAAGTTGTTTAATTTTATTTTTTTTTTTCCCGTGAAATGCTGGATTCTTTCTAATTTGCAAAGGGAGCAGAGGGGAATGGTGACAAACATTACGTGCAGCCAGAGCCCCGTTGCTGGTCTTGTTCATTATCATTATGTAAAACCAGCCTGAGGGTTTAGGTGTAGAGGGAAAGGTCCAGCTGCCAGAGCCAGAGGATGACCTCTAGCTCAGATGATGAGCTCAAGGTCAGTGTCGTTTGGAGCTGCAGCTCCTGGTGGGTTCTGGGCTTGGCTCCTCACGTGCTGCCGGTGAGCAGAGAGGCACATCCTGGGGAGACACTGGGGTTAAAGCATTCTCCATTCCCATTCTCCAGCCCCATTCTCATTCTCCAGCCCCATTCCCATTCTCCAGCCCCATTCCCTGGCAGGGAGGGCCCCAGGGCTGTGCAGGGTTTCCCTGTGCTCCTGCTGGAGCTGCCTTTGTTTGTCCTGGGCACGGCCAGGCCCGGGCAGGAGCCAGGCAAAGGTGTGATGCTCCGCTCTGGGGCCAGTGCCAGCGCAGGGGACACGGGGCCGTGTTTCAGCTGGCCCCCTTTTGTCTCCCCAGTGCATTTCAGCAGGGGGTGGAGAGGTGGAAATGCCATTTCCTTGCTCTCGGTGAGCGTGTGCCGAGCCCGCTGACCCCCCTGCAAATTGAAATAATGATAATGCGCGTCTCCTGACTGCATCAAAGTATCAGCACATCAAAAGCCAGGAGGCATGAAATGCAAATGATAAAGTGAAAGCAGATGGATTGTGCATGATCGCCTGATGCCCAATGAATTTTAAAAGATGCTGGTTCACATGGGGAGAGGGGCTGAAATAAACACGTTATCCCTGCAATTTTTTTCTTTTTTTTTTTTTTTTTTTTTTGTTCTTGCTGCTCACTCCTGACAATATTTTTTCACACTTCAGCGAGCAGCCACTCCATCTCCCTCCCTCCCTTCCCTCTCTTTCTCTCCCTCTCTCTCTGTCGCTGTCTCTACCTCACACACGTCTCGGGTCATGTCGCCGCAGCTCCGGTGGAAATAATAAGATATAAACCACGAGGTTGTTATTTGCATAGAAATAGCATGGAGCCCCAGGCAGCATGGGAGAAGGACACAGAGATCATTTGTCTAAAATTTTAATGAAAACTTTTGCTGAGGCAGAGATTTTTATTTTATTTTTTTTTTTTCTAAACTTCCCCTGCCTCCCTCTTTTTTCCACCCCCAAACCTTCCTCCTCCTCCTCCTCCCTCACTCCCTTCCCTCGTCATGAGCTGAGCACGGGGTGATTTCAGATGTGACATGCTGTGCCCTGCACCAACACCCTCATTTCCACGGGTTTTCTTTTTAATGGAAGCAGGACCAAAGAGCTTGGCATTCCCAATTCCTGCACTGCTTATGTGCTTCAGGCTTCCAGGGCTGTGTTCCAGTTCAGTCCTCCCAAGGATGTTCCAGAGTCTGCTGCTGACCTATTTTTAATCAGTTTGCTCCTCCTTGTCTTTTGTGTTTAAAAGAAATCCCGTCTTGGAGACTGTTGTGTTAATGGAAACAAATAGTGGCTTTCAGTCACATTTTCCCTGCAGATACATGTTCTAGGCTTTTCCTAAGGGAAGCCAGGCTCAGCTGAGACTCTCAGGAACTGCTCCAAGCAGCATTCCCATCAGTTTATGTAGATGTCCAGCAGTTTGGTTTTTGATGGTGATGAAGAGCTCCCCCAAAGCTGCTGTCCCTTCTGGAGGTGACAGAATTCTGACCAGCACTGGTTTGTTTCCCTCCTGTTTTAGCTTAATTTCCCCCCAAACTCTCTGGTTTTGACTTGCCTGAATCCTCAGTCCCTGT
This sequence comes from Phylloscopus whistleri, assembly GCA_017589585.1. NCBI lineage: Eukaryota > Metazoa > Chordata > Aves > Passeriformes > Phylloscopidae > Phylloscopus > Phylloscopus whistleri. The sequence goes on from JADMLD010000933.1 coordinate 63,402, forward strand.
GCTCCTCATGGTTTGCTCAGAGCATCCACGAGTACCAAGGTTGAGCTGGGCAAATCCCACCTGCCAGGATTCTGCAGGGAAGGTGAGGGGTCAGAAACTAAACCATGAAACATTCAAGGCATAATTCAGCACTTTGGGCTTCATTTCCCTGCCTGGTCATGGGGTGACATTTTTGACCAGAATGAGTAAAAAAAAAAAAAAAAAAGGAGAAGTGCTTTTTGGTCTTGTTGGATTCCTTTGCATGAGGCCAGAAGAGAATATCTCTGTATTTTTGGTTCAGTCCTGAATTGTGCTGCAGAACTTCTTGGATGCTCTGGGATTGACATAACAGGATGAGACAATAGGTCAGGGCTGCTCAGGGGGCTGTGCCTGTGTGAGAGAGTCTGGGCAGCTCTGAGGCTCCCTGGAGGAGCTCAGGGAGGAACAGGAGGCTCACACAGGCTGGGGAGTGATTGCCAACAGTAATATTTACCCTTCAATTTCACAATCTGCAAAAATAAATAAAAGCCCTGTGAGCCTGATGCTCTTTGGGGTTTGTACTGTGGAAAGCTATATAATTTTTTTTTTTTTTTTGAGATTCAAGGCAGGGATAGCTCAGTATCTGCTTGAGATGACTCCAGTCTTGGGATTAGGTCAAAGCAATCATGTGAGAGCAATCATGTGAGTTAGAACAGCAAGTGCCAGCCCTGTCATTCAAAGAGGCATTATAATTATTAATGCATGATATGAATCTTTCTGTAGTGGCACAGCAGGACTGCTGGGAAGATCTGTATGGGTGCTGGGTGTTGGAGAATGCTAAGCAAGGAGAGGGGTGGGAAGTGTCAGCCAGAAATCAACACCCACCACCAAGTGTTGGTTCCTTGTGTGGAGGTTGGAGCTGCCCCAGGTTGTCCCACAGTGGGAAGCAGGACAGGCCCCTGTGGCAGTGGTGAGAACAAGGGGTGGTCTCAGGGTTGGGTTCTCCAGCTCCCAGAGCTGCCCAGGGCTGTGGTGCTGTTGGTGTCCCTGGTGTGGGTCACTGTGGCTCAGAGCCAGCAAAGCCAGGCTCATTCCTTTCCTTCCCTTCCCTGGCAGTGAGAGGCTTTGGGTGCTCCAGGGGCTGTGCTGGGGACACACAGCTCCTTGCTCTGCGTGGAGCAGTGGATGCAAGCAGGATGGATGCCTGGCCTCAGTGCAGATAAACAGCCAGCACCCTCCATTGCTGCATTTTCCTTTTAATTGCTTTTCTTTAAGTGGTGATATTTGTGTATTGTTCCCATTAGAGACAATTTACGTTCCAGGCATGCCATTATCAGTCCCTTGATGTTTGCTTAGGGAAGAAAGTCTAATAGATTTCTGTTGACTTTTTTTATTCTCCCTCCTTCTATCATTTTTAATACAGATCTTGCTCAGTTTATCTGCGTGGGTGGGGGCTCTGTGTGTGTTCAGTTCTGCTAAACAGGAGTTTAACCTCGTGGCCCACATTCTGCCTGTCCAAAGCTCTTCCCCAGGACTGTGTCCCAGCTCCTGGGGATCCTGCAGGGCTTGTTCTCACTGGAGCATTAGCTCTGCTCCCTAATGTTCCACAGGAGCTGAACTTTGCAAACACATCCCAGAGTTATTGGTCCTGTCCATCCCTCTTGGGATGCCCCCAGGAGGACATTAGGGTCACCAGCCTGGGCTCTTGGAAGTTCCCTGTGATTCTGGACACGTGGTGGGAACTATGGGAACAGCACTGGAGAACTGCAGCATTTCTCATGACTAAACCTAAACTCACACTGGGAAGTGAAGAGAGTTTCCCTGTCCTGGTGAGGAGGTCCCTGCACTGCAGCCTGTGCCCTGGGGGTCTCTGAGTACCAGGGTTCTCTGACAGGGGTCCAGAAGGTGACAAAGGAAATGACCAAGATCTTTAAGTTGGAGACAACCATTAATATTGTTTATGGGGTTCATATCTAGATTAGGGAACCCCTGGCTGAGACAGGTGGGATTTATGGGTGTTGGCACCATGTAGAATAGGGGCTGTAATTTTAGTTTGCCAAGTGTATTGAGTCCTTTTGATTTACCACTGCCTGAGGGAGTGACCTTGAGCAAAACACACGCAGGGAGAGGAGAGAGGGGCACGAGGGTTTTGACAAGACATTTTTCATTTGGAAATGCCACTTCACTGAAACTGGAGCTCCTCAGGAAAAAGTCTCAGTTTGGATGAGCTTCTCCTTTGGAGTTTTTTGGGTCGAATGACAAGTTGTTCGGTTTTTATTTCCCAGCTGACTTTTCTTCCCAAATTAATTTTTATTTTTAATAAGTACAACAAATATTTTAGAGGTCGTTTGCAGCCTGTCTGATCTCAAGTTTGTAGTTCAGCTCTCAAGACTGCAAAACCTGATTTTTCTGCAGCAACCCAGAAATCTTCCAAAAGCCTTCTCACAAGGTGGAAAAGCCTTCCCACCAAAAGCATGTGGTGCTGCAAACAGACAGAATCTCCTGTGTTTGACCAGCTGTGGTGCCCTGCTCCCTCTGTGTCTGTGAGGAGTGTTGGGATCTCCAGGCAGGAGCTGCAATTCCATGTGCACCTGGCTGCACCTTGCCCTGCTCCCTGCCAGGTGAAGTGCAATTGCTTTTTTTGTCCCTTCCTCCTCTGATCTCACCAAATGAAAGCGGGGAGAGGCTCCAGCAGCAGGACCTGCCTGTGGATTTGCAGTCAGGAGCCATCCCCAATAACCATCAGGCTGTCAGCTCCCCACCTCCCCCCAGCTCCCACCTCCCCCATCACTCACCAAAGGGAAAAAAGAGCCCGAGCTGCAGCTTGAAATATATCATGCAATAGTGTATCATGAATTTCTTGTGAATCACATTGGAGAAGCAGGTTTATTTATTTCCGAGACTCTAAATCAATACAAAGTAGGTCTCTTAGTTCTGAAGCTGGGATGGAGTGGGAAAAAATGAGCCCATTGTACTCTTAAAACTTTGGGGAAAGGAGATGACAGCTATATAATTCCATTTACCAGGCACTAGGGGCTTTAATGTGAAGGTGACAGGGAGCTCTTTGTGCATTTAGAGCACCATATCTTCTAAATAAAAGATCTGTAGACTTGATAGTGGAGTATAGCTCTGCCTTTAATAATCTCCAAGCATTAGACCGAGCCAATCTGTTCCCAAGTCAGGAGGGTCCCCCACCGAAGGCTCGTAAATTAGAAGTGCAGGAACTGCACGGATTCAGGGATTAGGAATGCAGGAAGGGCAGAGAGGAGCTGTCTCTGCTCCCACTGCCAGGCAAGGGAAGGGCTCTGTGCTCAGCTGGCCTCTCTTCCCTCTTGCTGCTTTTCCCCTCTAATACCTGATCCATGTGGGGGAAGAGCTGGGAGCCAGCACTGAGCTCTGTCGAGGCTTGACTGCACATAATAGCAGTCAGGTTTGAAGTTCCTGCATTGTGTTGCTACGTTTTTTCTGATGAGACATTCATTCCCATCATTTCTGCCTGTTTATGAAAAATAGGCTATTTATGGGACGTGCATATGCCTCTTCTGCTCCGTGTTTCTGGCAGACAATATAAATTGTGGGATGGGAATTGCAATTATTGAAATTATTTGGATAAAAATCTGGCCGTTATATTTGATATAAACACATGATATGCTTGGAATAATAACGGCACTTATGTTACATAATGATTCCCATTCAAGCCCTCCCAGCTGTCGTGTTTTCAGATCTTTCATCCTGGGTGAAGCAGATGAGCCAACCCAGCCCTCAGCCAGCCCAGCTTTGCAGGGAAAGTCCCAACTCTCCAGCAGCTCAGGTTCTGAGAGGAGAAAGCAGCTGCTCAGTGTGGGTTGGAGTGCTAGAAAATTATTAATATGTGCATGATGGGCCTGTGAACCTGCTGAGGACCATCCTTTAGAGGCTGTTAGAATCCTGGCTCTGCTTGTGTTTGCCAAAAGATCCTCTGAAGTAACAAGAAATGTGGTTTCCTGGTGGGTTTTTGGAAGATCGGATGCACTCTGTGTCAGCAACACTGCCCAAGCATTTTGGAATGTTCTGGAAGTCTTCTCCTTGGGAACAAATGACAGGGCAAGAGGAAATGGCCTCAAGCTCTGCCAGGGGAGGTTCAGGTTGGACATGAGGGAGAATTTCTTCATGGAAAGAGTTTTAAGGTCCCTTCCCACCCAGACCCTTCTAGGATTCCATGATCCTGCTGAACCCCTTGAGTGCCCAGTGCCAACCTGGGGATGGAGCAGCCTGTGCTGAGGGCAGGGCTGGCTCAGAGCTCAGTGTCCCCTCTCACCTGCACAGGTGCTCATCCAAATCCCGGATCAAACTCTCCTCAGAGCAGCTTTTCCCAGCAGCTGGGCACCCTCTGCCCCTGGCTCCATCCTGCTCTGGGCTCTCCCACCCGCTGCAGGCTCTGCTGGAAGGGCTGGAGCACTGGGGAGAAGGAGCTGTGTGTTTATCTTGATCTCCAAAAAGGGATTTAAGGGCAGGAGCAGTGGTATATTAGGCTGTTTCATTGCCTGTCAGCAGTGCTAAACCTGAGCTGTCTGCAGTGTCTCCAGATAAGCAGGAGCAGAGGCCCATTTTGCATGAGCATGCGTTTGCATTAGTTCAGAGAGGGGAGTTTAAATCCTCTTTATTTTTATTTTCCTCTGTGGGGGAAGCGTTTAGCTAGGTTTGTGCCTGGCATCTGGAGGCCTGGGCTTTTCTTATCCTTGAACCTAAATCTGTGCTGCTGTCTCCTCTACCGTGGCTTTGCTTGGCACTGATTTTGTTAGAGGAAGATGTTTGAGGTCAGGAGGGAGACCCAGGAATATCCCTGTGCTAAAACACACGTTGAATTCTGTATTTGGGAGTCAGTTTGGTAACATCTGCGCCTCGGTTTCATCTGCACATAAACCTTGACTGGCATCTGCCAGCTCCTCTGTCCCCAAAATGAGCTGTGCTGGGCGTTTGGGGGAGGCCAGGCTGTTTGTGTTGTGTTTGAGGGGGTTTTTGAGATCCAAATGAAGCAGGTGTGTAATGTCCTCTGTCTGTTAGAAAGACTCAACCCATAAAAATAACAAACGGCGTGTATTTGCTGGAATGTCAAAGTTATGAGTTTATTTTGTAATGATGTGCTCCTGCCTTCATGAGGTAAACTGGCCGTGGCAGAGGTGTTATTAGTAATATGGAGTCAGTGGAGCAGAAAGCCAAGTGACCGAGAGATCAGTGTATCAGTCAGGGAGAGGGCAAATGGGAAGAGACAGCAGGAGAATGAGAAAAGAGCTGTGCTGCCCAGGCTCAGATTAGAGATGGAGCTGTGCAAGAGAATGAGGAGCCCCAGCCTGCTTCTGTCCAGCCTCTCCAAGGAGCTGCTGGGCCTTTGTCTGGTTTGGTTTTGTTTTGTTTTGTGTTGGGTTTTTTTTGTGGGGTTTTTTTTTTGTGGTTTTCTTTTTTTTTTTTTTTTTGGCATTTTTTGGTATTTTTTTGGGGTTTTTTCCCCAGTTATCCATTTAAATATGTCCACCCTACAATTTTCTTGGAGCAGTTTGGGGTTAGTGAGCTGAGCTGGGCTCAGCACTTGGGAGCTTTGGTCACGCTGGTGCTTGGGCAAGGCAAGTGGGAAAACTGACTCAGTTTCCCCACTGGTATCATTCCCCTCGGGGATTGTAGAATCCAGAATGGTTCGGGCTGGGAGGAACTTTAAAGATCCAATTCCACCCTCCTGCTATGGGCATGGACACCTTCCACTAGCCCAGGGTGCTCTAAACCCTGTGCCAGGGCCTGCCCACCTTCCCAGGGAGCAATTCCTGCCCAGCATCCTATCCAGCCCTGCCCTCTGTTCACTAGGGATCACTATCCAGCAGCTCTTACCTGCACACAGGGCTTGGCAGGCTGTGTTGGGAGAGGTTTGCTCCATCCTTTTCATTTCCAGGTGATCCTGAGGTGCTGCAGGGGTGGGTTTGTGTGTAGCTCCTTGGCCAGCACCTCCTGGTCACGTCCCAGCACTGATGGCTTTCCCATTTTCCTTTCCCCAGGTGCTTGGACGAGAAGTTTACACCTCCAACAACCAGCTGGGAGGGATCCAGATCATGCACAACAACGGGGTGACCCATGACACGGTCTGTGATGACTTTGAAGGAGTCTACACCATTCTGCAGTGGCTTTCCTACATGCCAAAGGTAACTCCTGGGCCTGCAGAGGTCCGAGGTGCCACTGTTTGCTTCGGTTGCAGGGTTTTGGGAAAGGGGGCTGTCTTGGGTTTTGTGTTTCTACCACATTTGTATTATTGATATTACTAGTAAAGAACTGTTATTCCTATTCCCAAATCTTTGCCTGAGAGCCCTTAATTGCAAAATTATAATTTGGCAGGGGTGGGGGGTTTCGCATTCTCTATTCTAAGGGAAACCCCAGTTTCCCTGGCAGATACCTGTCTTGTCAAACCAAGACAGGGGCTCTCACTTCCTGCTATATTTTCCTTCTTCCCATAGAATATCCACAGCCCTGTGCCCATGCTGAAAGCCAAGGATCCCATAGACAGAACCATTGACTTTGTTCCCACCAAGACCCCCTACGACCCTCGCTGGATGCTGGCTGGACGCCCCAACCCAAGTATGGCCAGGAGATGCAGCAGCTCATCTTGTTTCGAGGCTGTTTGCCAGATGTCTGCAGCCCAAATACATTTCAGATTCTGTAGAATAATTAGTTCTGAGCAATATGGGTGTAATATATATGCATTTACATATAATAATATATAATGTTATAATAATATATTACTTATAATAGATACATATATATTATATATAATATGTATAATGTATATATAATATATACATATAATAATATATTGCATGTAATATTGTTTATTAACAATACCTAGAAGTAGCATGTAAATCCTGAGTGCTCAAGGACACCATACTTTTACAGATGATGTATTTACTTAGAATAGTTACTTTTATGGATTTTTTTTTATGATTTAAGGGTAAGTCCATCCACAGAGGGTCTGTGTGTTAAAGGAATCACAACATTCCTGCAGATCTTGGGCAGTTGTGTTGGCACCACTGGGGTTGTGCAGCCTTGTGTAGGTACAAGCTGCAAACTGGGTGACCATTACTCCCGCCGTTATTAATGAGTTTGGGGGGCTGAAATGAGATTTGTGATAAACTAAGTTTTCTGGTTTTGGATAATATTTTTTCATCATCTCTCAAGCAATTCATCCAGCTGTCCCGGGCGCCGCAAACGCCGGCTCCCAAATCGAGTGACTTCAGATTTTAATTTAGTGGAAGCGTTAAGGAAAGCAGATGATTCCCTGTGATAAGTTAAAGCAGATATCTCCTAGGTGAAAAGTTAAAGCCATTTATTAGAGGAGATATTGCCGTGATATTCTTCAAACTGACGCCCGACACGAGGCCGGAATCTAAACGATCAGCTTCGGGCTCGCGATAAAGAGATAATTTTGAAATGGATGGTCACATTTTACAGTGGGGCCACAGAGGCAAGGAATGTAGAACACAGTAATTACAAGTTTGGGCTTGATAAAACACTCTCCATCCTGTTTAAGTCAGCAGAGGTTAGCGTGCTCGGATCTCCACTTTTTAATTGGTTTTGGACTTGGGTTTGCAGAGGCAGAGGTGCTTGTTCAGAGGAAAGAGTTCCTCAGGAGCTCTGTGCTGAGGGGTGAAGCTGGGAGGGATTTGGGGTTTTGGGGGGATTTTTTTGTGGGTTGTTTTTATGCAGAGCTTCCCAAAACCCCAGGGCGAAGCAGGTGTCCCCAGAGAGCTGTGATTTCTGTGACTCTGAAATATCATTGACGTTTTTGTATTTAGTTCCTGGGTTTCTTCAGCATTCCTTCTTTCAAGGAAAGATTAGGCAGGATCAAGAGAAGAATATGAGATAAGTTTTAAAATAGAAATGGATATGTTGGAAACCGTCTTTAATGACTTTACTGCCTTTTGACAAATGTTTATAGTCTTGAAAAAAGCAGAGTTATTTATTTAAAAGCATGGGAAGTCCCTCTTCTCTCTGAACCCCATCGTTTAACAATAAATGATGCTTTTGCTGATAAATTGCTGTCTTTATGCAGACTAGGAAATGAAATAAGACATGATGGCTGAAGGCAGACAAATGCTCAGCTGTCTAATGTTCCCCTGTATTGTCATCTATTTAAAATTAAATAAATAAGGAGACAGTGCCATGTTCTCCAGTTGGCATTTTTAAGCAAGTTTGAGTTGCTGCTTTGATATTCTGTTTTCTTTCTTCCTTCTCTCCTTCCTCCTTTGATCTTTCCCTTTTTTCCTTTCCCTTTAGATCAGAAAGGGCAGTGGCTGAGTGGGTTCTTCGACCATGGCTCATTCATGGAGATCATGCAGCCCTGGGCACAGACAGTCGTGGTGGGGAGAGCAAGGTAAGTTTTAGACAACTGTAGAAATCAAGTTTGGGTTATGCTTTGCATTTCTCTAGAGCACAACATTCCTGAGATTATTTCTTTCTCTCTCTCCATGTGTATATATATCTATTTAATAGAAGGAGCTGGAAGGAAAGGGGTGAGATGAGCTTTAAGGTCCCTTCCAACCCATTCCATGGCTCTATAATTCTTTAATTTAAAGGCTTCCAGGCTAAGCAGTGTGCCAGGGGTGGAAATCAATGATTTGGCAAAGCCAGAAGCTCTCTGTCCATGCTCAGCTTCACATGCAGTTCCTTTCTTCTGACAAATTCTGAGTGGCTTTGGACTCTCACACAGCAGGGATATATAACACAAATGAAACAGACTCCTTTCAAAAGCAGTGGCACTTTGAAAAAAAAACAAATATGAATGTATTCTTCTGGGATTGTTACTGTAAGTGCTGCCAAAACTCATCTCTTGTATGTATGTTTGGAATATGTGTGCTGTTGGCTGTAAATTGTCTTTTATTATTCTATGGCAACTTGTCCAGGGACACACTATAAAACAAGATGTAGCATCTTCATGTGCTAGCCTGATAAAATTTATATGAAGTATTATGGAAAACAGAAGTTGTTTTGAGCTGTTTTCAAGTTCAATAAATAACTGTAATACTTGGATAAAGATGTTCTTTATTAGGTCACATGGGCCCTAATACAGAAGTTATAAGTTACCGATTTAAGACGGCTTCTGCAATTACGGGGTTCCAGCAGCCTCTTCATCACAGGGAATGGGAATATTTCCAGCCCCTCAGTGCACATGGGCCCTGTCTCTTCCCTGCCTGCTCCTGTGTCATCAGTTTGGGGAGGGAGGGGGGGCTCTGCTGGGGCTGTCCTGGCAGCGTGATGTCGATGGCTTTTGTGTGTGGATCCCCTGGGAGGCAGAGCTGGGCTTCCTCCCTGGTGCTGCCTGTGCTCCTGCCCATCCCTGCAGCCTGCCCAGCTGGCAGCCACCCTGCAGCAGCACATCTGGGGGAAACGCAGCAAGTGTTTCAAGTCCCTCCCCAACCCCTTCTGGGATTCTCTGATTTTTCATGGTCAGGACCATCAGTACCGAAATCTGGGTGATGGCAGGTGAAGGGTGGTGGATTTACCATTCAAAATCCAGGTTTGGTGTATTCTGTGTAATTTTTAGAGGGGAATGTGCTCGTTGCTGGAATAGATGTTGCTTTGAGAGCTGTGACCTCTCTGGAGCTCTGCAGCCTCCTGCCTCAGCTCAGCCAAAGGCCACAGCACCGCTCCTGCTGTTTGTCTCTGCTGGGTGTTGGGCTGTGTAGGAGCAGGAGTGGGAGTTGTGTGTGTCTCACCTGTTTGCAGGCTGGGAGGGATACCTGTAGGAGTGGTTGCCGTGGAAACGAGGACGGTGGAGCTCAGCATTCCCGCTGATCCCGCAAACCTGGACTCGGAGGCCAAGGTGGGTGGGTGGGCTGTGTGCTGCTGCCCTGTTTGTCCTCTGCCAGTGTCCCTGTGGGAGGAGCCCCTGTGCAGGTGGGATTCCTTCCTTTCCCCAAATGCAGCTGGTCTGGAGAGCTGGGAGTGCCTGGCAGCTGCTGGGGCAGTGCCTGCCCTGTTGTGTGACCAGGAGACACATCCCCAGCTCTCCTGCTTCCCTCAGGACCCAGGGGAGGGGCAGGGATCTGGGCCCAGGAGATGTGACAAGCAAAAAATCCCTTCCCTGCTCTCTTGCTGTGACTGGGGTGTTCTGTGCCTTCCTGCTCTGCCATTTTGCTGTTCCCCTGCCTGATTTCACAGCCCTGGCCCTGCCTCATCTCTCCAGGGCTTTCTCCTCTCCATGTCCTTTTCTTTCTCTGCTTCTTCCCCTCCTCACAGCATCACAGTCTCAGGCTGTCCATACTCTCTTTTCTTGGTTGAATTGATGGGAATGCTGCTGTTGAAGTTGGTGACAAAAGGATTGTCCCAATTTTCCCATGGCCAAGCAGATCCCACACATTTCACTTGCCCTGCTCCTCACTGTTTATCCCACATCACAGCTCCTGATGATTTTTCTGTGTTCTAACTCTGACATCACTGTACTCCAAGGCCTGACAGTGGATTTTTCCTCCCATCAGATAATCCAGCAGGCTGGGCAGGTCTGGTTCCCTGACTCTGCCTTCAAAACAGCCGAGGCAATCAAGGACTTCAACAGGGAAGGGCTGCCCCTGATGGTCTTTGCAAACTGGAGAGGCTTCTCTGGGGGAATGAAAGGTAAGCAGCACTTTGGAGCTGTCCTGGGGGTGGTTTTGGCTCTGTCTTGGCTGCTCAGGGCACCACAGAGTGCTGCTTGAAGTGTTGTGAAGTGCCAAGGGTGTGAGATTGATACTGTGAAATTTGAAGTGAAAGATGAGCTCAGGGCCTCTTACCTGTGTGAAAGAAGTTCCAGGGGCACTGAGCTGCTGGAAGTTCTCAGGGTGGCAGAGGCTGCTGGGCTCTGCTGGCTCCTCAGCTGGGCACAAGGCAAAGCCTTTGAGTTTGCAGATGCTGAGGTGGGAGGTGGCAAAAGAGGGCAAAATTCTTCCCTCTGGAAAACACCCATTGCCTTTGAGGGTGGATTCTGCTCTGTGTGCTGCTGCTGCTCTCCCTACATGAGTTGCTTTCCCAGCCACACGACTCCCTGGGAACTTGTTGGTGTAATTTTAGCTTGTTTATTTATCTTATTTAGTCCTTAAATATCGTTTCACCTTAAAATGTCAGAGCTGGCCTGGCTGGCTTCCTCAGAAACTGAGTTCTAGCTTTGGAGTTGGGTGGAAGGGGCAGCACGAGGATGTTAATATTTATATTGCATATCCAGAGTTATTCCAGCCAGCTGGCAGGAGGAGGAGGGAAGGACAGAGCCATTGCAGTCTGCACCTTGCTCCTTGCATTTTCCAGCCTCCTGCTTGCTGCTGGTGTCTCCTGACACTCTCGGTGTCCCTTGGGGAGTTGTTTGCAGTTTTGGTTTCAGTGCTGGCTGGGGATTATGCAGGGAGGGAAAATAAACAATTATGCCACCCCTCAGTGCACACAAACACACTGCCAGGAGCCGACTGCACTGTGGGTAAAATGACTCCAAAATTGTGTGTAATGAGTAGGAAAAGATTAGAGACAGCTCTTGCTATGCTGAAAATTGACATTAGTGAAGGGGGAGGGGGAAAAAAAAAAAAAAGAGGGGGGAAAAAATTAAACCCCCTCTTTCCTAGTCGGCCTGGGAGGTCTAATCCCTGCTGTAAAATAAATAAATAACACCTTAAATAAAGGCAGCCCATGGTGGTGGTTTCCCCAACGAGCTCTCCCCGTGGCCAGAAGGCTCCTGAGCATAATGTGAAATTAAATTATGAAAAACTGGCTGGAATATTCCTTTGGAGGAGCCATTTGGCAGGGGTTTATTTGGGCGAACCGGCGGTGACCCACGACAGGGAGACAGCCAAGCGTGAAATTCCCTGGAAATTAGCACCAGGGTCCTGGGCTCGGCAGGGAGGGTGTGAGCACATGCAAATCCCCCTGGCAGGGGCTCCTGCTTTCCTTCTCCTGCTCGGGATAGATTATAGATAACAATTAAAAAAATGAAATAAAATAATTCGGTGGAGGGAAGAGGCCGGGTTGGGGCTGGGGGTGGATGCTGGGTTGTGTGGGGTGGGTTGATGGGGTTGTCTGGTCAAATTTGTGTTGTCTCCAGGTCCCATCTGATGTTCCAGCCAGGCTGGTGGGATCTGTTCCAGCTCCAGAGGGCTCTTGAGTGCCAGGATTTGCACACACAGGGAGATGGGGACACCTCCAGCAGGCTGTGTGTCCCTGTGGGGTGGCACTGGTGTCCCTGGGGCAGCAGGGAAGGGGACAGAGCTCTGTGCCCTCCCTCCTGCAGAGCCAGCCCTCTGCTCCTCCTGCAGCATCTCTGCCCCACAAGTGGCTGCTCCTGGAACCCCAGGCTGGTTTGGGTTGGGAGGGACCTGAGGATCTCCTCATTCCAACCCCTTGCCATGGACAGGGACACCTCTCACTAGGCCAGGTTGCTCAGATTAGGCTGAGGTTTAACTTAAGACAGGGATTTTGGCCTGGAGCACCGTGGGGACACTTTGGTGGTGGCAGTCTGGGGGGAGGATGCTCCTCAGCAGATGTGACAGCCAGGTCTGGGAGCACCAAGGGAGCCCCAGGAGCAGCAGCAGCTCCACTGGCCTTGCTGAAGCATTGAGTGTGCAAAGGAAGCCAGCACTTGGTTTTATTTAGCAACAAATATTGGGGGTTAATCAGTTATTTCATCAGGATCCCAAGGCTGCTGGGACATTGCAGGGCCCCAGAGGGACCAGCTGTGTGCAGAACCATGGAGGGGGGAGGCTCATCCTCCTGGAGGGCTGATCCCAAAAGATCCACAGGCACAGAAATGCTTCCCTGACCACCTGGGAAATCAAATCCCTTTCCTGATGACACCTGGGGAACCTGAGGGAGGTTTGGAGCTGTGAGAAAGCACCAAGTTCCCCCAATTTCTCTGCTCCTCCTCCCTCTGCCCTGTTCAAACAATTAGTGCTGCTCCTCTCTGCACTTCACCTGAGTAAAATATATACCCGTGGCAGGAGTGAAAAATGTATTGCTAATTACACAATTATTTTATTATGTAGCACTAGTAAAAAATGTCTAGTAAAGAATTAATTCAGTTAAAATAATTTGAATCAAGCAATTATTTTCTTAACACTGGAATTAGCTGAAAGTACTTCAAGTGGTTTATTACTAGCACTACATAATAAAATAATTGTATAATTAGTAATAAATTTGTCACCCCTTTTGAGTCTTTTCCTTTGCTCAGGACAAAGGGAAAGGTTGGAGTTTTGTTTGGTTCTCAGTCCTCACTGTCTCTGCGAGGATTTATGTTTATTCCCAATTAGAGGGAATAAATTGTTCTTCCTTTTGTCAGCATTTGATCCCCCTTAAATAACATTCAATTCCTTTTCTTGGGTGGCAATGACCTTGGAAATGAAATGGAGAGATCCTGTCAGTGCCTGTTGTACTGATATATATTTGTTTGTATATATATTTAAAGTACAAAAGAGTGTGTGTTTTCACAAAGAGTTAATTGCTTAATTATGTTCATGTTAGTGCTTGACACTAAAATGAGGGTTAAATGACAAGGGGACCTTGGCTGGAGTCTCTTTCTTCCCCAGAAATGAGGCTTTTCTCCAGGGATAGAAGGATTTTAGATGAATAAAAGTGTCTCAGTGTTTTCAGCCTGTTCCTGTTGCAGCAGGTGTGAGGTACGTAAGTGCAGCTCCTTAAGTTTCTCTGCACTGGTATTTTAATGGCCAGAAAAAAATGAGGATTTTTTTCTGAGGATCCTGCTGCTGTTTGTAGTGAGCCTGAAGGAGTGCAGACGTTATGGAGGGTGGTACAGGGGGAGGTGACATGAAATTAATGGGGAGGGAGGGGAAGTTTGGCTGAGTTCTGAGGGGAGTCTCATCTGTTTGGCTGTGGAAATGCCCCTGAAGAAGCAGCAGATTTATTGTTTGGGGTTTCTAAATGGGAGCTTTCAAAAGCACTGTGGAAGAGACAGTCCTGTGTGAACAAAGAGGTGGGCTAGATGAGCCTAATAACTATTTTTCATTTCTTGTATTTTGATTTAATACTTGTAGATATAATTATATGTAACAAAATATATATATTCAAGAGTGCCCGTTTCCATTACAAACTGTATCCATTAGAAACTATATCATCTCATAGAAATTCTTCTGCCTTCCCTTTTTCTCTTTTATTTAAATCACCTTTGGGGCTGATATTTTCAATGTACTGTCTTTACACAGTGGAGTTGTTCTTATTAATTTTGAGCAAAATGCCTTAAACAAATTTTAATGGAGGAAGAGCGGAGTGCTGTTCCCCATCCCTCCCCACACACATTTTTATGAAGATCTGGAAAAGCTCTGCTGCCCTTAGGTGCATTTTATTCACATTACATGAGTTGTGGGAGAGGTCCAGGGTAGTAAGTCTGAAATTGGGCAGTACAGACATACCCAGCCTGATTTCCCAAACTCTGGGAATGCTTGTGGGCTGGGAAATCAGGGATGGGTCATTCCCAGGGCACCTGGTGGAGAGCAGCTGGTGTGAACTGAGGACCTGCAGCCCTGGCAGAGATGTGGTTTCATGGAAAGTCTCCAGCCTGGATTTCCAGAGAAGAGGTCCCATGGCTGGGCTGATGTGGGAGCATCCTGCAGGCTGGAGAGGCACTTCTCCCAAGGGCATGGAGTGACAGGGAAAATGGCCCTAACCTGGAGGAGGGTAGATTTAGATGGGATGTCAGGAAGAAATCCCTCCCTTTGAGGGTGCTGGCAGAGAAGCTGTGGCTGCCCCAGCCCTGGAGTGTCCAAGGTTGAGGCACGGATGAGCTGTGACTTCAAGCTGTGTGTCCTTGTCCCAGCCCTGTCTGACCAGCTGTGTGTCCTTCCCCAAACATGTATGACCATCTCTGTGTCCTTGTCCATCCCAGCCCTATCTGACCAGCTGTGTGTCCATCCCAGCCCTGTCTGACCAGCTGTGTGTCCATCCCAGCCCTGTCTGACCAGCTGTGTGTCCATCCCAGCCCTGTCTGACCAGCTGTGTGTCCATCCCAGCCCTGTCTGACCAGCTGTGTGTCCTTCCCCAGCCCTGTCTGACCAGCTGTGTGTCCATCCCAGCCCTGTCTGACCAGCTGTGTGTCCTTCCCCAGCCCTGTCTGACCAGCTGTGTGTCCATCCCAGCCCTGTCTGACCAGCTGTGTGTCCTTCCCCAGCCCTGTCTGACCAGCTGTGTGTCCATCCCAGCCCTGTCTGACCAGCTGTGTGTCCATCCCAGCCCTGTCTGACCAGCTGTGTGTCCTTCCCCAGCCCTGTCTGACCAGCTGTGTGTCCATCCCAGCCCTGTCTGACCAGCTGTGTGTCCATCCCAGCCCTGTCTGACCAGCTGTGTGTCCATCCCAGCCCTGTCTGACCAGCTGTGTGTCCATCCCAGCCCTGTCTGACCAGCTGTGTGTCCTTCCCCAGCCCTGTCTGACCAGCTGTGTGTCCATCCCAGCCCTGTCTGACCAGCTGTGTGTCCATCCCAGCCCTATCTGACCAGCTGTGTGTCCATCCCAGCCCTGTCTGACCAGCTGTGTGTCCTTCCCCAGCCCTGTCTGACCAGCTGTGTGTCCATCCCAGCCCTGTCTGACCAGCTGTGTGTCCATCCCAGCCCTGTCTGACCAGCTGTGTGCCCATCCCAGCCCTGTCTGACCAGCTGTGTGTCCTTCCCCAGACATGTATGACCAGATCCTCAAGTTTGGTGCCTACATCGTGGACGGGCTGCGGGAGTACCGGCAGCCGGTGCTGATCTACATCCCGCCGCAGGGCGAGCTGCGCGGTGGCTCCTGGGTGGTCATCGACCCCACCATCAACCCGCGCCACATGGAGATGTACGCCGACAGGGACAGCAGGTACGGGCCCCTCTGCCTGCCCTCGCCTCCTGGGGCTGCCTGGGCTGCTCCCTGGGGCCTGGGACACTTTGTTTCCGTGGGGCTGGACGCTCCTGGGGTGCAGCCTCACCTGCCTTTTCGGCCTGGAGCTGAAAATTCTCCCTTTGTTTTGTCTCCCTCCCCATTCTCTTCTCTGTCTAACACTGAACCATTCTCGAACCTTTCCAGCTGGTAAAAGACTGAGTAAAGCTAAGCTACACCCATGGCAAGAACTGTCTGTTTGCTA
>JADMLD010000932.1:0-79416 GCA_017589585.1 Phylloscopus whistleri
AACATTAGTATGTAATCATGGGATAAGACCATGACCACTCACCTGTCTAAATAATTCACAATAAAGGGACTCCTATTCCTCCTCAGGACTGTGATTTCATTAATGATGTCTTGCTTGCTGCTCAGTCCTTGAAGATTTATTTTCTTGATGGCCACCTGAAATGACATTGAAAATCAGTCACTTTAGCAGTTGGTGGCACGAGACCACACACACGGAGTGAGTGATTTTGCAATGACACAGCCAAGCTGTGCCAAAGTGCCTTGTGCTCAGACAAAGGAGTAATAAGGAACTGACATCCCAACAGCCCATTTCTCTGCTCCTCTGGGGGCCAGTTACAGGACATGTGGCCACTGATCTTTTGCCTTGTCCACTTGTTAACAATGGTGTCTCAACTATCACCCACAAAGCTCGGAGCACACTCTCTGTGTCTCTGTCTGTAATCAGAAGAAGGAATCTGTGCCTTGGTACTCTGTGGATACATCTTGGGCTCTAAGCAGGGCTTAGGGCTTTGAGGGATGCCTTGCAGATCTCTCCCTACGTGCATTCCCAAGTGCAGCACTGCAGGTGGCTAAGGAACTCCCAGGAACATTCAGATGTGTTTGCTGGCAGCCAGAAATGAGAATTCAGGACTCTGAAGCCCCAGAGAGCAGTGAGATGCTCTAAGGCACCACCTTTGTTGGAGCAATTGAGAGCCAGGGAGAGCGTCCTTCTCTGCAAGGAACCGCTGCCCTCCTTGCCTTCCTTCTGGCAGCTGGGAAGGACAAAGACTGTCCCAAATGCACTTGGCAGGCTGGCAGCAGTCTGTGCTTCTTGTACCTTTGCAGCACAGCTCTACCCACAGCTCCAGCCACAGCTGAGACAAGAGAGGAAAGTCCTCAAGAGCAGCAGAATCTGCAGGGGCTGTTGATATTTACCTCTGCTCCTGTGGCAGTGTCGATGGCTCTACAAACATCTCCAAAACTCCTAGAAACAAAACAGCAGCAAAGAAAGGGGAAGCCATTTAGATCTTGGAGGGAAAGGGAGCCCAGCCAGGAGATCTCTGCTGTAAATGCCTCAAAGCTGCAGCATGCAGGAGGGGTCTGCCAGAAGGCAGATGATGCATTTCCTCTCAAGTGCATGGGCACTGGGCCTGTTCCTGCAGCACTGGGCTTTACTGCCTCAGCTCAAAAGGCCATTCATCTTGGATGAATGGATTCTTTCATCTTGGATTTCAGTTTCTAAACTGGGCAGTTTTTAGCCTGACCTCCGACTATTTCCTTCAGCAAACTCTTGGGAAGAAATGTTCCTGAGAGCTGTTATCTCACTGCTGTGACAGGGGGTAGCTTGCTGTTTCTGGCAGTGAAATGGAAGTGTCTTGGACAATGCCTTCTGAGCACACTTCCAAATTCTGGCTGGTACTGAGAGATGGGGCAGCTGAACCCCAGTGTCTGAGGATGTTTGCAGCTTGCCTGGCTTCACACTTGAGAGATATTCCAGCAGCAAATCACCTGCCCCATGGCTGTGTAGAAGGAACTGTGCTTGGACTCACCCGCTGCCAAGTTGTTCCAGTTCAATGAATTTCCTCCGGGGATTTTCCCTGGTCACCATTTTCCCTGAGGGAAACAAAATGCAAGATGCTCACTTGAAAGCAGAGATCCCACCAGCCAAGAGATACAAGAGGCAGCCCACTGCCTGGGGCTCTGACTTCTTTGTGGTCAGCTGCATAACAAAAAGCTGCCAAAGCCCAAGCAGGAGCACTGACAAGCAATGGGAAGAAGGCACAGCCAGACCGAGCCCCTCCAAGCTGGTGCCCATTCAGGACACAACAGGATTGGCTTTGGGATCAGACACACCCAGGTGCAGATCAATGCCCTTTTTGTCCCAACACCTGCTGGTAGACAGAGAGTCAGCTGGGCTCTGTTCTCAGCCCCACCAGGTCTTGTCTGAGAGCACAGCACTGGCAGCTGTTCTGGGCAGGAAGCAGATTCAATGACTTGTGGTGCAGAATCACCCAGGGCTTGATGTGTTTTCCTCCAGACCGATCTGAGCAGGGCTTGGGCCAATGGGGAGCGTTCTAACAGTGATGGGAATGAGTGGGAATCAGGGATGAAAAAGTGCCATGGATCTGAGGAATATCCAGCAGCGGGGCTGGAGGCTGGCTCCTGAGAAATGCCTACAGTGCAGTTTTATCTGATCAGGCCACATCAATGTGTCTCTTGGACACATCTTTATAAGAACAAAACTGGGATATTAAATACAGATTGTTGTCAAAGCATCTGTTTTTTCATTGGGGGCACAATAAAGACACTTCTTGCTTTCTGTTTCTGCTGCCACCTGATGTTCTTTCAAAGGAGTTCTCACTGACAAAAATAAAATATTCTCATCAAAAAAGCTGTAGATGCAGTAGTGGTAATAAGAACAGTCATAAAATGACACCAGTAAGACACATGGGGCAGAAGAGCTCCTCCAGGATGGTGAAACAAACTCTACCCAAAAAATCCAAAAACCCTCAAACTAAAAACAAAATTACAACCAAAAGACAAAGTGCCCAAACCAATCACTTTCTGTGAAGTCTTTTTGCCCTGATGATGGGTGAGAAGTCAGGAGTCTAAGGAGAATTTAGGAAGCTAACCATTCTATCCAGCTTGGCCACTAACACACGACTTGCCCAGATCATTTGCTAGGTCACAGCCTTGTGCTGATGCAAGAACAATCCCTGCTTCTGCCTCTAGCAGAATGGATAGGGATAGGGAAACTCAGGCAAACCCAAGCACATCCAAGCTGCCCTCAGAGGCAGCAGAACAGCCAGAGCACTCTCTTGCTGCCTTGGAGCACAGCATTTCCTGTGGGGACTCCTCAATGCCCCTGTGACACCAAACTGAGGAGGATCATTGGGTACAGATCTGCTGACTCGTGCACACCATGCACTGTCCCTCAGAGAAGAATGACACCAGACGTACTCAGGAGCTGCAGGGAGTCATCCTCCACCTGCTGTTGCTGAGCAGCAGCTCTGTCAGGGCTGGAGATGAACAAACTGCCCGGGCTCCCCTTCTTAGCTTGGGCAGCAAAGGCTCCTTTAGCTGACACTGCTGCAGCTGCTGCAGCAGCAGGTTCAAGAGAAGAGCCTGTGTAGATCTGAGACAAGAAAGGAGTTTGTGTCAGAAAAGTGGCTGGCAGAGATGAGCCCCAGATCCCATTGCAAATGCAAGCCCTTAGGGAGATGCTGTCAGCCACATGCAGGGCTCTGCCATGGGTTGTTCCTGATGTCCACTTTTCAAACTGGATGGGTCAAACCCAAAGGCTGGTTTTACTCCAGTTCATGGCCAGATTCATTTCCCACTTTCTCCAAAATGCATTTTCATGGATTTTCTGAAGGGTGGCTGCCAAAATGACCATACCACTTTCTCCCAAGGACTCTCTTCCCCCTCCCAGTGCTGCAGACACACTTGCAGGTGCTTGTTCAAATGTTCTACCTCCTCCCACGGAGTCTTCTTTTCCTCCAGCATCTTCAGAACGGGCTCAACTGGCAGCACTTCTGCTTGGGACAGTTCCTGTGCCTCACAGCAATCTTGGGGCTCCTCGTTGCCAGTCCCTTGCTGGAAATCTTTGCAGGCTGCCAGGCCAGATGTCCACACGCCCACCTCAAGTCAAAGAGAACAAAGCAGTCAGAGAGTACAGCTTGTCCCTGTCAGCCCAGAGTCACGGACTGTGAGGAAATGGAGAGCACCACTTTGGTGACTGCAGTGGCTATTGCTCTTTCACTCACTTGTTTTTCTAGAGCCTCTGGCTTCTCAAGGAGGAGAAGAATTTTTTCTTGTCTTTCTTTTCGCATTTTCATTTCTTCCTCCAGCCTCTCGTACATTGCCTTGATCCTAGCCTCAGTTTTCTGCAGCTCTGTCTGCAGCTTCTCACCAAGGTTCTTCTCTGTTGCCTTGATCCCAGCCTGAATTTTCTGCAGCTCTGTCTGCAGCTTCTCACCCAAGTTCTGTAAAGAAAGAGAGGGAGAAACTTGGATGAGTGGAGTGCCTGCCACTCTTCCACTCACCTGGTTTTGCTGATCAGGCCTCTGCTGGTGAAGATTCTGCTGATCTTGAGGAATTCTCAAGTCTTCTGTGCTCCTCTTCTTCCCTGCCATGATATTCTGTAGACACAAATGCAGAGCAAGTGACTGGGAGCTGCCATCAGGCTCAGCTTTTCCTCTTTCAGCCTCCAAATCACATTCATTCAGCCACTTCTTTCTGCTTCCCCTCCCACCTCTGCTTCCACTGCAACTCTGCCTGCAGAGGCAAAAGAACAACCTGGCAACAAAGGCACCAAAATCCCTGACTTCAAGCAGCAACTCCACATCCCCAGGCTGTCTCTCAAATGCTCCAGGTAAGCACACACAAGAAGCTGGCAGGGACAAACAATCCCAAAGAGCTGCTATTGTCAGATCAGTATTTTGGTGCCTGCAGCTGCTTGGCAAGTCTGTGCAGGGGCACAGGTGTCTCCAGACCACAGTGTCCCCTATGTATCAGACCAGGCTGAGCGCAGGGTCTTTGACATGCTCCCTCTCCTGCAGACAGGGAGCCTTCCTGCTTCAGGCTGGCCCTCTCAGAATCCCAGCCAGCTGGGGCCTGAACATGACAGGTCAAAGCCCATTGTCCAGGTGTCACTGGCTGAGGGGAATGGCTGGGTCCTGGCAGGACTCCAGCACTCAGCATCCTCAGCCACCAACAGCAAGTGCTGACTGCTCAGAAACTTGCAGCTCTGCCTTGCCCTAAAGACAGCACCCTCCAGAAGTGGCACTTACTGTCCTGGAAAGTTCTGGCTGTGGTGTGACCACAGCTGGAGGATTGTGGTCATTTGGCTCCTCTTGGGCCTCTTCTGCAGGAGCAGAGGGAGCCAGAGGAGAGTCTGCTCTTGGTTCTGTGCTCTGTGGACAGACAGGAGTGTGAGGCACAGGCCGTTACCTATCATTTATAACCTTATTTCTATTCAGCTCTACAGCCAGCTCTACTAAGGCACAAATCATCAACTTTGACAGCAATGGGATTCTGAGTCACTCAGACTCAATTCAAATGGGCTGATTCAAGTGTACTGCTAATTGCTCTGAAGTAGATATTCCCCTGGCTACTGTGAGGAAGCAACGTTGTCTCTGCAGAACTGGGCTTTTAGTTCTTTTCAAGCTCTGAAATGGAAAATTAGGAAATAGCCAGGGATGCCTTTGCTCTTGCTAGTGCACACATAGAAATGGATTTTCTTTCAGCCTACTCAGCTGGCCCTCTACACTCTACTGCCACAGGCCAAGCTCACAGCTTGCTCCACAATTCTTAAACAGCAGGAACATCAAATGTTCCTTTCTCACTCACCTCAGGATCGGCACCTCTGAACACACGGCTCAGGTGACCTGCAGTGGGCAAGGGAAAATGAACCACATTCTTGGAGAAAAGTGCAAAGAAGCCAAGCATTTTTGGAAGGTGTCCCAAAAAAGTCTCCCAGTCTACATTTTCCAAGTTGTCCTGCTTGCCCCAGCAAAGGGAGGAAATGACAGACTCTGCTGCCACAGACTCTCCCATGGAGGGAACACAACCCCTGCAGGTTCCCTTGCAAATGCTGCCCGCAGAGCCCTGGCTACAGACACCCCCTTTTTAGCTGAACCTGTTGCCAGGAGCTTTACCCAAGTGGCATCCAAATGGTCTTCCTGTTTCTAAAGCGACTCAGTCACTAAGAAAGAGCAGGAAGACATACAAAAGCCAGGTGAGGTTCCAGCCAGGGAAAAGCTCTACTTACATGTCAGGTTAGTCAAAAAATAGCCGGAGTAAGCGATGCCATAAACAGTGCAAACTGCAGCAGCGAGTGGCCCAATCATTGTGCCAACTGCTGTGCAAGTTTGCAGACTATACTGTAACACTGTGGTCTAACACTATGGACTAACACTATGTTCTAACACTATGTTCTATCACTATGTTCTAACACTGCACTCTAACACTATCCTCTAACCCTATATTCTAACACTATCCTCTAACACTAGGCTCTAACACTATAACACTACACTCTAACTATACTCTAACACTATGGTCTCAGAAAAAGCAAGGATCCTGTCAGATGGCAGCTGCCCACTGACAAAAGCCTTAACCAGGAGGATGCTCCTGCACTGAGCAAACTCGAGAGCTGCTCTGCCACCACTGAGGCCGGGCGTGCACCAAGGCAACCTTGTGATGTCAGCACGAGGACGTGGCAACCGTGCCCTGACATCACAAAGGAAACGTTCTGCCCTGCTCTGTGAATTCATGCAGATGGACAGATTGATGTTTGTGTAGGCCTAGGCTGCATTTTGACCTCTTTCCCCCCTGGGCTGCCTTTTTCACCCCTTGTTTTTCCCCCTGTGCCCCTGTGTCCCCTGTCCCTGTGCTGGGTCCGAGCTGGCAGCTGGGCTGGGCGGAGCAGCAGGACATCTAGAAATACACACATCACAAACCTATCTCTAAATATACAAATATCAATGTACCAATATAAGTTATCATATAAAATATGAATTCTGTAGTTACATCTGTATATTGTATGGTTTACGTATTTACAAAGATTGAAATATGTCTTGAGCTATATGGTTTGAGAATTCTATTTCTTTAGTACATGGTCTGGGATTCTTTAGAGAGGGATGCCGATATTTTTGTATTTGTATATGGGTTGTACGGTTGTAGTAATATGGAATGAATGAAATTGTTAAACTTCATATTTGTCTGTAGTGAGTGGTTGTAGAGCGTTGCAAGAAATTAATTTTTTAGCAAGTTTATATTTGAATATATTTATATAGCACAATTGTAACAATAAACTAGTTTATAAGCTTTAATTGATATTTGTATGTTTCTTTACTGGCAGTGCTGGTGTAACAATTTAAAATAAATTTCATTTTTAAACCTAAGTAGATTTTTGTGTATTTGTACATTAGTTTGGCAGATGTAACAATCTGCAATCAATTCAATGTTTCCACTACAAGAAGTGTAGATTTGTGCTCTCGGGAGCAATGAGCAGATGTAAATGTGATGATGGGGGAGGATTTTGTCCATGGGATTCTCCAGCCATGCCCAGCACATCATCCACTTGCACTCCGGCTGGGCAAGGAAAGCGCAGATTTGGGATGGCAGCAGAGCCACCCGTTGGCTGAGAACTCGCTGCCAAGGCCTGCTGAGAAAACTCCGGGACCCCATGGAGCGTACAGCTCCAAGCAGAGCCCCCAGGGAGGACAAATCCACCCCCCATGCCACGGGCAGCTCTTTGGGAAGCGCTCCAAGTGTCCCTCTGAAGGTCATCCTGGAGCCAGGAGCCAACAGGGATCCTGAGCCAGCTCCACTGCCTTTGGCAGCACTTGGGCAAAGCAGCTGCAGCAAGGGGGAGGCAACAAGGACTGCAACTGCTGCAGGCTGGGGATGCAGGAAGGGCCATGGACACTTGTGCTGAGACGCTCCAGAATCAGAGGGATGGTGGAGACCTGGGAAGGAACAAGTTCTCACAGCCACTCCAAGGATGGAAGTCCTTGGTGTGAAGTTCCCTGGAGGAACTCCCAGGGCAGTTGCTGCCAGGATCAGCAGCAGCAGAAGGCAGCAGGATCTGCTCCTTTTCCTGGCTCTGTGTGCAGCTCCCAGGCTGTGATGGCCCCTGCTCCCACAGAGCCCTTGCCCATGGAGGCTGCAGGGTAAAAGCAATCCCATTGCCAAGAGAGGCTTGGCAGCTGAAATCCACCGCCCTTGTGTTTTGGGCTTGAATGGCTCCCATGCCAAAGCACAGCAGGTAACCAGGGCTTTGGGAGGCAGAGCCTTTAGAGGGAAAGAGAGATCAGGCACTCACATGCCTGAGACTCCTTCAGCTCTCTGCTTTTGTAGAATGAGAAAGAAGCCAGCTGGGGAGAGGCAGTACCCAGCCCCTTCTTTCCTCATCACTGAGGACACCCGGGATTCCCTATTCCCAACCATCTCGAGTTTTCCCACCTTTTGATGGGAATGTGGACACTGGGGACCCTTGGAGTACCCTTTCCTGACTACATGGACCCACTTAACCCCACCCATCCCACATCTACCCACCCCCAGCATCCCTTTTTCTCAGTCCTGGATCCCTCAAACATCCTTCCCCACTCTCCCAGCTCTCCCAGTTGCCACTTTTCTTCACCCGTGACTCCCCAAACCCCAAATCTCCGTGTCCCCCCATTCTCCTCTCCCTGCAGTCCCTGCACGTGGCGCTGTCGGAGCCCAGCCCGAGGTTCCCGCTGTTCCTGTCCATGGGGTCCCTGGATGGGATCCCCTTCCAGCGCTGCCACAGCCAGCGGGGCCGGGCAGAACCACAGATGCCAGGGATGGCGGCCGGAGCCGAGCTGGGATATTGGGATGGCCGGAGGCAGCACCAGGAGCGGCACCGGCACGGGGCCACCAGGGAGCTGCAGATGCTGCAGGAGCGGCACAGCCAGAGCGGGGCTCGCTGTGGGAGCCAGGGCTGCGGGATCTGTGGGGCTGCGATGGCAACTGTGGGACTGCACTGGGGATCCGTGGGGCTGGGCCGGGATCTGGGGCACTGGGGTGTGGATCCATGCGGATCCAAGGGGCTGGGATGAGGCTCTGTGGGTCTCCACCAGACTCTGGGGCTCCGCAGGGCTGGAATGGGGCTCCATGGGACACAATTCCCTGGGTCTCCGTGGGTCCAATCCCTTCCCAGGTCTCCACAGGCTGCAGGAGGCTTCCAGCTGTGACCTCCTGTCCCACGGGAGCGTGCGTGGATCTGATGGGCTCGGCTCCGACAGGTGGGAATTCCTCTCCTTCCAGCCAGGATCTAGGGGATTCATGGTGGCTGATGGCACTGCCCAGGTCACCAAGAGGTGCTGGGAACATCATGAGATCGGGGCTGAGGAATGAACAAATCCCCTGGGGCACAACTGCCTGGAGTGTTTCCAGAAATGTGTTAGATATGGGCGGGAGGCACTGGAGCATAAAGGTTGGGATGGCAGAATTGCCATGGGAATGCGGGATTTGGAAATGTGGGATTTGGGAGGGCAAAATTTGGGAACATGAGAATTCCCATGAGAACTCCACTGGAGGATCCTGCTGCAATCCTATTCTCATGGAATTCCATGGGCATCCCACTGCCTTGGAAGCTCCAATCTGGTTCCCCCCCAAAACCCATCCTGGGGGTCTCCCTATGTCCGTGCCCATCCCCCATTTCTGCCCCCCTCTGATGGTGGGCGCTGGGGCTGAGTGCTGGTGCCCCCCCTGCCTGCAGCAGATCCAGCGGTGAGGGCAGTTCAGGGGCTCCCTTTGCATTTGGGGTCCCCTGGGATTTGGGGTCACCCCCCGGTCCCCAGGATCTCCCTGAACACGCTGACACTGCCTGTGCACAGTGAGAAGGTTCAGACCCGGCACGGAGTCCCCAGCTCTGTCACCGGCATCACCCAGGTACCCCCAAAACCTCCTGGGAACCCCCAAACCCCCCCTGGGACACCCCAACCTCCCTGGGACCCTAAAAACATCACTGGACCCTCCAAAAATTCCCCAAGACCACAGAAATCTATACAGACCCACCAAACTCAGGGAGGGGGAGCTCACCCCAAAAATCCCAGGCAGGTTTTTTTCTGGGGGGAAGGGATCTTTGGAGAGCACATGGAATATTTTTGGGGCTCCCAGTTTCTTTCATTCTGTCGGGGTGAGCACCACGATGTTTGGAGCTTGCAGGGCTCCAAAGCCGAGTCGCAGATGCCTCTCGGGGGCACATCGGGGGGTCCTGGTGGCAGCGTTTTTGGGGGATCCTGGTGGCGGCAGAGCCCCAGCGGGGTCGGGGGGATGAGGGTTCCCCGTGGTGGGGGTTGGGCTTCCATTGGACACTGTAAAGTTCCTGGGTCCCAGGTGGAAGGAGATGAAATCCCACCCGTCATAGCAGGGCACTTCCAGGGCTTCCCTTAGTGGTGCTTCCATTGGTGTCTGCTCAAGTTAGAGCTGTGTGAGAAGCTCTTCCCACACTCAGGACACTCGTAGGGCCTCTCCCCGGTGTGGATGCGCCGGTGGCTGATGAGGTGGGAGTTGTACTTGAAGCCCTTCCTGCAGTCAGGGCAGCAGAATGGCCGCTCCTCCGTGTGAATCTGCTGGTGCAGGAGTAGACTGGAGCTGGTTTGAAACCTCTTCCTGCATTGATCACACTCATAGGGCCTCTCCCCAGTGTGGCTTCTCTGGTGGACAGTCAGGTGGGAGCTGTGTCTGAAGCTCTTCCCACACTCAGGACACTCGTAGGGCCTCTCCCCGGTGTGGATGCGCTGGTGCTTGATGAGGGCGGAGTTGTCCCTGAATCCTGTCCTGCAATCGGGGCAGCAGAAGGGCCTCTCATCCATGTGAATCCGCTGGTGCAGGAGGAGATTGGAGCTGGTCTGAAACCTCTTCCCACACTCGGGACACTCGTAGGGCCTCTCCCCGGTGTGGACCCTCTGGTGGACACTCAGGTTGGATCTAAAAGTGAAGCTCTTCCCACACTCCCCACACTCGTAGGGCCGTTCCCCCGTGTGGATTCTCCAGTGGCAGATCAGTTCAGATCTCCATCTGTAGCTCTTCTCAAATTTTGAGCATTTGTGGGGCTTCTCCGCATTGTGAAGCTGCTTGGGGACCCCCAGCTCCGAGCTCCGGCCGCCTCCCTGGCCCAGGGTGGACCTTTCCTCCTCAGACCCCAGAGATCTGCGTTTGCAGCCCCTCCTCGTGCGGGATCTCCGGGGCTTTTCCTCCCCGTTGGATTCCTGTGCCGTGGAGCCGCTCAAAACGGCCTCTTCCACGAGGTTCTGCCGTGGGGATTTGTCCTCCCTGCTCTCTGTGCTCAGCTCCTTGTCTGGGGAAAGAAGACAAGGAGAGAATGGGATTTGCCTCCGCGCCAGAGACAAGGGGAAGGAGATCCCTGGCAGGACGGCGTTGGCAGCGGGGTTGTCCTACAGCCGGGGGCCAGGCTGGGCTGGGAGATGGAGCAGAGAGAGGGGAAAAGGGGCAGTGACTTCCTCCTCACCTGCCTGGGGCTCCCGGGACATCTTCCTCTTCTTCGCGGCCTCTTCCTCCTCCATCAGGCCAAGGTTTGGGAATACGAGATCCTGGTTTGGGTGGGAAAACAAGGGCTGAGCACGTTGGGTTTGGTGGTCCCGCTGCCCAAGTGCAGCTGCAGAAGTCAGCGCCCCTTTCAGCCTCGGGGGGCCCGGACCCCGCTCATCTCCAGGGTCTGCCCGCCAGCACCGGGCCATCGCCGCGTGGGACCCCGCAAGATCCCTGCAGGGTCATCTCCGGCTCGGCTTTGGAGTCCTGCAAGAGCCAAACATCCCCTGCCCCGAAAAAAAACCCAAACCCTTGGAGACCGTCCCCCCCGCGATGGATTTGGGGTGAGCTCCCTCTCCCCGCTCACCTGCGGGTTCCGGGGGAGCGATGCTGCCGGAGCCGGGGGAGAGGCGGACGGAGAGGGCGAGTGGGGAAACCGCGTGGTGTTGGTGCTCCTGCTCTTCCTCCTCTGTCACTCCTCTTCCTCCCGCTCCTCCTCCGCTCCCAGCCCGGCCCGGGCGGTGCCGACACCCAAAAGCAGCCGCGCTCTGCCCTGGGGGGTTCCAAAGCAGCCCCGCCCCGCGCGGCACCGGGAGCGATCCTGGGAGCAGCGGGAAGGAATTGGGAGCGCTTTCCCTCCCAGTACGGCTCTTATTAGGAGCACTGGGAGTTCCTGGAGAACTCTGCTGTGGGAGTGAGCTCAGGGTGCAGCAGGGGAACAGCTCCTGTCCCTGAGCAGCCGGAAAAGCCCCGGGGCACGAACTGACCATGGCCCCATTCCCTGTCTCCCTGCTCTGCCGGGGTAGGAGGTGGAGCTGGAAGGAGGGAGGCGTGAGGGGAGGCTGATTTGAAGGATCTCATTAACTTCTCATTGTCGTTCTTGGAATTTTTGAAGTTTTCTGCCAGAAATCTCTCCCCTCTTCCACTCATCGACAGGAGTTTGGGGCAGTTTTCCCTTTTTCGGGGAAATCAAAGTGATGAACTGATGCTCCTGGTTAGGGGGTAGGAGAAGTGAGGCTTCAGGGCTTCCCGCTGAGTCGGAGGCACCCAGCACGCAGGGCTGGGCCAGGCGGTCCGGGAGGTGCGGAGAACTTTGTTTGTGTTTTGAGCTCAATCCCGGCTGGGGCCCGGGCGCGTCCCAGGGCGGTTCCTGATCTGCGGCTTTGCCCTCAGACAGCCCGGGGGCGGGGCCTGAGAGGCTGTGCCGTGTGCAGAGCCCGCCACTCGCCGTAATTGGCTGGTTCTGCCGTCACTCCTGGCTGGCGCTGCGCGCTGATTGGGCAGAGCAGAGCGGGAACGAGCCCGCGTCCCGGCCCCCTGCGCCATTGTTGGAGCGTCTGTGCGGCAACCGGGAGCGGCGGCAGCGGCCGGAGCCCGGGGAGGCGGCGGCGGAGCTCGGAGGCGGCCCCGGCCCCGGCGCAGGTGGGAGCCGCGCTGGGTTGTGCCGGGGCTCGGGGCTGGCTGCGGGCGGAGGGGACGGCAGGGGGCTCTGGCTGTGGCTCGGTTGTGCCGTGTCCGCGCCGTGTTCCCCGTGCCCTGAGGGCGCTGCGGGAGCGGCTGCCCGCGGTCTCCTTCCCGCGGGTGCCTGGGCAGGAGCCGGTGCCGGAGCAGCGCTGGCTCGTCCCGGTTCCTGTGGGTAGGACGGAGGTGGCTGCGCTGTCCCCGGGCCTGTGCGGGAAAATTCGCATGGCCAGAGGTTTCTGTGCCCGAAGGAGACAGAGGAGTTCTGTCAAAGTGACTTTATTGATGAAGAAAGGGCGAGGCCATGCGGCATTTGCCATGCGGTCTCTCCAATTGTTGTAGTCCGCGGCCTCCTTTTTATCCTATTTTTCCTGGCTGCCTCTCCCTTTGCCCAGCGGCGAAGGTCCCTGGAAAGTTCAGACTTCCCGATCCGCCTGCTGCATGTCCTCGTTAATGTGCACCCCCCTTTTGTATAAGATCCGATATTCCTGGCTCTGTTCAGGCTTTGCTTTTCTTCTCCGTGTTCAGGAATTTCACAGGATCTTGGCTGAGCAGCAGTCCGTGTCAATGAGTAACATTTTCTGAAACTGATGGTTTCTCCCGTTCCTTCCTTATCTCCAAGTCCCCGGCCCTATCTCCAAGCAGATTCACTCACTGACTCTGTTTTTTCTTCCTGGGTCCTCTTTGGTTTTGGGATTATTCTCAGTGACCTCAATTCTGAGAAAAACAAAAATTCGATCTGAGAATATGTTCCAGAAGTCCAATAAGGGAAACAAATAGGACAATGTCCAGCGCTGGCAGGTTCCTGGCCATCAGCCAAGGAACACCCTGCACATTAAGGCAGCCTTATCTCTGTGCTGTTCCTTTACTGAGGTACATACATATTCATGAGGTTCCTGGGCTATTCAAACATTCCTGGCAGCTTTTGATGGTTTAGAAACTTTTCTTTATTTTGGTTTTGGGCTCTGGCTTATCTACATAACATCCTGCAGATCAGGTCAGTCTATTTTATTTCTTCTTGTGGCCTCATCCTGTTGTTTCACGCTTCCCAGAGAGGGAACAGTTCACAAACTCTTCTTTCATTCTTCTCTGGTGCTCTGGTTTGTGTCGCCCTTATCTCATCCCTTGGAGAGGTCAGTCAGCAGCTGTGGGAAACAACCTGATTGCTTTATACAGTTCTCTGGGTTACACAGAAGTATTTTACCATTTTGTATTTTGCTAAGGCCTGCAGTACAATACATTCATCCCATTATTAGTTCTATCAGCTGTAAGGTGTCTACATCAACATAATACACTCATCACAGTACTGCTTCCATGAGTTACACGGTGCACACTTCAAATGAGAAATGAGGTTAAATTAGCAAGCAGCTCAAAGGGATTATAAACTGCACTCTGCTTACAATCAATAACCACAGATAAAGACCAACACACAAATGTGAAAGCCAATATTCTCGGGTCATTTTCACCAATTCCCTGTCCTTTTGTAGCCGTTTGTGGCTCAGGAGGCCTGGCTGCCACCTGCATCCCCTTGCTCAGCTGCTGAATGAGCTGCACTCAGCAAGGTGTCCTGCATGGCCCAAAGATGAGAGTTGCTGTAGCACAGAAGAGGAGGAAGAGCATTCCTTTAACCCATGGTGTGGCAGGGAACCCCGAAACCGTGTCCCATTCCCATCCTTTCCACGTTTGGGCTGGAACATGAGCTGCTTTCTTATTTCCTTTGTTCTCTGTTTCACCACTTTTCTGTTGTCATCTCTTTGCCAGCAGCATCTGGAGTCATTTAATTTTCCACACTGTGCTGCTACTTCTGCTCATGGATAATCTGATCCCATCCCATGGTGAAATGTTGTGTTCTTGGTTTGAGTGGATTGGTGGGCCAGACTCAGGAGCTGGATCTGTCTGCTTGGTTCTTATTTCGAGGACAGCTTGTAATCTAATGATGCCATTGAAATGATCACTGGGTTCTCTGGCTCCTGATATGAATTCATTCGGGTTCTCAGGGGCTGGTCCCCGGTGTTGTGGGATTTGTTCTGGTGGCCGTTCATCTTTTCCCCATTTTTGGGTGCTCCCTCCAGCCAGGGCTGCATCAATTGATCTCTTTTCTCTAATTAAATCATCACAGACTTGGATTACCAACTGATTTCTCTGAACCTGTGGTAGCAGAACCCCCCCAGTGGTCTGATGCTCCCTGTGTGACACAGACAGTGACAGCACATGTTGGAGTGGGGAAGAGGGATGATTCCCCCCACTGATTTTAGTGAAGCTTTCCCAACATTCTCCATTTGCTGTTTCCCTTTGCAGCTGAACCAATTTGTGTTGCAGAGTCAGAGATCCTCCCTCTGGGCTCTGCCCTTGGCTGTGCCAATTCCATCTGTGCAAGCAGGCAGAGCTTGGGCTGAGGGACAGAGGGAATCAGCCCAATTCCTGCCCCAGGCAAGAAGCCACTGGTGCATTGTGCACACTTTCCCCCAGCAGTGTTCATTTGCATTTCTAAAGCTCCTCTTCCAGAGCAGCCATGGAATGACTCACCTGTACCCCCCCAACAATCTGCTTTTCTTTTTTTGCTTTTTTCTTTTTTTTAACAATATTTTATTAGCTGTTTAGGAGTCAAAGTGTCACCTTTAAAGCTCTTCTGGTTTCCCAAAATGGAACCTAAAGATGAACTTTGAAAAACCCATATACCAATACTTTGTGATCACTGAGAGCCACACACAAACACACACAAAAAACATTCCAAAGCAATCAAGGTTTTTCTACTTCTCCTAACACAACAAATTGATTCTCTCACCCCTGGCCCAAACCCAACTGACAATATAAAAGTAGGATTATTACAGCAAATTATTCTAATGGTGTCATCTTCTCACTGAAACTGTGGGAAAAACCAAAACTCTCCAACAATATCTTCAGTGTTAGAGAGTCAAGGCATTACTTGATTCTGGCCAGGATGGGCAACAGAAATCATTTCATCCACACATAACCCAGGTGTGCAGAGAAAATCATTCCATGACATGGGAGTTTCACTAGATTTTTCCTTAATTTTTCTACAGTCCAAAACACATAGAACTCCATTGGTTTGATGTGCATTGCTTCCAAGTTGCTGAGGTCACAGGATTTGATTTCCTGTTGGACCCGGATTTCTTTGCCTCTGTTGTTAATTAGGTCTGCACTCCTGGATTTCCTTCTCAGCCTTTTCCAGACCAGGTGTCTGCAGCTCTTCCAGGGGCAGTGTCTGGGGTGGGTGTTGGTTGCTGTTTGCTGATGGTCGTTGATGTTTTGTTGATGGTCGTTCTCTCTGTGGGGATCTTTTGGGCCCTTCCCAGTCTGGTGAGATGTTAAACTCATCTCTGTTGAGTGGTGTAACATCCCTTAAAACAAAATCTTTAAAATTCCTTTCCCCAGGGCAAAGGCCAACCCAGCCTGAGTGGAGAAATAAAATAAAAAGCAATTTTAAAGTCGGTCTATTTTCCAACCATCCAATCCCACCCAGCCCAGTGTGTGAGTCTGCCTGAGCCCCAGAGTGGAATTGTCCCGTTGTCTCCCCAGCCCCTGTGGCGAGTGCAGGCACAGAAAGCAATGAAGCTGCAGCAGTGGCAGCAAGGATTGGCCCGCAGTGCCTGGAGATGCCGAGGGAGGGTGCCCAGGCAGAGCATTCCAGCAGAGGATCTGTGGGCAGGCCCAGGGGCTTCCCCCGGGGCTGTGGAGCCCTGGCTGCTGCTCCCTTGCCTTCAGTGCAGGGGCAGTCGTGGCCTGTTTGACATTCACAGGCAATTCCAGTTCCTTTGCTGAGCCTGGGAGAGCCATGACTGGGGCATCAATCATTTTGGGGTTTTATTTTCTCAAGCTTTGTTCTCTTTCTCGTGTCTATACCATAACACTGAGGCTGTCTGGGGTTACGAAGTCACACAATGTTCTGGCTGCAGCAGAGAATCCTCAGTCCAGGTCCTGCAATTCCCTCTGACTCCTCAGAATATTCACATCTCCTTTTTAGTCCTGTCTAACACTAATTCTAAAATTCCCTGGACCCTCCCTGGGTCAATACACCACAAACCTTCAGTCAAAGTATGTCCCAAATATTTAACCTTTTTCTCCACCATTTGTGCTTTTTTCTTTTTTGCTAATACTTCAGGATGCTTTTTATCCTGATAATTGAGCCATTTCACAGAGGCTTCTTCTACCATTTCTTCTTGTCCTCCTGACTGGAGCTGGAGTCACCCACATCCTGCATTAACCCAATCCCTGGGGGTGAGGTAAATTCTTTGGATGTTTTCTGCCAGGCTTGCCCCAATAAGGCTGGTGCTTCCCTGCATCCCTGCAGCAGGACCGTCCATGTCTTTCCCATTTTCCCTTCTTCCTTTTGTTCCCACTCAAAGGCCAAACCCTGTTCACCATCCTGTGTGAGTGGGCATCCCCCGAAAGCATCTTTTCCATCAAGTACTGAATGGTAGCAGTGTGAGGAGGGAACCTGGTTCCAGATGGTGTCAGGATCTGAGACTGTGGGGTGCCTGGGTTTCATAATCTCATTTATTGTTCTTAGGTCCTGCACCATTCTGTGGATTCCGTCTGATTTCTTGCCTGGCAGCATAGGAGCATTCCAGGGAGAGAGCCCTAGCTCCAAAAGCCCTGCCTTTCCCAGGGGCTCAATACCAGGCTGTGAGCCCTTCCTTCCCTCCCTTGGAATGGGGTATTGCTTTTAGACCCCACTTGTCCTGGTTGCTTCAGAGGAATCTGGAGAGGCTGGGGATCTGATTTTCCCAATTTCCCAAGGGCTGCCCACACTTCTGGGTTCACTTCAGCCCAGGCCTTGCCAGACATTTGTCACAAAGGTACAGGAGAACTCGCCTGTGTATCACCTTTGACAATATTAATTTGCATTCCCAATTTAGCCATCAAATCCCTTCCCAGGAAATGACAATCACATTTAGGAGCAAATAAAAATACATCCATTTCCAACCCATCCCCACGTCTGCTAATAGTGGCTGAATAAAACAGAGCCCCCTCATCTTTCCCACTTACCCCCTGAATAATCAAAGACATTTTTGGCATTTTCCCCCTTTAGGTCTGAGATTGAGAGTGGATGGAGAGGCCCCTGTGTCTATGAGGAAAGGCCTCCTGTCGATGCAGAGCCACCCTGAATGTTCTCAAGGGCTCCAGTGCGGTGGGTCCCTGGTGTGATGGGAGCTCTGCCACCCCTCCCAATCCATGTCCCTGCAGGGGTGGACTTCCTCCTCATGAGGATGCTGACCTCCTTGTTTTCCTCTCCTGGAAACCAGGGATACAAGGGATCTGGAGCAGCTGGCAAATTTTGAGCATTATACCCTGCTGAAGAACATCCCAGTGCTCAGTATTTTTCTCTTCCTCCTCTTTTCCATCATCCATTTTCTTACCACAGCGATTCCTGCTGCTGCTTCTTGCCTCAACCATATTCCTGCACACTCCCCTTCACCCTTTCCCTTCCCAGCACACCAACACCATCCATCCCCTGTTGTCTAAATCCCTTCTTGACTTCCCTAATTGGCCCCCTGGGTGTCCATGTCCTTAATTACCTCTGGGAGAATGTGCAAACTGCCTCGATATTCTCCCCAGGGACCCTTCAGAGATATTTTAGGATCATCATCTCACTGATAAGATTTTCAGTGCTCTCTCCCTGCTGACTTCACAGATCCCTCTCATCTCTTGCTCCTGCTCCTGTTCTGTCTCCTGATCATATCCCCCATAATATGCACCCCACTTCTGTCTAGGTAGGGATATTCACAGCTCTGTTAAGTCTTTGTTCTTCTTGAAGTTCATGAATTGAGCAGGACCTTGGCTGAGCAGCAGTCTGTGTGGTCAGTTAATAACATTTTCTGGAACTGAGGGCTTCTTCTGTCCCTTCCTTGTGTCCAAGTGCCTGGCCCTATCTCCAAGCAGATTCCCAGCATCTGTTTGTAAAGACACTTTCCTCTTCTTCCTTCCCTGGGGGTCCTCCTTTTGCAGGACATCCTTATGGTTTAGAAGAGGTTTTGGCTGAGTCTGGATATTTGGTGAGTTTTTGATCTGTGTCTTGATGTTTGGAGGACTTTTGGGCTGAATCTTGGTGTTTTGGAGGTTCTCACAGACACAAGGTGCCAAATGATTTCCTGAGATGAACTTGGGCAAGGAGGAACCCCCAGCCTAAGGCTGTCTCCTCTTGTTTTTCCCCCAAACCAGGATTTTTCATTCCCAAGGAGTGTCCGGATGGAGGAGGAGGAAAAGCCCCGGAGCTCCCTCAGGAGGAGGGGCTGCAAACCCAGCCCAGGGAGCTGCGAGGAGGAAAGACCCTCCCTGTGCCAGGAGGGCGGCCAGAGATCCAGCCGGAGCTCAGAGCTGGAGGAGAAGCCTGATGGAGGGGAGAAGCCCCACAAGTGCTTGGAATGTGGGAAGGGTTTCAGGTACAGCTCCGACCTGCTCCGGCACCAGGTGATCCACACTGGGGAACGGCCCTATGAGTGTGGGGAGTGTGGGATGAGCTTCAGCCAGAAGGGCAGTCTTAGGTGACACCGGAGGATCCACACTGGGGAAAAGCCCTACAAGTGTGGGGAATGTGGAAAGAGCTTTAGAGTAAGCTGGGACCTGATCTGGCACCAGGTGATCCACACTGGGGAAGGGTCCTACACCTGCTTGGAATGTGGGAAGGGCTTTGGATGCAGCTCCACCTGAAATACCACCAGCGCATCCACACTGGGGAGAGGTCCTACGAGTGTCCCGAGTGTGGGAAGAGGTTTCACACCAGCTCCACTCTCCTCGTCCATCAGCGGATTCACAGAGAGGAGAGGCCCTTCCGCTGCCCCGACTGCGGGAAGGGCTTCAAACGCAACTCCACCCTCACTGCCCACCGGCGCATCCACACCGGGGAGAGGTCCTACGAGTGTCCTGAGTGTGGGAAGAGCTTCTCAAACAGATCTGACTTGACCAAACACCAACGGAGGCGCCACTAAGGGAAGCCCTGGGAGTGCCCTGAGAGCGGTAAGAGCTTCATGTGCTGCTCCATCTCCATCCCCCGTGGGAGGATCGGCGTTGGATGATCCCCAGTGACCCCCGTTGGGCAGAGCCCTGGTGATCCGTGGTCCTGGTGATCCCTGTTGGGAAGACACCTGGCTGAGGGTGCTCCACATCTTCCTGGCTCCTCTTGGGCACCTGGATGAACGCAGGGGCAGGAACATCCATCGGGACACAGACAGACACTGGGAATTCCTTGGGGAGAGTGGATTTGTTGACTTTCTGTAGCAGCACGTGTGGCATCAGTGATCGTCGTGTCCGGGGTGGTTCATCCGCCAGCAGGGAAGCAAATGAGACAAGTCTCTTCCTTAAGCTCTACAATCCATTTTTTTCCCCCCACCTCAATCCAGGAAGGGGATCAGGATGAAGAAGAGGATCATGTGGTTTTTCTCAGTTATGTAGTGTCTGAGGTTTGTGGGTGGTACAGGGGGCAGGGCAGGGGGCAATTGACCATAGGGAAGACAGAAACTGGACACCAGGCCCCATAGCCAATGGGGAAATAGGGAGAGGGGATACCATGGGTGGGGGTGATGGGCTTGAGAAACCCAGGGAGAAGATTACACAATGTTTGCAGGGAACTATGGACCTTTGTTACATCTGGGAGGCCTCGCTTTTCCAGGGCAAGGCAGTTGGAAATTCCTTTCATGGTACAAGGGAATGCACAACTCCTCCATTTTTAAATTGGTTGTAACAAGGGGATTCTCGGGAATGTGACCTAATGGTTTACAAAACTAAAATGAACATTATTAAGCTGAATTAACAAGCAATAGAAAGTCATTTGAGACTTAATGACAGAGGATAAAGTAACAGAAATGATGATACTGAATTAAATTAATACATTTTCACTTAATGAGCTAATAGTTCAATCTCCTTTGGCTTTTGATCTTCTCAGCAGAAGGGGTGCAGTTCCATGATCTCTTCTTCACCAGGGGCACAGTTCTCAGTGTTTGCTCTTGGCTCTGGCACTGGTGTTGCAGGTGTTCTCTGTTGGGTTGGTGACGATGACTGTGAAGCGAGGAAGGGTGAAAGCGGCAGTGCTGGAGCTGGCAGTGGCATGGCAGGGCCCGGCTCTCTGTCGGGGCTGCCCAGCTCCGCCATGGCACCTCTGCCACACAGGCCCGGGGTGGGGGCAGCTGCAGGCACAGCAGGGCTCAGCCCTCTCTCGAGGCAGCCCCGCCTCGCCTCCACTGCCACACGGGCCTGGGGCGGGGCAGCTGCAGCTAGGGCAGGAAAGGGGGAGGTGGGTGGGGGGAAGGGAAGGTTTGGGACTGGAAAAGATGGACTCTGGTGGGAAAGAGGGGATCTCAAAACCGCGTGGTCAGCGCCATTTGGAGAAGGAGCGCCCGGGATGGCGCAGCCACTGCCTTCCCAGGCAGGGAACGGGGAATATGGAAAGACGGGGTGAAGGAGGACACAGAACAGCAGGAGGAACGGTAGCGCACCCACATCACCTCTGGATGGGTTCCAACCTTTTCCTGCCTTCAGGGAAAGGGGAATAGGGTGGAGAGGGGCAGGGGATGATGGAGAGACGGTAGCAATTCGCTGCCATCCTGGCAGCTTTCACTCCTTGCCGCACTCTTATGAACAAAGGGTAAGGAAAGATATGGGCAGAGTCACAGAAACTGAAAAATGTGAAGTTTCACAGGAGGGAGGATCACAGATCCAGGGCACTGACACTTTGCATGGAATCGTCCATAATCATCCATAAGTAGCCACCAGGGTTTTATCATCCATAAACTGCAGCAAACGTGTCAGGAGAGTTGGTGACAGTCCCAGCATGATCCTTTTTGCAGGCAGACCAGCCACTTGTAGCTCTTAAAAACTCCCTCCCATGAAGAATGAAGATTTGTCATGGCAGATGTTAGTCCCATTGCTCGGTCCCAGTAAGCCAGTCCCCTTACTGGGAGCTTCCCTCCCTGTAAGCCTTTTACCCCCATGTTTTTAAGGTCACTCTCAACCTGGTCTCCAGCCATGGTACTCTTGAGTCTTCCTTTTTAAGATGGGGGTCCCACAGGGGGTGACTTACAGAGTGCTGCTTGTGCTGTCCTCACTGGCTGCCCGCATTCTCCACCATTGGCAGCAGCATGAATCAACAGTGATCATCGTGTCCAGGGAGGTTACAGCCACCGGCAGGGAAACACATGGGATGAGTCTCCTTTTTAAGCTTGAGAATCCATTTTTATTCCCCCCACCCCAGGCCAGGGAGGGGGTGGGGATTGAGACGGTGAGCAGGGGCAGGGTCGTGGGTTTTATCGGGTATTCAGGGAAGGAGTCTTAGGGTTTGGGTCAAGGAAAGAGATAATACAAGGACAGTAAGATCAGATTTCAGCCTCCTCAGAACAGAAGGACTCCATAATGTGTCACTCAAGAATTCTGCTCTTGTTTCTAGTTGCTTATGCTAATTTTTGCACTGGCTCACTGGTTTGATCTAGTGTGCCTCGTGATTTTTAAGTATTTTTCAGACTTCAAAGAAATGTTCTCCGAAATGTGAAGATTTCCTTGGTTCTGATGTTATTGTGATGCAGTCCTAGTCCTGATCACAGAACCACTCCTGACACGATGCTGGTGTTCTTCAGCCCAGCCAGCTCCCGGCACCGGCGCCAGGAGTGGGCTGCCCCCAGAAAGCCAGGCAATCTGGGGTGCAGCTGTAGGGCACAGCTGCTCTATAGCACAGGTGGCACGCGTCGAGGGCAGGGACAAGGAACAGGGAGAGGCCTTCTGCGTGATTTCCAAAGGTGTTTATTGCCCCGAGGGTCAGAGACAGAAAAAGGCACAGAACCTGGGCTTGCAGGGGCTTATAAGTGGGGGAGGTCTTGGGAGAGGATACAATTTCCAACCCATAAGGGTGACATGGAGGAGGAACATAAGGCGGGGAGTACAATGCACAGAGCAATGAAAGAACACAAGGGGAGGGAACAGTTTAAACCAACCACTGGGGCGTCAAAGGTTGGGGGATTGACAGGGAAGGGTCTGGAAGAAGGGGCAGGGTTAGGGAAGGATTGACAATTCTGTAGGAGGAGGGAAGGGCAAGTCTAGGGAAGACAGACAACCAGGGGAAAAGGTCTAGCGAAAATAGACAACCAACAATACAGGGGGAAAGGAACAATCCATTAGGGATAAAATATACTGTAACAATACAAAATATGGGGGGGGGGGGGGGCGGAGTATAAAACTGACCATAAGACTGCAATTAAGTGCAGCAATTGGAAACACAATAAAAACACACCACAACAGAAAGGGATTACTGGAACCCTGTAGAGGAGACCACACTCACTCCAGTGCCCTCTTTAAAATCGTCTCTCCAACTGAGACACTCTACGAGTGTGGGCAGTGTGGGAAGAGCTTCAGCTGGATCTCCCACCTCATCCCCCGCCAGCACATCCACGCCGGGGAGAGGCCCTACAAGTGTCCCAAGTGTGAGAAGAGATTCACTCGGAGCTCTCACTTGACCAAACACCAACGGGGGCACCGGTAGGGGAAGCCCTGCGAGTGCCCTGAGTGCAGGAAGAGCTTCCTTTGTGCCCTGCTCCAGCTCCATCCCCCGTGGGAGGATTGGCGTTGGATGATCCCCAGTGACCCCCGTTGGGCAGAGCCCTGGTGACCCCCCTTCCTGGTGATCCCTGCTGGGGGTGGGGAAGGTGTTGGAGAGATTTCTCTCCCTTCTTCTCCTGCTGTGATTTGGTTGGTAATAAATTCCCTCCCTGTTCCCAGGCTGGATCTGTTTTGCCTTTGCCAGTGCTCAAGGCAGGATCTCTCCTGGTCCTTCTCTTGACTCCTGGGCCTTTCCTTCTATTTCCTGTCCCTGTGCAGTTGCAGAGGGCAGGGACAGAGTGGTTTTGGTGGCTCCTGGCATCCAGGCAGGGCCAGCCCAGCCCCGGGGTTTCTGAGGGTCTTGTGGGCATCCCCCGTGTGCGGGACATCCCCGCTGGAGGAGGGTGTCCCCCCGTGGGGCAGCCCCAGCCCTCAGGCAGCGCTCAGCCAAGCACAGAACACCCTCAGCTGGGCCTCATTTTTGGGCACACCTGAGCCCCAAGACATCTCCATCCCCATTTTGGAATGCACCAGAGCTTTGGATTATCTAGGACCCCATTTTGGGGGCTCTATTGGGTTGGCACAGCCTGGTGTTGGTAGTGGCAGTGCTATGGGCTGGATTCTGAGAGAAGGTTCTGAAAGCTCCTCCGTGTCTGGCAGATCCAATTTCTGGTGGCTCCAAAGATGGGGGCACTGGATGCAGAGATCTGTGGGGATGCAGAGATTCCCCTGCAGCCCCTGGATATCCACGAGGATGCAGAAATCCACCCACAGTGCCTGGAGGAGCCCGTGCTGGAGCAGGGGGATGCCAGAGAGGAGCCTGTGACCCTGTAGACAGAGGGGCACCCACTGGAGCAGCCTGTCCTTGAAGGACTGACCCCGTGGCAGTTTGAGGGGAGCTGTTGTCCATGGGATAGACTCAGGGTGGGGAAGTTTCTGGAGAACTCTTCTGTGGGAGAGACCCCAGAATGCAGCAGGAGAATAACTCCTGTCCCTGAGCAGCAGGAGAAGCCACGTGGGATGAATTGACCACAGCCCCCACTCCCTGTTTCCCTGAACTGCCAGGATAGGAGGTAGAGCTGGAAGGATTGGGAGGAAGGTGTTTTTGAGGGTATTCTTTTACTCCTAATTATCCTGATCTGACTTTGTTAGGAATCAATTCAGTTCATATATCCAGTTTCAAGCCTATTTCGCCTGTGATGGTGTTCTTTGATGAGGGATCTCTCCCGATCCATAGGTCAGCTCATTAATCGTTGGTTACATTTCCTCTTCCCTGTGCGGCTGTGGAGGGCAGTGCCTGAGCGGCTTTGGTGAGTGCCTGGCACGGGGCCAGTGTCACCCCACTGCCATGGGACATGTCCTTGTGTGGCCCTGTGCTATGGTGCCACAGTTGCTGCTGCTTTTGTCTCCGTTATGATTTTATCTTTTGCACTGAATGCCTGTGAAGTGCCCCCGGTGTCCCTCGTGTTCCCTCGGCGCCGGCAGCCCCGTCCCTTGCCCTGCTCCCCCTCCCGCGTTCCCTCCCGGCTGGCGGAGCCTTGGAGCTGCCGTGGGGGCCGTGGGGCTGCCCCGGGGGCTCCGTCCCGAGCCGGGGCCCCTTCCCAGCGCTCCCAGTCTGCCCATCCAGCCTGGAGCAGCCAGCGAGGGCTTCAGCTGGGACGGCAGAGAGGCGCTGCTGGGGGGCCCCACCTCACTTGGGTTTGGTTTGTTCCTCCCAACACCGGGAAAAACGACTTTGGGAGTTTTCTGCCAGAAATTTCTCCTCCTCCTCCACTCAGCTGAAAGGGTTTGGGGCGGTTTTCCCTTTTTGGGGAAATCAAAGCGATGCTCGTAATTAGGGGTAGGAGAAGTGAGGCTCTAGGGGTTCCCGCTGAGTGGGAGGCACCCAGCACGCAAGGCTGGGTCAGGCGGTCCGGGAGGTGCGGAGAACTTTGTTTGTGTTTTGAGCTCAATCCCGGCTGGGGCCCGGGCGCGTCCCAGGGCGGTTCCTGATCTGCGGCTTTGCCCTCAGACAGCCCGGGGGCGGGGCCTGAGAGGCTGTGCCGTGTGCAGAGCCCGCCACTCGCCGCGATTGGCTGGATCTGCCGTCACTCCTGGCTCTCTCTGCGCGCTGATTGGGCAGAGCATAGCGGAGAAACGCCTACGTCCCGGCCTCCTAGGACCTTGGCGCCATTTTGGGAGCGTCTGTGCGGGCCCGGCAGCGGCGGCAGCGGCCGGAGCCCGGGGAGGCGGCGGCGGAGCTCGGAGGCGGCCCCGGCGCAGGTGGGAGCCGCGCTGGGTTGTGCCGGGGCTCGGGGCTGGCTGCGGGCGGAGGGGGCGGCAGGGGGCTCTGGCTGTGGCTCGGTTGTGCCGTGTCCGCGCCGTGTTCCCCGTGCCCTGAGGGCGCTGCGGGAGCGGCTGCCCGCGGTCTCCTTCCCGCGGGTGCCTGGGCAGGAGCCGGTGCCGGAGCAGCGCTGGCTCGTCCCGGTTCCTGTGGGTAGGACGGAGGCGGCTGCGCTGTCCCCGGGCCTGAGCGGGAAAATTCGCATGGCCAGAGGTTTCTGTGCCCGAAGGAGACAGAGGAGTTCTGTCAAAGTGACTTTGTTCATGAACAAAGGAAGAGGCCATGCAACATTTGCCATGCGGTCTCTCCAATTGTTGTAGTATGCAGCCTCTTTTTAAAAATTTTTTTTAGCTGTTTACAGTTTAAAGTGTCACCTTTAAAGCTCTTCTAGTTTTGCAAAATGCAGCTTAAAGATGAACTTTGAAAAACCCATGTACCAAAATTTTGCGATTACTAAATGCCACACACAAACATACAGAAAAACAATCCAATGGAATCAAGTTTTTTCTACTTCTTTTCATAAGACTGCAAATTGATTCTCACACCCTTGGCCCAAACCTAACTGACAATATAGAAGTAGGATTATTGCAAAAAATTATTCTAATGGTGTCATCTTGTCACTGAAACTGTGTGAAAACCAAAAATGCTCCAACAATATCTTTAGTGTTAGAGAGTCAAGGCATTACTTGATTCTGGCCAGGATGGGCAACAGAAATCATTTCAATCACACATAGCCCGGTGCGCAGAGAAAATCATTCCATGACATGGGAGTTTTACTGGATTTTTCCTAAACTTTTTACAGTCTGAACCCATAGAAATCCCTTGGTTTGATGTTCTTTGCTTCCAAGTTGCTGATTTCTCAGTATTTGATTTCCTTTTGGACCCGGATTCCTTTTCCTCTGATGTTAATTAGGTCTGCACTCCTGGATTTCCTTCTCAGCCTTTTCCAGACCAGGTGTCTGCAGCTCTTCCAGGGGCAGTGTCTGGGGTGGGTGTTGATTGCTGTTTGCTGATGGTCGTTGATGTTTTGTTGATGGTCGTTCTCTCTGTGGGGATCTTTTGGGCTCTTCCCAGTCTGGTGAGATGTTAAACTCATCTCTATTGAGTGGTGTGACATCCCTTAAAATAAAACCTTTAAAATTCCTTTCCCCAGGGCAAAGGCAAACCGAGCCTGAGTGGAGAAATAAAATAAAAAACAATTTTAAAGTCGGTCTATTTTCCAGCCATCTAATCCCACCCAGCCCCATGTGTGAGTCTGCCTGAGCCCCGGAGTGGAATTCTTCCGTTGTCTCCCCAGCCCCTGTGGCGAGTGCAGGCACAGAAAGCACTGAAGCTGCAGCAGTGGCAGCAAGGATTGGCCCGCAGTGCCTGGAGATGCCCAGGGAGGGTGCCCAGGCAGAGCATTCCAGCAGAGGATCTGTGGGCAGGCACAGGGGCTTCCCCCGGGGCTGTGGAGCCCTGGCTGCTGCTCCCTTGCCTTCAGTGCAGGGGCAGTCGCAGCCTCCCATCCTCGTCCTGCAGCCGGGAAGTCCAAATCTCGGGGGCTTCAGAGACCCTGAGCCCAGGGTGAGGGGTCCCCCCGTGTTCAGCTCTGCTGGGGCTGCTTCTGTGCTCAGGGACACTTGGGATG
This sequence comes from Phylloscopus whistleri, assembly GCA_017589585.1. Classification (NCBI taxonomy): domain Eukaryota; kingdom Metazoa; phylum Chordata; class Aves; order Passeriformes; family Phylloscopidae; genus Phylloscopus; species Phylloscopus whistleri. The sequence continues at coordinate 26,957 of JADMLD010000932.1, forward strand.
GGCCAGGCCACTTGGCCACCAGTGGTGCTTCTTCCCACTCCTTGGGCAGGACCCGATGTCCTGGTTGGATGTTGTGAGCAGCAAAGTCCCAAGGCAGGGTCTGTGCCAGCCGAGCTTCCTGTGGGAGAGATTTCACAGGAGACAGGATTCTGGCCACAGACTGCTTGAAATAGGCATCCCTTATCTGCGCCCTGCACGTGGTGGAGAATGACCAGGGTAAGGAATTCCAAACACCAATTCCAAGGGAGAGAATTGAGTATCTCCTTTGAGTCTGGCTCTTATTCTTGCCAAAGCCAATGGCAAAAGCGGTACCCATGGCATCTTGGTTTCTATCACCAGCTTCCAAAGGTGTTTCTTTATTTCCCCACTCATTCTTTCTACGTGACCTGAGCTCTGGGGGTGCCAGGGGTTGTGGAGGTCCCATTGTGTTCCTAAAGCTGCCATAACCCCCTGAAGGATCTTTCCTGTGAAATGAGTTCCCCATCTGGGTCTATTGCTTCCACAATCCCTTCTCTTGGAATTATGTGTTTTAGAAATACCTTAATAAGTGATCCAGTGATGATTGAAGCAGTCAGAGTTGCTTTTACCACCCTGTTAGGTGACATGGTGTTGGCAGAAGATATTTAAGCCTTCCTGCTCAGGGCATTTCAGTCCCAGGCTCTCACAAGCACATACAGCTCTGCCGGGTGAGCTGACCATGTGGGTGGTAACCTGTGCTTTGCCTGATTCCCTTTCCTAAATAATAGCATGTCTTGTAACTCTTTTCCCTTCTCCTGCCCTTGAAGGCCCATCCCTAAACACATTTTCTGCTGACTCTTCACAGCCCCCCCTGATCTGTCACTCGTCTGTCTCCTGGACACTCTCGGGTCCCCAGTCAATCCCCGGTGCCGCCGCCACCCAAGGGAGCCGATCACCCAAACTGGGTGAGGCACCTTCAGCTCCACTCACTGCCCGCCGCCCCGGGCGCTGGAAGGAATTCCAAACCAGCCCCAGGGTGTGTGGAAAAATTCCCATCACCAGAGGTTTGTGTCCACAGAGAAGGCAGAGGAGTCCTGTAAAAGTCATTTCATTCATAAAAAAAGGGAGAGGCCATGGGACATTTCCCATGGGGTCTCTCCAGTTGTTGGAGGACACAGCCTCCTTTTCATCCTGATTTTCCTGGCATCATCTCCCTCTCCCTTTCCCCACTGGCTGAAGTACTTGAGAGGTACAGACTTCCCAATGCACCTCCCACATACCCCCCTTAATATGCAACCCACTTCTGTCTAGGTAGGGATATTCACAGCTCTGTTCAGTCTTTCGTTCTTCTTCTCGAAGTTCCTGAATTGAGCAGGACCTTGGCTGAGCAGCAGTCTGTGTGGTCAGTTAGTAACATTTTCTGGAACTGAGGGCTTCTTCTCTCCCTTCCTTATGTCCAAGTGACTGGCCCTGTCTCCAAGCAGATTCCCAGCATCTGTTTGTAAAGACACTTTACTCTCCTTCCTTCCCTGGGGGTCTCCCGTTTGCAGGACATCCTTTTGCTTTAGGTTTTAGCTGAGTCTGGATATTTGGTGAGTTTTTAATCTGTGTCTTGATGTTTGGAGGACTTTTGGGCTGGATCTTGGTGTTTTGTAGGTTCTTACAGACACAAGGTGCCCAATGACTTCCTGATATGAATTTAGGCAAGGAGGAACCCCCAGCCTAAGGTGCTCTCCTCTTGTTTTTTTCCCCCAAACCAGGATTTTTCATTCCCAAGGAGTGTCCGGATGGAGGAGGAGGAAAAGCCCTGGAGATCCCGCAGGAGGAGGGGCTGCAAACCCAGCCCAGGGAGCTGTGATGAGGAAAGACCCTCCCTGTGCCAGGGGGGCGGCCGGAGATCCAGCCGGAGCTCAGTGCTGGAGGAGAAGCCTGATGGAGGGGAGAAGCCCCACAAGTGCTTGGAATGTGGGAAGGGTTTCAGCCGGAGCTCCAACCTGCTCCGGCACCAGGTGATCCACACTGGGGAACGGCCCTATGAGTGTGGGGAGTGTGGGATGAGCTTCAGCCAGAGCTCCCACCTGATCCAGCACCAGGTGATCCACACTGAGGAACGGCCCTATGAGTGTAGGGAATGTGGGAAGAGCTTCAGGTGGAAGGACTCCCTGCTCAAGCACCAGGTGATCCACAAAGGGGAACAGCCCCACAAGTGTGGGGAATGTGGGATGAGCTTCAGCTGGAAGGACAGTCTTAGGCGACACCAGAGGATCCACACTGGGGAAAAGCCCTACGAGTGTGGGGAATGTGGGAAGAGCTTCAGAAGAAGCTCAACCCTGATCCAGCACCAGGTGATCCACACTGGGGAACGGCCCTACACCTGCTTGGAATGTGGGAAGAGCTTTGGACGCAGCTCCAACCTGAGAAGACACCAGCGCCTCCACACTGGGGAGAAGCCCTACGAGTGTCCCGAGTGTGGGAAGAGGTTTCACACCAGCTCCAATCTGCTCCTACATCAGCGGATTCACACGGAGGAGAGGCCCTTCCGCTGTCCCGACTGTAGGAAGGGCTTCAAGCATAACTCGGCCCTCACTGTCCACCGGCGCATCCACACTGGGGAGAGGCCCTACGAGTGTCCTGAGTGTGGGAAGAGCTTCTCACAGAGCTCTAACTTGACCCAACACCAGCAGAGGCACCACTAAGGGAAGCCCTGGGAGTGCCCTGAGAGCGGGAAGAGCTTCGTGCGCTGCTCCAGCTCCATCCCCCGTGGGAGGATCGGCGTTGGATGATCCCCAGTGACCCCCGTTGGGCAGAGCCCTGGTGATCCGTGGTCCTGGTGATCTGTGTTGGGAAGACACCTGGCTGGGGGGGTTCCACATCTTCCTGTCTCCCTGTGAGCACCAGGATGAACGCGGGGCAGGAACATTTATCGGGACATGGACAGACATTGGGAATTCCTTGGGTAGAGTGGATTTTTTGACTTTCAACCCCAGAAAAACTTTAACATTCTGTCCTATATTCTGGTGGCCTCAGGGAATACTGGATGGTCTTGGAGGTCTTTTCCAAACTCAGGGATTCCACAATCTTGATTTCCTATTTCTTGAGGGCATCATCCGCAGCCAGATGGTGATGATCTGGGGCCAAGATCAAGGTTGTTGAGACAGTGGGGTCGAAAACCTCTCCAAAAAAGGTTCTTCCCTCCCACCCAAGCATGTGGATCATCAGCTGGCATGGGCACAAAAATCTTTTTCTTTTGGTCTTTTCTTTCTCTTCATCCCTTTAAAAAAATCCGACACTGGGGTAAAAATGAGGACATTGAACTAAGACCTGGGTGAGGACATGGGGGGCATAGACATGGAGAGTGACATGGGGACACCTGGACATGGAGGGGGACGTGGCCATTCCTGGGGACACAGGGGAATACGGGCTCAGATGGAGATGTGGGGGACAATGACAGGGATGGAAACATGGTGGAGAGACAGCCATGGGTGAGGCCTTGGTGGGACATGGCCAGTGACATGTGGGGACATGGCGATGGCCGGTGCCATGGGGGAAACTTGCAGGGGCTGTGGGGGATGCTGGGTTTGAGGGAGTTGAGGGTTCCTGGGAGGGACTTAGGGCTTGCTGAGGGCTTTGGGGACCCCAGGCCAAGCGGCTCCGGCAGCGCTGGGAGACCCTGGTGGAGGTTCTGGGGCAGCTGCTCAAGGAGCCCCTGACCTGGAGCCCCAGCTGGGCATTGGGCTCCTGGAAGGGAATGAACATCCTTGTCCCCAGGAGGGAAATCCCAGCAGCCCCAGGGTGTTGGGGACAGCTGAGAGGCCACAAGAGGGAGGGGAAAGCCAGACAGAGCTGTCCCTCTCTAACACTGCACCCCAAACTCATGGATTCATTGCAGGAAAAAGCTTCCAGGAGGTGCCTGAATTAAGGGAAAGGAGGGATGAGACCAACAAACTGAACAAGAAGGGCCTGGAACCCCCAAACCTGTCAAGCATGGCTGTCTTGGGTTATGAAACCAAAAATGTGTGTTCTAATTCATGTGTTGAAAACAGCTGGGGAGATGTTTATCTGTTGTTGTGGTGTATTGTTATTGTGTTTCCAATTGCAGCTCAGTTTTAGTGGTCAGTTTTACACCACCCATATTTTGTATTGTTATAGTACATTTTATCCCTAATGGATTCTTCCTTTCCCCTGTATTGTTGGTTTTGCCCTGGTTGTCTATCTTCCCTAGACCTGCCCTTCCCTCCTCCTACAGAACTGTCAATCCTTCCCTAACCCTGCCCCTTCTTCCAGACCCTTCCCTGTCAATCCCCCAATCTTCGACGCCCCAGTGGTTGGTTTAAACTGTTCCCTCCCCTTGTGTTCTTTCATTGCTCTGTGCATTGTACTCCCCGCCTTATGTTCCTCCCCCATGTCACCCTTATTGGTTGGAAATTGTATCCTCTCCCAAGACCTCCCCCACTTAGAAGCCCCTGCAAGCCCAGGTTCTGTGCCTTTTTCTGTCCCTGACCCTCGGGGCAATAAACGCCTTTGGAAGTCACACAGAAGGCCTCTCCCTGTTCCTTGTCCCTGCCCTCGACGTGTGCCACCTGTGCTATAGAGCAACTGTGCCCTACAGCTGCACCCCAGATTGCCTGGCTTTCTGTGCCCTACAGCTGCACCCCAGATTGCCTGGTTTTCTGGGGACAGCCCACTCCTGGCGCCGGTGCCGGGAGTTGGCTGGGCTGAAGAACACCAGCATCGTGTCAGGAAGAGCTGCACACCTCCTCCTCCGAGTCGCTTCTGGGAGCAGTGGCGGCGTGCGTGCGACCCGTCAGGCCCCCACCCTAAGCTGATTGCAATAAAGGCTTTAAAAAGGAGCAATATCTCCTGCCCTGTTTTTATCAGCTTGGGGACTCGTCCGGGATTACCACGCCCAAAGGAGGCCTCTGGACAGGACGGCCGCCTGCTTCGAGGGACCCTTGGGAATTACTGGTGACCCCTGACCCTGGGAATCAGCAGGGGATCAGTGACGTGGAGGAGCGCCAGATTGGTGAGAAAATCCAGTGGTGGGAATAGAGGCGAGTGAGTGGACACGTGAGTGAGACGGGGGCCGGCAGCTCGGACCCCCAAAGTGAGTGTGGACCCCTCAGTACCGCAGTTCCGGACTCCCGCGAGGGGGCCGGCCAGGAACGGGGGAAGTGAGTGGGAGATGAATGATTGAGGCATCTCTAGGGATAGAGAGAGCCCCCCCTCCGGGCGTGAGGAGGAATCTTAGTGAGTGAGTGGCACGCAAGGGTAGGCCTCCCACAATTGGACAGGGGTGTAGGGATGGGCAAGTGGAGTGGCAAGCCCCGTTAGGGACCTAGCCCCGAGGACAGAGGTATAGGGAGGGGCAAGCAGAGGTCAAGCCCCGTTGGGACCTTGCCTCAGGAAAGGGGTCAGGGGAACCCCAATTGGACAGGGGTTGCAAGCCCCGTTGGGACCTTACTTCTGGAGAAGGGTCAGGTGGACTCTAAACTAAACACAAAGAGGGGGGCCCGGTAGGCCCCAGCAATCCAAGTCTCTTGATGTCGGGAGTCCAAGCGTTGGGCAAGGTGTGGAGGCAGTAGAGTGCATCAGTTGCGGTTTAGAGTTCTGTTGCCTGTCATTAACTTTCAGTTCGGGTAGGGGCAGAGTTAGAAAGGGGCTTTTACATTAGAGAAAGATTGTTTTCAAGGCCAAGGAAGTTTTGGTTACAGTTCGAATTTGTGTTGCCCATCGTTAGTTTTCAGTTTGGTTAGGGGCACCTTAACAGTTTAGTTTGAGGCCTAAAAGTATGGGAGGGTGTGTAAGCAAGAGAGCAAGTACTCCTAAAGGTGAGAAGAAGAAAATCAAGAGTATTCCTCCTAATAGTCCCTTGGGGAAGTTATTGGATGGATGGGAGGATTGGGAAGTGATGAGGGAACTTGATAACAATGATCCACTTCTGTGTGGACGTATGGCCCCAATTAGATTTACCAGGAGAATGGCCGTGGGTCGGAACTCAGGACCGATGGATGTGCAGACAGTTAAATGAATACCTGAAAGCACAGGAGGAGTTTGATTTAGAGGAACTAAGATACGCTGCTTGCTGGATAGAAAATGTGGCAAAGGATAAGGAAACAAAGATTTGTAAGCTGCAAAATAAAAGGGAAGTAGTTGGAAAAGAGGAAGGGATTAACAAGAAGTGGGACCCTCTCGATTACTTGCCTCCTCCAACCCCTCCGGCTATCCCTCCTGCTGCACCTTCTCTAGTCCCTCCGGCATCAGGCCCAACTCCTCCCCCAGCTATCCTTCCTTTACCGCCCCCACCTTTTCCAACAACCACTTCTTCTCCACCTTCCAACCCAACTGTGCTCCCGGTCCCTCCTTCGACCCCAGTCTTCTATCCTTCCCCAACTGCTATTCCCTTACCCCCTCCTAATTTGGGTTCAAGTAGACCCTCACCACTTCCACAACCCCCTTGTGATTCCTCACATATTGTCCCCCTGCTGTCTGATGCTACCACTAACCTTCAGCAAGGCCCTACCTCTCAAATGAACGATTCTAAGACAGACGATGGACCATATTGTAATACTCGGTCAAGAACCTGCAAGGTAGAGAAATTGTTCCCTCTTAAGAGAGGTTCCTATGGGTGGGGTAGCTGGTGGAATTGGGTCTGTGAATGTTCCCTTGACTGCTTCAGAGGTCAGAAGTTTCAAGAAAGAAACAGGGAGTTTGACAGAGGACCCTGTGGGAATAGCCAATCAGGTAGACCAATTCCTAAGACCCAACACATATACATGGGGAGAACTTAACTCTATTTTTAATGTATTATTCTCCCCGGAGGAGGTCCAGCTGATATGGACCGCGGGAATAAAGATTTGGAAACGGGAGAACTGACCAGGACCTCCAGGAGATCAGAAAATGCCCCTGACAGACCCTAATTGGGACCCCAACGAGGAAGAGGGAAGGCAGAGTATGAGGGAATATAGGTCTCTGATGGTTAGGGGCATAAAGGAGTCAGTTCCCAGAGGGAGTAACACCAAGTTAGCGGTTGATGGCACACAGGAGGAAGATGAAACTCCAGCAGCATGGCTGAACTGGTTAAAACGAAATTTCCAGTTGCATTCTAACATTGATCCAGATGGCCCAGAAGGCCAGATGCTGCTAAAGGTGCAGTTTGTGACCAAGGCCTGGCCGGATATTAGGAGGAAGCTGGAGGAAATGGAAGATTGGCAGGAGAAAGGGATTAATGAACTTCTAAGAGAGGCCCTCAAGGTGTATTTGCAGAGAGAAGAAGAAAAAAACAAGACAAAGGCTAGGATAATGGTGGCGGTTGCTAAAGCAAGTGTAAGGTCAGAAAAAGGGAAGTTGGCACCATCCAGTCAGGAGAAGCCAGGACCAGTGAAACCTTAGAAAAAGTATCTGGAAAAACCAGGAAGGCCAGGAGCTGGACATTGTTTTTACTGTGGTGAGGCAGGGCATCTTAAAAGGAACTACAAGAAGCTGGAGTTTGATGAGGCCATCGCAAGGGAGCAAGACCTCCTGGGGAAGATTTTAAAAGGAGATGATTAGGGGTGTCGAGGGCTTTACATAATGGAGGACCCCATGAAACATCTGACGGAGCCCTTGGCAAACTTTGAGGTGAGTCCATTAGGAGTGGATATGGAGTTTTTAATAGATACTGGGGCCAAAAGGTCCAGTGTAAATAAATTGCCATTAGGGGTCACTTTAAGTAAAAGGACTTGTGACTTATTAGGAGCTGAAGGGAGGCCATTTAAAGCTCCTGTGATTGAAAATGTAGAGATAAGGGGAAATTCCAAACAGTGCAGAGTGGACTTGATTTACCTACCAAGGCTGGAAAGTAACTTGTTGGGGAGAAACCTCCAAGTTTGTTTAGGGGTTGGAGTAATCCCCGAGAATGGGAAAATGGTAGTGAGGATCATGGCACTCACCCAAAGTGACATGGAAGAAATCAATCCTGAGGTGTGGGCTGGACAAGGAAAAACAGTGGAAATGTTTGTAGAGAATACTCCACCAGTGAGGGTTAAACAATACCCCATTTCACCTGAAGGAAGAGAGGGGTTAGCCCCGATAATCAAGCAATTACTGGAAGAAGGGATTTTAGAGCCCTGTATGGCCCCACATAACACACCCCTTTTGGCCATGAAAAAGGCCGATGGAAGCTATCGGCTAGTGCAGTGTGGGAAACACTAAAAGCAAAAAAGGAGTTTAGAAGCTGAAAAAGCAGGCCTCAAACAGAAAAAGCTGAGATCTCAGAACTTGCAGCAACTGAGAAAAGTTGCGAACTAGGAAAGATACAGTAGTATATAATAGTATAGCGAACAAGGACATGGAAAACAAAGGCTGAGTTTTTAGGTTTCGCTTGAATAAGTCATAACACTGCAGAAAATATATGCCAGACAAGATAGTAGAAGGTCTTAAGCTTAATAAGGGTATTGTGTATTGTTAATAGAGAAGCATACAAACGACTATTGTTTGAAATAGGTGTACGTGTGCTATAATTGATTGGTTAAAACAACTGTCTGTAAGTTTTAGTAATATACTATTGGCTGAAAAGTCCTTAACATGCTTTGTAACAGAGAAATTTGTGGCTACTGTGGGCTGCTGCTGCTGCTGCTGCTACTGCTGGCTGCTACATGGGTGCTGTGAGCTGCTGCTTTGCCTTTACTTCTGTGATGAGACTGATGCTTCATTAAAGAAAATAACTACCACAGCAGTCCGGTCCAGTTCCTGCCCGCGTCGCCACAGTGCAGGACCTACGAAAAGCAAACAAGAAGACTGCTTCTAGACACCCAGTTGTGCCAGATCCTTACACACTCCTCAGTAAGGTGCCGAGGGAACATGAATGGCTCACGACCATAGAGCTGAAAGATGCTTTTTGGACATGTCCCCTGGCAGAGGAGAGACTGGTTCGCTTTTGAATGGGAGGATCCTGCCACCAGGAGGAGGCAACGATTCAGATGGACACGTCTCCCTCAAGGATTTTCAGAATCTCCTAACCTCTTGGGGCAATCATTAGAAAAATTACTAGAGCAATTGGACTCAGAAAAAGAAACACAAATTCTCCAATATGTAGATGGCTAATTAATTTCAGGAGAACGCCAAAGTCAAGTGAGGAATATCAGTATACGGCTTCTAAATTTTCTAGGTGAACAAGGACTGAAAGTAACAAAAAGTAAATTACAATTTGTGGAACTGGAAGTAAAATTCTTAGGGCATTTGTTGCGGTGTGTCTTTAAGGCTTTCAAGGTGAGCCCTCTTTTAGGGGTTTTTCCTCTCCCCCAGGGTAGGTTTTTCCCAGCCAACCCTGAAGGAATGATTATAATACAGAGGGTTTACCAAGCAACCTGAGATTCTGCAGGGGCCGGCCATCAAAGGAATTGGCCCAGGCAGAAAGGGCCCACCTCTCCTCACAGGTGATTTGACCTTTAGGCTGCCCTTTAGCCCTCGGGTCACACCTGTCCCTCTCTGATAGGTAGGCTGTGTGGCCTCCCCCAGCCCCCTCTCCCAGGTAAAAACCCAGGACAGGCACGTGGTCGGGGTTCTGCTCAGGGAAGTCACACGGTTCAGAAGTGCTGCTGCACTGGAATAAAATCTCTGGACAAGACTCCTGAAGCAGATCCGTTTCCTTCTTCCACTGATTCGTCCAACCTCTCTGAAGGAGTCACGCAGGATTCATCTTGCTACATTTATCTGGCCGCTGCACCCTGGGTCCTACGCTGCCTGGAACAAGCCCAGACTTGTCTGAGGGGTCTGTGCCTGTGTTGGAGTGCAAGGAGAGTATCCTTTTGGGACAAACCATGAGGCTGCTCTCCCAGCACAGCTACCACACAGACCCCACAAACTAGCAGTGATTAATTCCCTGTTATAGCCAGGCAATCCGGGGTGCAGCTGTAGGGCACAGTTGCTCTATAGCACAGGTGGCACGCGTCGAGGGCAGGGACAAGGAACAGGGAGAGGCCTTCTGTGTGATTTCCAAAGGTGTTTATTGCCCCGAGGGTCAGGGACAGAAAAAGGCACAGAACCTGGGCTTGCAGGGGCTTCTAAGTGGGGGAGGTCTTGGGAGAGGATACAATTTCCAACCCATAAGGGTGACATGGGAGAGGAACATAAGGCGGGGAGTACAATGCACAGAGCAATGAAAGAACACAAGGGGAGGGAACAGTTTAAACCAACCACTGGGACGTTGAAGGTTGGGGGATTGACAGGGAAGGGTCTGGAAGAAGGGGCAGGGTTAGGGAAGGATTGACAGTTCTGTAGGAGGAGGGAAGGGCAGGTCTAGGGAAGATAGACAATCTGGGCAAAACCAACAATACAGGGGGAAAGGAACAATTCATTAGGGATAAAATATACTATAACAATACAAAACATGGGGGGGGGGTGTATAAAACTGACCATTAAAACTGAGCTGCAATTGGAATTACAATAAAAACACACCAAAACAGAAAGGGATTACTGGAACCCTGTAGAGGAGACCACACTCACTCCAGTGCCCTCTTTAAAATCATCTCTCCAACTGAGACACCCTACGAGTGTGGGCAGTGTGGGAAGAGCTTCAGCTGGATCTCCCACCTCATCCCCCACCAGCACATCCACACCGGGGAGAGGCCTTAGGAGTGTCCTGAGTGTGAGAAGAGACTCACTCAGAGCTCTCACTTGCCCAAACACCAACGGGGGCACCGGTAGGGGAAGCCTTGCGAGTGCCCCAAGGGCAGGAAGAGCTTCCTTTGTGCGCTGCTCCAGCTCCATCCCCCTAGGAGGATTGGCGTTGGATGATCCCCAGTGACCCCCGTTGGGCAGAGCCCTGGTGATCCGTGGTCCTAGAGATCCCTGTTGGGGGTGAGGAAGGTGTTGGAGAGATTTCTTTCTCTTCTCCTTGTGCTGCTGTGATTTGGTTGGTAATAAATTCCCTCCCTGTTCCCAGGCTGGATCTGTTTTGCCTTTGCCAGTGCTCAGGGTAGGATTGCTCCTGGTCCTTCTCTTGACTCCTGGGCCTTTCCTTCTATTTCCTGTCCCTGTGTGGTTGCAGAGGGCAGGGACAGAGTGGTTTTGGTGGCTCCTGGCATCCAGGCAGGGCCAGCCCAGCCCCGGGGTTTCTGAGGGTCTTGTGGGCATCCCCCGTGTGCGGGACATCCCCGCTGGAGGAGGGTGTCCCCCCGTGGGGCAGCCCCAGCCCTCAAGGCAGCGCTCAGCCAAGCAGAGAACACCCTCAGCTGGGGCCTCATTTTTGGGCACACCTGAGGCCCGAGACATCTCCATCCCCATTTTGGAATGCACCAGAGCTTTGGATTATCTAGGACCCCATTTCGGGGGCTCTATTGGCTTGGCACAGCCTGGTGTTGGTAATGGCAGTGCTACGGGGTGGATTCTGAGAGAAGGTTCTGAAAGCTCCTCTGTGTCTGGCAGATCCAATTGCTGGTGGCTCCAAAGATGGGGGCACTGGATGCAGAGATCTGTGGGGATGCAGAGATTCCCCTGCAGCCCCTGGATATCCACGAGGATGCAGAGATCCACCCACAGTGCCTGGAGGAGCCCGTGCTGGAGCAGGGGGATGCCAGAGAGGAGCCTGTGACCCTGTAGACAGAGGGGCACCCACTGGAGCAGCCTGTCCTTGAAGGACTGACCCCGTGGCAGTGTGAGGGGAGCTGTTGTCCATGGGATAGACTCAGGGTGGGGAAGTTTCTGGAGAACTCTTCTGTGGGAGAGACCCCAGAATGCAGCAGCAGAATGACTCCTGTCCCTGAGCAGCAGGAGAAGCCACGTGGGATGAATTGACCACAGCCCCCACTCCCTGTTTCCCTGAACTGCCAGGATAGGAGGTAGAGCTGGAAGGATTGGGAGGAAGGTGTTTTTGAGGGTATTCTTTTGCTCCTCGTTATCCTGATCTGACTTTGTTAGGAATCGATTCAATTCATATCTCCAGTTTCAAGCCTGTTTCGCCTGTGATGGTGTTCTTTGATGAGGGATCTCTCCCGATCCATAGGTCAACTCATTAATCGTTGGTTACATTTCCTCTTCCCTGTGCGGCTGTGGAGGGCAGTGCCTGAGCGGCTTTGGTGAGTGCCTGGCACGGGGCCAGTGTCACCCCACTGCCATGGGACATGTCCTTGTGTGGCCCTGTGCTATGGTGCCACAGTTGCTGCTGCTTTTGTCTCCGTTATGATTTTATCTTTTGCACTGAATGCCTGTGAAGTGCCCCCGGTGTCCCTCGTGTTCCCTCGGCGCCGGCAGCCCCGTCCCTTGCCCTGCTCCCCCTCCCGCGTTCCCTCCCGGCTGGCGGAGCCTTGGAGCTGCCGTGGGGGCCGTGGGGCTGCCCCGGGGGCTCCGTCCCGAGCCGGGGCCCCTTCCCAGCGCTCCCAGTCTGCCCATCCAGCCTGGAGCAGCCAGCGAGGGCTTCAGCTGGGACGGCAGAGAGGCGCTGCTGGGGGGCCCCACCTCACTTGGGTTTGGTTTGTTCCTCCCAACACCGGGAAAAACGACTTTGGGAGTTTTCTGCCAGAAATCTCTCCCCTCTTCCACTCAGCTGAAAGGGTTTGGGGCGGTTTTCGCTTTTTGGGGGAAATAAAAGCGAAGCTCGTAATTAGGGGCAGGAGAAGTGAGGCTTCAGGGCTTCCCGCTGAGTCGGAGGCACCCAGCACGCAGGGCTGGGCCAGGCGGTCCGGGAGGTGCGGAGAACTTTGTTTGTGTTTTGAGCTCAATCCCGGCTGGGGCCCGGGCGCGTCCCAGGGCGGTTCCTGATCTGCGGCTTTGCCCTCACAGAGCCCAGGGCCGGGGCCTGAGAGGCTGTGCCGTGTGCAGAGCCCGCCACTCGTCGTAATTGGCTGGATCTGCCGTCACTCCTGGTTGTCGCTGCGCGCTGATTGGGCAGAGCAGAGCGGGGACAAACCAGCGTCTCGCCCCCCTGGCGGCGGCGCCATTTTGGGAGCGTCTGTGCGGGCCCGGGAGCGGAGGCAGCGGCCGGAGCCCGGGGAGGCGGCGGCAGAGCTCGGAGGCGGCCCCGGCGCAGGTGGGAGCCGCGCTGGGTTGTGCCGGGGCTCGGGGCTGGCTGCGGGCGGAGGGGGCGGCAGGGGGCTCTGGCTGTGGCTCGGTTGTGCCGTGTCCGCGCCGTGTTCCCCGTGCCCTGAGGGCGCTGCGGGAGCGGCTGCCCGCGGTCTCCTTCCCGCGGGTGCCTGGGCAGGAGCCGGTGCCGGAGCAGCGCTGGCTCGTCCCGGTTCCTGTGGGTAGGACGGAGGCGGCTGCGCTGTCCCCGGGCCTGTGCGGGAAAATTCGCATGGCCAGAGGTTTCTGTGCCCGAAGGAGACAGAGGAGTCCTGTAAAAGTGACTTTCTTGATAAACAAAGGGAGAGGCCATGCGGCAATTGCCATGCGGTCTCTCCCGTTGTTGTAGTGCGCAGCCTCCTTTTTATCCTGATTTTACCTTCTGCAACTCCCTCTTCTTCTGCCCGCTGGCGAAGTTCCTTGGAAAGTTCAGACTTCCCGATCCGCCTGCTGCATGTCCTCGTTAATATGCACCCCCCTTTTGTATAACATCCGATATTCATGGCTCTGTTCAGGCTTTGTGCTTCTTCTCCATGTTCAGGAATTTCGCAGGATCTTGGCTGAGCAGCAGTCCGTGTCAATGAGTAACATTTTCTGAAACTGATGGTTTCTCCCGTTCCTTCCTTATCTCCAAGTCCCTGGCCCTATCTCCAAGCAGATTCTCTCATTGACTCTGTTTTTTCTTCCTGGGTCCTCTTTGGTTTTGGGATTATTCTCAGTGACCTCATTCCCTGTGCTTTTGTAGCCGTTTCAATGGTGCCATTGAAATGATCACTGGGTTCTCTGGCTCCTGATATGAATTCGTTGGGGTTCCCAGGGGCTGGTCCCTGGTGTTGTGGGATTTGTTCTGGTGGCCGTTCATCTTTTCCCCATTTTTGGGTGCTCCCTCCAGCCAGGGCTGCATCAATTTGTCTCCTTTTTCTAATTAAATCATCACATCCTTGGATTCCCAGCTGATTTCTCTGCACCTGTGGTAGCAGAACCCCCCCAGTGGTCTGATGCTCCCTGTGTGACACAGACAGTGACAGCACATGTTGGAGTGGGGAAGAGGGATGATTCCCCCCACTGATTTTAGTGAAGCTTTCCCAACATTCTCCATTTGCTGTTTCCCTTTGCAGCTGAACCAATTTCTGTTGCAGAGTCAGAGATCCTCACTCTGAGCTCTGCCCTTGGCTGTGCCAATTCCATCTGTGCAAGCAGGCAGAGCTTGGGCTGAGGGACAGAGGGAATCAGCCCAATTCCTGCCCCAGGCAAGAAGCCCCTGGTGCATTGTGCACACTTTCCCCCAGCAGTGTTCATTTGCATTTCTAAAGCTCCTCTTCCAGAGCAGCCATGGAATGACTCACATGTGGCCTCACCACAATCTGCATTTTTTTTAACAATATTTTATTAACTGTGTATGTGTTTAAGGGTCACCTTTAAAGCTCTTCTAGTTTTGCAAAATGCAACCTAAAGGTGAACTTTGAAAAACCTATGTACCAAAATTTTACAGTCACTAAGAGCCACACACAAACATACACAAAAACATTCCAAAGCAATCAAGGTTTTTCTACTTCTTCTTCTAAGACTACAAACTGATTCTCACAACCCTGGCCCAAACCTAACTGACAATATAAAAGTAGGATTATTACAAAAATTATTCTAATGGTGTCATCTTGTCACAGAAACTGTGGGAAAAACCAAAACTCTCCAACAATATCTTCAGTGTTAGAGAGTCAAGGCATTACTTAATTCTGGCCAGGATGGGCAACAGAAATCATTTCATCCACACATAGCCCAGGTGTGCAGAGAAAATCATTCCATGACATGGGAGTTTTACTGGATTTTTACTAATGTTTTTACAGTCTGAACCCATAGAAATCCATTGGTTTGATGTGCATTGCTTCCAAGTTGCTGAGGTCACAGGATTTGATTTCCTGTTGGACCCAGATTTCTTTGCCTCTGTTGTTAATTAGGTCTGCACTGCTGGATTTCCTTCTCAGCCTTTTCCAGACCAGGTGTCTGCAGCTCTTCCAGGGGCAGTGTCTGGGGTGGGTGTTGGTTGCTGTTTGCTGATGGTCGTTGATGTTTTGTTGATGGTCGTTCTCTCTGTGGGGATCTTTTGGGCTCCTCCCAGTCTGGTGAGATGTTCAACTCATCTCTGTTGAGTGGTGTAACATCCCTTAAAACAAAATCTTTAAAATTCCTTTCCCCAGGGCAAAGGCAAACCCAGCCTGAGTGGAGAAATAAAATAAAAAACTATTTTAAAGTCGGTCTATTTTCCAACCATCTAATCCCATCCAGCTCAGAGTGTGAGTCTGCCTGAGCCCCAGAGTGGAATTGTCCCGTTGTCTCCCCAGCCCCTGTGGTGAGTGCAGGCACAGAAAGCACTGAAGCTGCAGCAGTGGCAGCAAGGATTGGCCCGCAGTGCCTGGAGATGCCCAGGGAGGGTGCCCAGGCAGAGCATTCCAGCAGAGGATCTGTGGGCAGGCCCAGGGGCTTCCCCCGGGGCTGTGGAGCCCTGGCTGCTGCTCCCTTGCCTTCAGTGCAGGGGCAGTCGTGGCCTGTTTGACATTCACAGGCAATTCCAGTTCCTTTGCTGAGCCTGGAAGAGCCATGACTGGGGCATCAATCATTTTGAGTGTTTTCATTTTCTCCAGCTTTGTTCTCTTTCTCGTGTCCATACCATAACACTGAGGCTGTCTGGGGTTACGAAGTCACACAATGTTCTGGCTGCAGCAGAGGATCCTCAGTCCAGGTCCTGCAATTCCCTCTTAATCCTCAGAGTATTCACATCTCCTTTTTAGTCCTGTCTAACACTAATTCTAAAATTCCCTGGACCCTCTCTAGGTAAATACACCACAAACCTTCAATCAAAGTATGTCCCAAATATTTAACCTTTTTCTCCACCATTTGTGCTTTTTTTTTTTTTTTGCAAATACTCCAAGATGCTTTTTAGACTGAAAACTGAGCCATTTCACAGAGGCTTCTTCTACCATTTCTTCTTGTCCTCCTGACTGGAGCTGGAGTCATCCACGTCCTGCATTAACCCAATCCCTGGGGGTGAGGTAAATTCTTTGGATGTTTTCTGCCAGGCTTGCCCCAATAAGGCTGGTGCTTCCCTGCATCCCTGCAGCAGGACCGTCCATGTCTTTCCCGTTTTCCCTTCTTCCTTTTGTTCCCACTCCAAGGCCAAACCCTGTTCACCATCCTGTGTGATTGGGCATCCCCAGAAAGCATCTTTTCCATCAAGGACTGAATGGGAGCAGTGTGGGGAGGGAACCTGGTTCCAGATGGTGTAAGGATCTGAGACTGTGGGGTGCCTGGGTTTCATAATCTTGTTTATTGTTCTTAGGTCCTGCACCATTCTGTGGATTCCATCTGATTTCTTGCCTGGCAGCATAGGAGCATTCCAGGGAGAGACCCCTGGCTCCAAAAGACCTGCCTTTCCCAGGGGCTCAATACCAGGCTGTGAGCCCTTCCTTCCCTCCCTTGGAATGGGGTATTGCTTTTAGACCCCACTTGTCCTGGTTGCTTCAGAGGAATTTGGAGAGGCTGGGGATCTGATTTTCCCAATTTCCCTGGGGCTGCCCACACTTCTGGGTTCACCTCAGCCCAGGCCTTGCCAGACATTTGTCACAAAGGTACAGGACAACTAGCCTGTGTATCACCTTTGCCAATATTAATTTGCATTCCCAATTTAGCCATCAAATCCCTTCCCAGTAACTGACAATAACATTTAGGAGCAAATGAAAATTCCTGCATTTCCAACCCATCCCCCACATCTGCTAATAGTGGTTGAATAAAACACAGCTGCTCATCTTTCCCACTTATCCCCTGAATACTCAAAGACATTTTTGGCATTTTCCCCCCTTAGGTCTGAGATGGAGAGTGGATGGAGAGGCCCCTGTGTCTGTGAGGAAAGGCCTCCTGTCGATGCAGAGCCACCCTGAATGTTCTCAAGGGCTCCAGTGTGGTGGGTCCCTGGTGTGATGGGAGCTCTGCCACCCGTGCCAGTCCATGTCCATGCAGGGGTGGACTTCCTCCTCATGAGGATGCTGACCTCCTTTCTTTCCTCTCCTGGAAACCGGGGATACAAAGGATCTGGATCAGCTGGCAAATTCTGAGCTTTGCACCCTGCTGAGGAACATCCCAGTCCTCAGTATTTTTCTCTTCTTCCTCTTTTCCATCATCCATTTTCTTACCACAGCGATTCCTGCTGCTGCTTCTTGCCTCAACCATATTCCTGCACACTCCCCTTCACCCTTTTCCTTCCCAGCACACCAACACCATCCATCCCCTGTTGTCTAAATCCCTTCTGGACTTCCCTTATTGCCCCCCCTGGGTGTCCATGTCCTTAATTACCTCTGGGAGAATGTGCAAACTGCCTCAACATTCTCCCAAGGGACACTTGGTGGGACACAGACAAGGAGAGTGACATGGGGACACATGGACATGGAGGGGGACGTGGCCATTCATGAGGACACAGGGGGACACGGGCTCAGATGGAGATGTGGGGGACAATGACTGGGATGGAAACATGGTGGGGAGACAGCCACGGGTGAGATATTTTGGGATCATCATCCCTTTTGCAGGGACCCTTTGCTGGCTTTCCCTTTTCCACCCTGCATGGGTGCCCTGCCATGGTTACTCCCTGAAGATCCCAGTGTCCTCCCTGATGAGATTTTCAGTGCTCTCTCCCTGCTGACTCTTCACAGCCCCCCCGATCTGTCACTCCTCTGTCTCCTGGACACTCTCGGGTCCCCAGTCAATCCCCGGTGCCGCCGCCACCCAAGGGAGCCGATCACCCAAACTGGGTGAGGCACCTTCAGCTCCACTCACTGCCCAACGCCCCGGGCGGTGGAAGGAATTCTGGGCGAGCCCCAGGGGCGTGAAAAAATTCCCATCACCAGAGGTTTGTGTCCACATAGAAGGCAGAGGAGTCCTGTACAAGTCATTTCATTCATAAAAAGAGAGAGAGGCCATGGGACATTTCCCATGGGGTCTCTCCAGTTGTTGGAGGACACAGCCTCCTTTTCATCCTGATTTTCCTGCCTGCATCTCCCTTTCCCTTTCCCCACTGGCTGAAGTACTTGAGAGGTACAGACTTCCCAATGCACCTCCCACATACCCCCCTTAATATGCACCCCACTTCTGTCTAGGCAGGGATATTCACAGCTCTGTTAAGCCTTTGTTGGTCTTCTCCAAGTTCCTGAATTGAGCAGGACCTTGGCTGAGCAGCAGTCTGTGTGGTCAGTTAATAACATTTTCTGGAACTGAGGGCTTCTTCTGTCCCTTCCTTCTGTCCAAGTGCCTGGCCCTGTCTCCAAGCAGATTCCCAGCATCTGTTTGTAAAGACACTTTCCTCTTCTTCCTTCCCTGGGGGTCCCCCGTTTGCAGGACATCCTTATGGTTTAGAAGAGATTTTGGCTGAGTCTGGATATTTGGTGAGTTTTTGATCTGTGTTTTGATGTTTGGAGTACTTTTGGGCTGAGTCTTTGTATTTTGGAGGTTCTTACAGACACAAGGTGCCCAATGATTTCCTGAGAGGAACTTGGGCAAGGAGGAACCCCCAGCCTAAGGCGCTCTCCTCTTGTTTTTCCCCCAAACCAGGATTTTTCATTCCCAAGGAGTGTCCGGATGTAGGAGGAGGAAAAGTCCCAGAGATCCTGCAGAAGGAGGGGCTGCAAACCCAGCCCAGGGAGCTGCGAGGAGGAAAGACCCCCCCTGTGCCAGGAGGGCGGCTGGAGATCCAGCCAGAGCTCAGAGATGGAGGAGAAGCCTGATGGAGGGGAGAAGCCCCACAAGTGCTTGGAATGTGGAAAGGGTTTCAGCAAGAGGTGCCACCTGATCCGGCACCAGGTGATCCACACTGGGGAACGGCCCTATGAGTGTGGGGAATGTGGGATGAGCTTCAGCCAGAAGGGTTCCCTGACACAACACCAGAAGATCCACAGTGGGAAAAAGCCCTATGAGTGTGGGGAATGTGGGAAGAGCTTCAGAGGAAGCTACGAACTGATCCAGCACCAGGTGATCCACACTGGGGAAGGGCTCTACACCTGCTTGGAGTGTGGGAAGAGCTTTGGATGCAGCTCCAGCCTGAGAAACCACCAGCACATCCACACTGGGGAGAGGCCCTACGAGTGTCCCGAGTGTAGGAAGAGGTTTCACACCAGCTCCCATCTCCTCAGACATCAGCGGATTCACACGGATGAGCGGCCCTTCCGCTGCCCCGACTGCGGGAAGGGCTTCAAACGCAACTCCACCCTCACTGTCCACCGGCGCATCCACACCGGGGAGAGGTCCTACGAGAGTTCCGAGTGTGGGAAGAGCTTCTCACACAGCTCAGTCTTGACCAGACACCAACGGAGGCACCACTAAGGGAAGCCCTGGGAGTGCCCTGAGAGCAGGAAGAGCTTCGTGCGCTGCTCCAGCTCCATCCCCCGTGGGAGGATCGGCGTTGGATGATCCCCAGTGACCCCGTTGGGCAGAGCCCTGGTGATCCGTGGTCCTGGTGATCCGTGTTGGGAAGACACCTGGCTGGGGGGGCTCCACATCTTCCTGTCTGCCCGTGGGCACCTGGATGAACGCAGGGGCAGGAACATCCATTGGGACACAGACAGACACTGGGAATTCCTTGGGCAGAGCAGATTTGTTGATTTCAACCCCAGAAAATCTTTTGCGTTCAATCCTATCTTCTGGTGGCCTCAAGGAATACTGGATGGTCTTGGAGGTCTTTTCCAGCTTCAGGGATTCCACAGTTTTGATTTCCTATTGCCCGAGGACATCTTGTGCAGCTAAATGTTATGAACTGGGGCACAGATCAAGATTTTGGAGACAGTGGGGTGGAAACCCCTCCAAAAAAGGTTCTTCCTTCCCACCCAAGCACGTGGATCCTCAGCTGGCACAGATACAGAAATCCTTTTCTTTTGCCCTTGATTTGCTTTTTATTTCTCTTCATCCTTTTAAAAAAATCCGACACTGGGGTAAAAATCAAGACACTGAGCTAAGACCTGGGTGAGGACATGGGGGGACATAGACATGGAAAGTGACGTGGGGACACCTGGACATGGAAGGGGACGTGGCCATTCATGGGGACACAGGGGAATACGGGCTCAGATGGAGATATGGGGGACAATGACAGGGATGGGAACGTGGTGGAGAAACAGCCATGGGTGAGGCCATGGTGGGACATGGTCAGTGACATGTGGGGACATGGCCATGGCCGGTGCCATGGGGGGAACTTGCAGGGGCTGTGGGGGATGCTGGATGTGAGGGAGTTGAGGGTTCCTGGGAGGGACTTGGGGCTTGCTGAGGGCTTTGGGGACCCCAGGGCAGGCGGCTCTGGCAGCACTGGGAGACCCTGGCGGAGGTTCTGGGGCAGCTGCTCAAGGAGCCCCTGACCTGGAGCCCCAGCCGGGCATTGGGCTCCTGGAAGGGAATGAACGTCCTTGTCCCCAGGAGGGAAATCCCAGCAGCCCCAGGGTGTTGGGGGCAGCTCAGAGGCCACAGCAGGGAGGGGCAAGCCAGACAGAGCTGTCCCTGTCCGAAACTGCCCCCTGAAAATCCCCAAACTCATGGATTCTTTGCAGGAAAAAGCTGCCAGGAGGTGCCTGAATTAAGGGAAAGGAGGGATGAGACCAACAAACTGAACAAGAAGGGCCTGGAACCCCCAAACCCAAGCATGGGTGTCTTGGGTTATGGAACTAAAAATGTGTGTTGTATTTCACGTGTTGAAAGCAGCTGGGGACATGTTTATCAGTTGTTGTGGAGTATTCTTATTGTGTTTCCAATTCCTGCACAGTTTTAATGGTCAGTTTTACACCACCCATATTTTGTATTGTTATAGTATATTTTATCCCTAATGGATTGTTCCTTTCCCCTGTATTGTTGGTTTTGCCCTGGTTGTCTATCTTCCCTAGACCTGCTCTTCCCTCCTCCTACACAATTGGCAATCCTTCCCTAACCCTGCCCCTTCTTCCAGACCCTTCCCTGTCAATCCCCCAACCTTTGACGCCCCAGTGGTTGGTTTAAACTGTTCCCCCGCTTGTGTTCTTTCATTGCTCTGTGCATTGTACTCCCCGCCTTATGTTCCTCCTCCATGTCACCCTTATGGGTTGGAAATTGTATCCTCTCCCAAGACCTCCCCCACTTAGAAGCCCCTGCAAGCCCAGGTTCTGTGCCTTTTTCTGTCCCTGACCCTCGGGGCAATAAACATCTTTGGAAATCACACAGAAGGCCTCTCCTTGTTCCTTGTCCCTGCCCTCAACGCGTGCCACCTGTGCTATAGAGCAACTGTGCCCTACAGCTGCACCCCGGATTGCCTGGCTTTCTGGGGGCAGCCCACTCCTGGCGCCGGTGCCGGGAGCTGGCTGGGCTGAAGAACACTGGCATGGCGTCATATTCCCATATCTTTGCCTGAGAGCCCCTGAATTTTCTAAATTATAATAATTTGGAGGGAGGGAGTTTACATTCTCCATTGCAATGGAGGCTCCGGCTTTTCCTGGCACACACCTGTCTTTCAAACTAACACCATTCTCTGAGTTACTTACAATGTAAAATTTAGTTATTATATAAAAGTTAGCTAGAATAGTTATACTATAAAAGCATTTCAGCATTGTGCAGTCTCTATTTTAATATTTTTCTAAGGCCTATGATATAAAATCAATTTATTACACTGCCGTTTCTGTCAGCTATGCAGTGCACACACAAACTGATAGATTGTGTTATTCCAAAAAGCAGCTGAAAGGAATTATAAATTGCACCGTATCAAAATCGTTGTGATCAATAACAATGTGCAAAAGCCGATATATGAATGCGAAAGCCAATATTGTATTGTCATTGATATTGTCATTGATATTGTCATTGATATTGTCATTTATAACCCCCTCTCCTTCAAGCACTGAGCGGGCTCATTCACCCCCTGCCCCCGCATCCCTGCGTGTCCCCAAGTGCCCCTGAGTATCCCTGAGTGTCCCCAGTGACATCACCCCAGGAATTCCCATCAGGATTTGGGACAGTTTCAATGAAAATCTCCAGAAAATTCCCAGATTTGTCTCAAACACCATGCAGGGAGAGGGGAGGGGACAAGTGACACCAGCGATGATCCCAATGATGTCATCACCCCAATGATGTCACAGCGGTGACATCACTGTCCCCCCAGCAGCCTTGGGATGTCCTCGATGGCTCTTTGGCACCGCTTGGCCACCGCACGGTGAGCAGGGCCACCACGGCCACCGGAGCCAGCAGAGGGACTTGAGAGGAGGGTGCGGATGTCCCCAAGTGTCCCCAGCAGGTGACACGTGGCCAGGCGGGTGCTGGCCTCCCACAGCCGCTCGGCCCCGGCCACCGCGAGTTTCAAGTCCTTGAGGACATCGGGAGTCACCTCCCCTGTCCCCTCCAGGGCGTCCTCGATGTCCCCGAGCCGGCGCAGCAGCTCCCAGGGGAACAGGGTGGCTTTGTCACACGTGGCCACCAAGCGCCCCAGCAGCCCCAGGGCCACCTCTGCCCGCTGCACACCCCTGGTGTCTGCGCCCTCCCAGAGCTCCTGGAGCTCGGTGGCCTCCCCGGCCAGCCGGTCCCAGCTCTCCCTGAGCGCGGCCACCGAGTCTTGGCCGCAGCTCTCATTCCAGCACGGGCCTGGGTGCCCCGCGGGTTGGCTTTGAGGGTGGCCAGGGCCTGGCCCAGGGAGATGACATCGCGCTGGACCAGGGGGGTGTCACTGCAGTGGCGCAGGGTGCAACGGAGGGTCCAGGTGAATTTCCTCAGGGCTGCGTGCAGGGACCTTGAGGACATGTCCTGCAGCAGGTCCCCATGTGGCCCAGTCACAGTGGCCACCAGCTCGCCCAGGGTGGCCACCACGTCCACCAGCGCCTTCAGCACCTGGGGAGGGGACAGGGGAGGTGGTGGGGACCTCGTGGAACTTGTGGCCTCCTGGGGTGGCCCCTGTGCCCTCCCGGGCTGCCCTTTGTTCCCTCCCTGGAGGGCTCAGCTCTCCCCTCTCTCTCTGTGTCACCTCCTCGTCCCCTCTGCCACCCCCCTGCCACCACCTGCTGTCGCCTCTGCCACCCTCGATCCTCTCCACCCCTCTGTCACCTCCCTGCTTCCCACCTCTCTCTCCTGTCCGCTTTGGGGCCCCTGTCCCCTCCTGCCAACCCCGTGTCCCCTCTGTCCCCCTCCCCGTCCCCTCCCCCACCCCGCGCCGGGATTGTCGCACCTCTCGAGCCTCCATTGTCGCTGGGGACACTCCTGAGGGAGGGGACACGCCCGGGTGACACTCGAGGAACAGGCGGGTCCGGGTGCGGCCCCTCAACCCCCACGCCCGCCGCTGTCACCGCCGGGTCACAGCAAGAGGGGACAGGAAGCGTGTGCGGGCACGGCACGGCCCCAGAGCAGGGATGGGGACAGCCGGGAAAGGGAGAGCCGGGGGAGGGGACAGGCAGTGTGTGCAGGCACTGCACCGCCCCAGAGCAGGGGAGGGGACAGGGGACAGGGATAGAGACAGGGGACAGGCAGTGTGTGCAGGCACTGCACCGCCCCAGAGCAGGGGAGGGGACAGGGCACAGGGATAGGGACAGGGGACAGGCAGTGTGTGCAGGCACTGCACCGCCCCAGAGCAGGGGAGGGGACAGGGCACAGGGATAGAGACAGGGGACAGGCAGTGTGTGCAGGCACTGCACCGCCCCAGAGCAGGGGAGGGCACAGGGGACAGGGATAGGGACAGGGGACAGGCAGTGTGTGCAGGCACTGCACCGCCCCAGAGCAGGGGAGGGGACAGGGGACAGGGATAGGGACAGGGGACAGGCAGTGTGTGCAGGCACCGCACCGCCCCAGAGCAGCAGCCGGGGCAGAGCTCTCTGCCCTCCCACAGAGGGAGTGGGGATTGATGTTCCAGGAAATCTCTTGTTTGGTTTTAACCTCTGACTTGTCTGCAGGACATCCTGTACATCAGGTCCATGTATTTTATTTCTTCCTCTGGTCCCACCTTGTTGTTCCACACTCCCTGGTAAATCAATATAATTCTTCTCTGGTGCTCTGGTTTCTGTCACTGTTATCATATCACCAACCCACAGATGTGAGAAACAACAGAATTGTTTTACACCATTCTCTGAGGTGGTTATAATATAAAAGTTACTTAGAATAGTTACACTATAAAAGCGTTTCATCATTGCACAGTCTCTATTTTATCATTTTGCTGAGGCCTATGATATAAAATCAATTTATTACACTGTCGGCTATGCAGTGCACACATAAACTGATAGATTGTGTTATACCAAAAAGCAGCTGAAAGGAATTATAAATTGTATCAAAATCGTTGTGATCAATAACAATGTGCAAAAGCCAATACATGAATGCAAAAGCCAATATTGTTGCCTATGACAGCAGAAAGCAGAGGCAGAGGCTGGTCAGGGTAAGTTTGAAGTGGATTTATTTTAGGCCTGCAAGGCCTGCCCCGGCAGCCACCACAGTGGCTGCCTAGGGCGCTCCAAGCCACGAGCTAAGGAGGCCGACCCGTCGAACTCCCCCCCTTTTCTAAGTTCCAGTCTGTTTGCCTATGCCCCGTTCGTTATCCAATCGATGACTCCAAATGACGATGACGGTGTTCCATCCTTCCACGTCGTTTATCTTCGGGGCCTGGAGCTCAGGGAGAGTGTCCTTGAAGACATGAATCCAAACTACCCTGCCCCCAATCCCCCTGTAACAAAAAGCAGCCTGCCCATTAAAACAAGGCAGTGAGACCCCATAACTTGAGGCATCAGTTCCCCCCTTTAGAGGCTTGACAAGGCCTCTACCTTGTCTAGTCTCTACCTAATACAATAACAACAACATTTAGTGATAGATAAATGCCTACTAACAACCATACTGAATATTGGATGAACATTTGATAGCCCAGTTATACTTGGTAAAACTTGGTAAAGATAACTTGTTCTCTTTATATCTGATTATATCAACTTGAACTATACTTGGATGAATCCTAATAGTATCTGTTGACATGGTTAAGGTCAGCAAAAACACTGGGCTTCCCTGAAAAATGATTGATGGCCCTCATGACAATGGTAGTCCTCTGCAATAAAAGGCAAGGGACAGACAAAAATGGGAGTAGCAGAGGTCTGGTATGGCTTTTACTTCCACCCACCATGCCTTCTGGGGCTGCTACCCATAGCAGGTGTGTATGATCTTCTTGGTGGCAAGTACAGAGGCCAACCCAGTCTTGCCCTCTATCCTTTTGTCACTTCTCCCAGTTTTTGCCACCTTCCAATTTTAGTTACCTTTAGAACTTTTTCATTATGGTCTTTTCCTGGGCTTCTAAGCTTTTCCCATTCAACAGACACTAGCAGTTTCCATCTGCAGATAGAACCACAATAATACATGTTGCATACTAACGTCAATATGTTACACCCTTCCCCTTTTCACCAGTACAATCCTGGTCTTTCTGCCGGGAGCTGAGGTGTCTTTCCCTGGTGTGAAATCAAGGTCTCTCAGAGTCCATACAAACTTGGCTCTCCTTCGCCATTGTTTGTGATCCTTGAAATACTCTCCGGATTATTCAGATCATCTCAGTTCATTACCTCTTCATCCCTGTTTAAGAGTCAGTTTGGTATTACTTGATTCAGATCTTATAGTCCGCTCCTCAGGTTCTTCCTTTGACTGGGCCAGTGTGAGTCCAGCCTCGTTCAGCAGTTCTGACAGCTTTATCGGTTGCTATTAGTACTTAAAAGGGACCTCCCCATTGTGGTGTCAATGGCTGTTCATTCTAGGATTTAATTAACACCCAATCCCCAGGTTTTATGTGATGTATCTTGAAGTCTAGAAAGGTAGTTTGGGGAATCATTCTTTGTTTCCTTAAGTCCTCTAAATTTTGGGCTATTGATTTTAACATATTTCATGACATTTACTTCCCCCTCCTCACAGGTCGCAAGTTCATGGGTTGAAGCTAGAAAAGGTAACTTAAACATCACCTCATAAGGGGGGATATAGCTAGGTAGGACCAAGGTTGTGTTCTGACCCATAGTAATGCTAGGGGTAACATCTTATCCAAGACATTTGAGTCTCAATCATTAACTTAGTCAAGGTTCTTTTAAGGGCCAGTTTAATCCTCTCAGCCCATCCGGATCTTTGAGGGTGCCATGGTGTATTTAAATCCCATTTTATTCCCAGTGCTTGCATTATCTGTTGGAAGTGCATTATATCTTGGAAGTGAAATGTGTCCCCCTCTCTGTCTGAATCAATCCTGTTCACCATCCCATACTGGGGAATAATTTGTTCTAACATCTTGGGAACAGTATTGGCCGTGGCCCTTACAGCAGGTAAAGCCTCGACCCAGTGAATCAAACGATCTACTATCACCAGTAGGTATTTCCACCGCTGGATCTGGGGAAGTTTGGTCAAGCTTGCTTGTAACTTTGAAAGGGTAATAGCTAAAATGGGGGTATTAACCTCGGATTCGCATGACACCAACAGATCGTGTTGTAGGAAATTTTCAATAATAGGGGCTAATCCCTTACGACTCTCCAATTTTAAGGGATATTGTTCTTGTCTCACCGGTGTGGCTCCTGGTCTGAGTGCAACCCTCACCGGTTCTGCTTGTTTAGATCTTCCTGGGACGTCATCGGCCCCTACTATTGGATTTACTGCATCTTCAACTTCAACGGGGATTTCATCGTGTTTTTCCTGCACAAAGAGTGCCGCAACTTGGACAAATTTAGATTCAGGGATTATGATTTGTACGCCCTTCCCCCTCCTAAACTTAATTTCTACCTCCAATCTTTCTAATAAGTCCCTGCCCAGCAGTGGTTTGGGGAAGCTGGGCATATAAAGGAATTGGTGAGTCATCCAATGTTCCCTTCTTATATCGTTCGAAGCTTGGCCCATAAACAGCAAAACTAAATGTGCTTTTCCATCACCTGACTCAGGATCTAAATCCGTGTATTTGATAGCGGTCTCCCTTAGTCGGTTCAAAAAATCAGTAGGCAATTCATCATAATTTTGCCTGACTTCGTAGAGTTTTGACCAGTTTATAGCCTTGGGGACACTATGCTTCAATCCATACACCATGAGGATTTGATATCGTTTTAATCGTGCCAACTGATCAGGGGTATTGGGATCCCACTCTGGGTTTTCTAGGGGGAAGATCTGAGTGACAGTACCCTGAAGCACTCCACTGGCTATGCCCCCTTCTGCAAAAGTGGTGATGGCTTTATTAACCATTTGTCTTTCCATGGGATCGAGTAATGCATCGAGCATGGAATTTAAGTCAACCCAATCAGGATTTTGGGAATTGATAGCCCTTCCCACTAATTGGGCCACCTCGTCTGGATTCTCTCTGTACCTCCTTACTGTAGATGTCCACTGTTCTAATTCTATGAGGGAGTAAGGAACTTTCACGTACACTGGCCCCTGATTGCCAACTGCTTGTCTTAATGGAGCTTGAAAAACCAGCTCCCTTTCCCTCCTCCCTTTCCTAGTACGGCGGGCAATTGGGCTTTGCTCTCTGATAGCTCTCTTTGCTATTCTCTCTCTTTTACGCCTGTTTGTAATTTCGTCTGTTTCCTCTTTGCCTTCCTCATCCTCAGAGCTGTCTGAGCTGGAGCTATCAGATTCTGTGGTAACTAGCAGCGTGGCTTTACTTCCAATCCGGGCAAGGCTACGAGTGCGGCGGTGGGTCCCGCCTGCTGTCCGTTTGCCTCTAACTACATTATCTCCCGAGACAGCTCCTTGGCCTTCAGGATTGCTATGGCCACGGACAGGCCCGGGAGCGGGGGAGGGATCCCTCCCCCTACAGCTCGCACAGTCCACACTATCCCTGCGAGACTCCTTACCTTTGGCCCCCCCTTTTCGGGATGGGGCCAGAAGCTGCTGCCCCTGGCCTTCCCTCCCCCCTTTTCCCGCCCTTCGGGGGGGTGAGATGGATAAGGACGGAGACAGTTGCTGCCGCAACTCCTCCTCCTCCTTTTTCACTGTCCGGGGCCCGGCCCGGCCCCTTGACTGCGAATAGGACGGTGGCGGCGGGGGAGGGGGGGCTGCAGCCCGGCCAGACCCAGCCCTCAAGGCAGGGGCTAGCAAATCCTCTAGTTGGTCTTTATTACACATACTGCGGAGAAACGGCTTCTCCTTTTTTTTCCGCACAACCATAATATTTTCCCTTTTGCTATTCTGAGCCCGTTCACAAGCCAAGACCATAAACAGACGTGCGTATTTCAATTCCTCAAAGCACCTATCTTCACGCAAGCATGACATCAAACTAGATATTAACCCTTTATCTAAACTCCCAAATTGAGGCCACGTCTCCCCATTATCTAATGTATATGTCGGCCATAATGTCTCAGAAAGCCTAATCAGTTTAGACTTTAGAAGCGGGGAATCTTCCCCGACCCATTTCGTCCAGTTTCTTAAGACTAAACCCAAAGGACTACCTCTAGGAATTGGGTTATTAGCACTTTCAGCAGAGTGCACACACCCCATTCTGATATCCCAACCAAAAACAATCACACCTGAGCACGACCTCCAGAGCTATAGCCTGAACAGTTATCCCGTGCGCCGCACCTCGGCTTCAGGATAGCAGCAGCCTGATAGGGATGTAACCCTTCCCCCAGGCCGGATCCCAACCAAAAGCAGTCACCCAAGCTAGGGTTAGAAGTCACGACCTTCAGAGCTATAGCCCAAACAAATATCCCCTGTGCCACAACTTGGCTTCAGGATACCAGCAGCCTAATAGGGAGGTAACCCTTCCCCCATGCCAGGCTAAGGACTTCAAAAGCTCTGCCTAGGTCCGCAGCAAAAAACAGATCTTACAAAGATCCCAGCGACCAACCCAGCCGCTGAACAAGCCACCCTTTCACCCAATCACTCACGCGACCCTGCCTCCAGGGTTCTTGTGCCGGCGCCTTGGGACCTCCGCCAAAAAATGCTTCGGTCTCTAGGGTTCCCAGCAGCTCCAATCCTCCGTCCCGGCGGAGTCGCCAAAACTGTTGCCTATGACAACAGAAAGCAGAGGCAGAGGCTGGTCAGGGTAAGTTTGAAGTGGATTTATTTTAGGCCTGCAAGGCCTGCCCCGGCAGCCACCACAGTGGCTGCCTAGGGCGCTCCAAGCCACGAGCTAAGGAGGCCGACCCGTCGAACTCCCCCCCTTTTCTAAGTTCCAGTCTGTTTGCCTATGCCCCGTTCGTTATCCAATCGATGACTCCAAATGACGATGACGGTGTTCCATCCTTCCACGTCGTTTATCTTCGGGGCCTGGAGCTCAGGGAGAGTGTCCTTGAAGACATGAATCCAAACTACCCTGCCCCCAATCCCCCTGTAACAAAAAGCAGCCTGCCCATTAAAACAAGGCAGTGAGACCCCATAACTTGAGGCATCATTGTCATCGATATTGTCATCGATATTGTCATTGATATTGTCATTGATATTGTCATTTAACTCCCTCTTCTGCAGGCACAGAGGGGACCCGGTGACAGTGGCAGACACGCCGGGATGTGGCGCGGCTGGGAGGAACCAGGAAGAGGAAACGGAGGCAGCTCCCCGCCCCCCACGCCCACTGCAAGGTCCCCAGTGTCCCCGACTGTCCCCAATGCCCCCTCGAGTGTCCCCAACGGGACCCCGATGTCCCCCCCCATGCCCCCAACAAGGCCCAAGTGTCCCCCCCGATGTCCTGTTGGGGGCACTGGGGACACACTGGGGTCCTCTTGGGGACACTGCGGGGACATCGTGGTGTTATAAATGCATATTATAAAGCTGGCTTTTCACAAGTATTAAAATGAATGCTGAATGTATAATGTAGAAAGTTCTACTGTATTTCCTTTTTAACATCTTAGAAATGTGATGAATGTGTACTTTCTTTTTGAGCTGTAAAAACCTTTTTGTAAAACCAGTCAAACCAGTTGACCGAACTGAATCAAACCCTCACCAGGAAGATAAGGGGAGAGGACCTTCCTGCATTCCTGAGCTAACTAGATCAAGATAGCGGTGAACAAAAAGCTACAAGAAGGAATTTTTTGATCTCCTGGTATCAGAAGGAGAAGACATGAAATGACTACCAGGCCAAGAAGAACTTTATCTAATAAAATGTAAATTTGGTACAAGGAGACAAGGTTTGGGGGAAGGGGGGGCCAAAAACCAAGGGAACATCTGAACTCAAAAGAATGTTTGAAAAATGCATATGTGAAAGGTTAATCCTTAAAAGCAAGGAATCTGAAGGGGTGGGTGTGCTTTTCTGGTGAAGGCATCCCAGCTGGAACCTTGCTTTTCTGTCTCTTAATTGTCTATTTTAAACTTTTTTATTAAACTTATAAATTCTTCTAAGAAAGTGAACGTCATTTTTCACACCAGTATGGATCAGTATGAAGCAGTATAGAGCGGCATAAACAAGTACAGACCAGTATGGACCAGTATGGACCAGTATGGACCAGTATGGACCAGTATGGACCAGTACAGACCAGTACAGACCAGTTTGGATGAGTTGGGCTCTGGGCCGGGCACAGGCTGCCAATGGGGCTGATGGTGCTGTGAGGCTGTGTGTGAGTAAAAACCAATATAAACCAGTATAAACCAGGCTGAAGTAGTATGGCCCAGTATAGAGTGGTATAAAGCAGTTCAGACCAGTATAGACCAGTATGGATATATACAGACCAGTACAGACCAGCAGGGACAGAGTGGTTTTGGTGGCTCCTGGCATCCAGGCAGGGCCAGCCCAGCCCCGGGGTTTCTGAGGGTCTTGTGGGCATCCCCCGTGTGCGGGACATCCCCGCTGGAGGAGGGTGTCCCCCCGTGGGGCAGCCCCAGCCCTCGGGCAGCGCTCAGCCAAGCAGAGAACACCCTCAGCTGGGGCCTCGTTTTTTGTGCACCCCTGAGCCCCTGGAAATCTCCATCCCAATTTTGGGTCAACCTGAGCTCCTGTAGATCTGGGACCCCATTTTTGGAGCTGTATTGGGATTGCAGGGCCTGGTTTTGGTAGCAGGGGGTGTTCAGGGCTGGCTTTTGAGAGAAGCTGCCAGAAGCTTCCTCCATGTCCAGCAGAGCCAACCCGTGGTGCCTCCAAAGACTGAGGTGCCGCATGCTGAGATCCACGGGGATGCAGAGATCCCCCCAGAACCCCTGGAGGAGCCCATGGCAGAGCAGGGCAGTGCCTGACAGGAGGCTGTGACCCCGGGGGACACCTGCGGGCAGAGGGGCCCCCGCTGGAGCAGCCTGTCCTTGAAGGGCTGAGCCTGTGGCAGAGTGACCCACGCTGCAGCAGCTTGAGGGGGGCTGTTCCCCACGGGATGGGCTGAGCTTGAAGGAGTTCCTGGAGAACTCTGCTGTGGGAGGGAGCCCAGGGTGCAGCAGGGGAACAGCTCCTGTCCCTGAGCAGCCGGAAAAGCCCCGGGGCACGAACTGACCATGGCCCCATTCCCTGTCTCCCTGTTCTGCCGGGGTAGGAGGTGGAGCTGGAAGGAGGGAGGCGTGAGAGGAGGCTGGTTTGAAGGGTCTCATTTACTTCTCGTTATCGTGCCTCTTCCACTCATCGACAGGATATTGGGGCAGTTTTCCCTTTTTCGCGGAAATCAAAGTGTTGAACTGATGCTCCTAGTTAGGGCGTAGGAGAAGTGAGGCTTCAGGGCTTCCCGCTGAGTGGGAGGCACCCAGCACGCAGGGCTGGGCCAGGCGGTCCGGGAGGTGCGGAGAACTTTGTTTGTGTTTTGAGCTCAATCCCGGCTGGGGCCCGGGCGCGTCCCAGGGCGGTTCCTGATCTGCGGCTTTGCCCTCACAGAGCCCAGGGCCGGGGCCTGAGAGGCTGTGCCGTGTGCAGAGCCCGCCACTCGCCGCGATTGGCTGGATCTGCCGTCACTCCTGGCTCTCTCTGCGCGCTGATTGGGCAGAGCAGAGCGGGGACAAGCCCGCATCCCGGCCCCCTGCGCCATTGTTGGAGCGTCTGTGCGAGCAAGAGAGCGGCGGCAGCGGCCGGAGCCCGGGGAGGCGGCGGCAGAGCTCGGAGGCGGCCCCGGCGCAGGTGGGAGCCGCGCTGGGTTGTGCCGGGGCTCGGGGCTGGCTGCGGGCGGAGGGGGCGGCAGGGGGCTCTGGCTGTGGCTGGGTTGTGCCGTGTCCGCGCCGTGTTCCCCGTGCCCTGAGGGCGCTGCGGGAGCGGCTGCCCGCGGTCTCCTTCCCGCGGGTGCCTGGGCAGGAGCCGGTGCCGGAGCAGCGCTGGCTCGTCCCGGTTCCTGTGGGTAGGACGGAGGCGGCTGCGCTGTCCCCGGGCCTGTGCGGGAAAATTCGCATGGCCAGAGGTTTCTGTGCCCGAAGGAGACAGAGGAGTCCTGTCAAAGTGACTTTATTGATGAAGAAAGGGCGAGGCCATGCGGCATTTGCCATGCGGTCTCTCCCGTTGTTGTAGTCCGCGGCCTCCTTTTTATCCTATTTTTCCTGACTGCCTCTCCCTTTGCCCAGCGGCGAAGGTCCCTGGAAAGTTCAGACTTCCCGATCCGCCTGCTGCATGTCCTCGTTAATATGCACCCCCCTTTTGTATAACATCCGATATTCATGGCTCCGTTCAGGCTTTGTTTTTCTTCTCCATGTTCAGGAATTTCGCAGGATCTTGGCTGAGCAGCAGTCCGTGTCAATGAGTAACATTTTCTGAAACTGATGGTTTCTCCCGTTCCTTCCTTATCTCCAAGTCCCTGGCCCTGTCTCCAAGCAGATCCTCTCATTGACTCTGTTTTTTCTTCCTGGGTCCTCTTAGGTTTTGGGATTATTCTCAGTGACTTCATTCCCTGTGCTTTTGTAGCCGTTTCAATGGTGCCATTGAAATGATCACTGGGTTCTCTGGCTCCTGGTATGAATTCGTTGGGGTTCCCAGGGGCTGGTCCCTGGTGTTGTGGGATTTGTTCTGGTGGCCATTCATCTTTTCCCCATTTTTGGGTGCTCCCTCCAGCCAGGGCTGCATCAATTTGTCTCCTTTTTCTAATTAAATCATCACATCCTTGGATTCCCAGCTGATTTCTCTGCACCTGTGGTAGCAGAACCCCCCCAGTGGTCTGATGCTCCCTGTGTGACACAGACAGTGACAGCACATGTTGGAGTGGGGAGAGGGATGATTCCCCCCACTGATTTTAGTGAAGCTTTCCCAACATTCTCCATTTGCTGTTTCCCTTTGCAGCTGAACCAATTTCTGTTGCAGAGTCAGAGATCCTCCCTCTGGGCTCTGCCCTTGGCTGTGCCAATTCCATCTGTGCAAGCAGGCAGAGCTTGGGCTGAGGGACAGAGGGAATCAGCCCAATTCCTGCTCCAGGCAAGAAGCCCCTGGTGCATTGTCCACACTTTTCCCCAGCAGTGTTAATTTGCATTTCTAAAGCTCCTCTCCTGGCTGCCTGGGAGGAAGCTTCTCTTCCAGGGCAGCCATTGAATGACTCACATGTGGCCCCCACACAATCTGCATTTTTTTCTTTTTTTTTCTTTTCTTAACAATATTCTACTAGCTGTTTGTGATTTAAAGTGTCATCTTTAAAGCTCTTCTAGTATTGTAAAATGCAGCCTAAAGGTGAACTTCGAAAAAACCATATATCAAAATTTTGTGATCACTGAGAGCCACACACAAACACACACAAAAACATTCCAAAGCAGTCAAGGTTTTTCTGCTTTTTCTCCTAAGACTGCAAATTGATTCTCACACCCCTGGCCCAAACCTAACTGACAATATAAAAGTAGGATTATTACAAAAAATTATTTTAATGGTGTCATCTTATCACAGAACCTGTGTGAAAACCAAAAATGCTCCAACAATATCTTTAGTGTTAGAGAGTCAAGGCATCACTTGATTCTGGCCAGGATGTGCAACAGAAATCATTTCATCTCCACATAGCCTGGTGTGCAGAGAAAATCATTCCATGACATGGGAGTTTTACTGGATTTTTCCTAATGTTTTTACAGTCTGAACCCATAGAAATCCCTTGGTTTGATGTTCATTGCTTCCAAGTTGCTGAGTTGTGAGTATTTGATTTTCTCTTGGACCGGGATTCCTTTGACTCTGATGTTAATTAGGTCTGCACTCCTGGATTTCCTTCTCAGCCTTTTCCAGACCAGGTGTCTGCAGCTCTTCCAGGGGCAGTGTCTGGGGTGGGTGTTGGTTGCTGTTTGCTGATGGTCGTTGATGTTTTGTTGATGGTCGTTCTCTCTGTGGGGATCTTTTGGGCTCTTCCCAGTCTGGTGAGATGTTCAACTCATCTCTGTTGAGTGGTGTAACATCCCTTAAAACAAAATCTTTAAAATTCCTTTCCCCAGGGCAAAGGCAAACCCAGCCTGAGTGGAGAAATAAAATAAAAAACAATTTTAAAGTCGGTTTATTTTCCAACCATCCAATCCCATCCAGCCCAGTGTGTGAGTCTGCCTGAGCCCCAGAGTGGAATTGTCCCGTTGTCTCCCCAGCCCCTGTGGCGAGTGCAGGCACAGAAAGCACTGAAGCTGCAGCAGTGGCAGCAAGGATTGGCCCGCAGTGCCTGGAGATGCCAAGGGAGGGTGCCCAGGCAGAGCATTCCAGCAGAGGATCTGTGGGCAGGCACAGGGGCTTCCCCCGGGGCTGTGGAGCCCTGGCTGCTGCTCCCTTGCCTTCAGTGCAGGGGCAGTCGCTGCCTCCCATCCTCCTCCTGCAGCCGGGAAGTCCAAATCTCGGGGGCTTCAGAGACCCTGAGCCCAGGGTGAGGGGTCCCCCCGTGTTCAGCTCTGCTGGGGCTGCTTCTGTGCTCAGGGACACTTGGGATGGGCCAGGCCACTTGGCCACCAGTGGTGCTTCTTCCCACTCCTTGGGCAGGACCCGATGTCCTGGTTGGATGTTGTGAGCAGCAAAGTCCCAAGGCAGGGTCTGTGCCAGCCGAGCTTCCTGTGGGAGAGATTTCACAGGAGACAGGATTCTGGCCACAGACTGCTTGAAATAGGCATCCCTTATCTGCACCCTGCATGTGGTGGAGAATGACCAGGGTAAGGAATTCCAAACACCAATTCCAAGGGAGAGAATTGAGTATCTGCTTTGAGTCTGGCTCTTATTCTTGCCAAAGCCAATGGCAAAAGCTGTGCCCATGGCATCTTGGTTTCTATCACCAGCTTCCAAAGGTGTTTCTTTATTTCCCCACTCATTCTTTCTACCTGACCTGAGCTCTGGGGGTGCCAGGGGTTGTGGAGGTCCCATTGTGTTCCTAAAGCTGCCATAACCCCCTGAAGGATCTTTCCTGTGAAATGAGTTCCCCATCTGAGACTATTGCTTCCACAATCCCTTCTCTTGGAATTCTTTGTTTTAGAAATACCTTAATAAGTTATTCAGTGATTGCTGA
Source organism: Phylloscopus whistleri (assembly GCA_017589585.1). Taxonomy (NCBI): domain Eukaryota; kingdom Metazoa; phylum Chordata; class Aves; order Passeriformes; family Phylloscopidae; genus Phylloscopus; species Phylloscopus whistleri. The sequence goes on from JADMLD010000932.1 coordinate 62,221, forward strand.
AGCAGTCAGAATTGCTTTTACCACCCTGTTAGGTGACATGGTGTTAGCAGAAGATATTTAAGCCTTCCTGCTCAGGGCATTTCAGTCCCAGGCTCTCACAAGCACACACAGCTCTGCCGGGTGAGCTGAGCATGTGGGTGGTAACCTGTGCTTTGCCTGATTCCCTTTCCTAAATAACAGCATGTCTTGTAACTCTTTTCCCTTCTCCTGCCCTTGAAGGCCCATCCCTAAACACATTTTCTGCTGGCTTCACAGCCCCCCCTGATCTGTCACTCGTCTTTCTCCTGGACACTCTCGGGTCCCCAGTCAATCCCCGGTGCCGCCGCCACCCAAGGGAGCCGATCACCCAAACTGGGTGAGGCACCTTCAGCTCCACTCACTGCCCACTGCCCCGGGCGGTGGAAGGAATTCCAGACCAACCCCAGGGTGTGTGGAAAACTTCACATCACCAGAGGTTTGTGTCCACAGAGAAGGCAGAGGAGTCCTGTACAAGTCATTTCATTCATAAAAAGAGGGAGAGGCCATGGGACATTTCCCATGGGGTCTCTCCAGTTGTTGGAGGATGCAGCCTCCTTTTCATCTGAATTTTCCTGGCATCATCTCCCTCTCCCTTTCCCCATTGGCTGAAGTACTTGAGAGGTACAGTCTTCCCAATGCATCTACGACATACCCCTCTTAATATGCACTCCACTTCTGTCTGGGTAGGAATATTCACAGCTCTGTTCACTCTTTGTTCTTCTTCTCAAAGTTGATGAATTGAGCAGGACCTTGGCTGAGCAGCAGTCTGTGTTGTCAGTTAATAACATTTTCTGGAACTGAGGGCTTCTTCTGTCCCTTCCTTATGTCCAAGTGCCTGACCCTATCTCCAAGCAGATTCCCAGCATCTGTTTGTAAAGACACATTCCTCTTCTTCCTTCCCTGGGGGTCCCCCATTTGCAGGACATCATTATGATTTAGAAGAGGTTTTGGCTGAGTCTGGATATTTGGTGAGTTTTTGATCTGTGTCTTAATATTTGGAGGACATTTGGGCTGAATCTTGGTGTTTTGGAGGTTCTTACAGATACAAGATGCCCAATGACTTCCTGAGATGAGCTTGGGCAAGGAGGAATCCCCAGCCTAAGGTGCTGTCTTCTTGTTTTTTTCCCCAAACCAGGATTTGTCATTCCCAAGGAGTGTCCGGATGGAGGAGGAGGAAAAGCCCCGGAGATCCCGCAGGAGGAGGGGCTGCAAACCCAGCCCAGGGAGCTGCGAGGAGGAAAGACCCCCCCTGTGCCAGGAGGGCAGCCGGAGATGCAGCCAGAGCTCAGAGCTGGAGGAGAAGCCTGATGGAGGGGAGAAGCCCCACAAGTGCTTGGAATGTGGGAAGGGTTTCAGCCGGAGCTCATACCTGATCCGGCACCAGGTGATCCACACTGGGGAACGGCCCTTTGAGTGTGGGGAGTGTGGGATGAGCTTCAACCGGAAGGACCACCTGATCCAACACCAGAGGATCCACACTGGGGAAAAGCCCTATGAGTGTGGGGAATGTGAGATGAGCTTCAGCCAGAAGGGCCATCTTAGGAAACACAAGATGATCCACACTGGAGAAAAGCCCTACAAGTGTGGGGAATGTGGGAAGAGCTGCAGAGAAAGCTCGGTCCTGATCCGGCACCAGGTGATCCACACTGGGGAAGGGCCCTACACCTGCTTGGAATGTGGGAAGAGCTTTGGATGCAGCTCCCACCTCAAATACCACCAGCGCATCCACACTGGGGAGAGGCCCTACGAGTGTCCTAAGTGTAGGAAGAGGTTTCAGACCAGCTCTGATCTCCTCGTCCATCAGCAGATTCACATGGAGGAGAGGCCCTTCCACTGCCCCAACTGCAGGAAGGGCTTCAAGCTCAACTCACACCTCATCAGGCACCGGCGCATCCACACCGGGGAGAGGCCCTACGAGTGTCCTGAGTGTGGGAAGAGGTTTCAGACCAGCTCCACTCTCCTCAGACATCAGCGGATTCACAGAGAGGAGAGGCCCTTCCGCTGCCCCGACTGCGGGAAGGGCTTCAAGCGCAACTCCACCCTCACTGTCCACCGGCGCATCCACACCGGGGAGAGGTCCTACGAGTGTCCCGAGTGTGGGAAGAGCTTCTCCAGGAGCTCTCACTTGACCAGACACCAGCGGAGGCGCCACTAAGGGAAGCCCTGGGAGTGCCGTGAGAGCGGGAAGAGCTTCGTGTGCTGCTCCAGCTCTATCCCCGTGGGAGGATTGGCGTTGGATGATCCCCAGTGATCCTCAGTGGGCAGAGCCCTGGTGATCCTTGTTGGGAAGACACCTGGCTGGGGGGGCTCCACATTTTCCTGGCTCCTCTTGGGCACCTGGATGAACGCAGGGGCAGGAACATCCACTGGGACACAGACTGACATTGGGAATTCCTTGAGGAGAGTGGATTTGTTGACTTTCAACCCAATCTTTAGTGTTCAATCTTATGTTCTGGGGCCTGAAGGAATACTGGATGGTCTTGGAAGTCTTTTCCAACCTCAGAGATTCCACAATTTTGGGTTCCTATTGCCCAAGGGTGTCCTAGGGTGATGTTACGATGTTTGTATCCCCAATTGTCTGTTGGGTTTATGCTGCATATTCCTCTCTGTACCTTTAATATTGGGTCTGAGAGTAAAAAGTGGGGGAGAAGCTTTGTTTTGAAGTTTGTTTTCAGAAACCTTCCTCCTCTAGGCTGGCCTTGAGTGTGGGAGTCGACAACACACAGATGTGAGATGGAGAGGGGTTTTTTTCCCCTCTCTCTTTTTCTCTTCTTTTTAGTTAGTTAGTGTAGCTTGCTGAGGCAGAGAAGCTTTGGTTTTCTTTTTCCTCTCTTTTTCTTTTTTTTTCCTCTTTTTTTCTTTTTTTTTTCCCTTCTTTTTCGCCTTCTTTTGGAACTGTTCAAACCTCCCCGGACTGAGGACCTGGGGGCCTCCAGGGGGACCTTGCACCTGGGACCCACCAAGATCTACCCTGCACAGCAACTTCCCAGCACCAGAGGGACTGAGAACAGAGCAACCACCTACAGGAGAGACTTCTTTCCTAATTTGTCATCTCTCCAGAGGGGCATGAAGTTCTTGTCATCTGGTATTGTTCAATTTATTGTGCTGGGGAGTGCTTTGCCAGTTTAATAAACAGGTTTTTCTTTCCACTTCTCTCTGAGGAGGTCTCTCCTGAACCGGTTGGGGGAGGAGAGGGAGGCCCCCTTGGGAGGTTTCCTCCCAAATTTGCACTAAACCACTACACATCTCTTGCTCATCTCATGGTCTTTTTGACCCCATGGCCATGGTTAAGTCATGGTCACCTCATGGTCACCTCATGACCTTGATCACCTCACGGTCATGGTCATCAAATGGTCATGGTCATCTTGTGGTCAACTCATGGCCACAGTCATGTCATGGTCACAGTTGTAGTAGTGTCATGGTCATTTCCTGAGCACCATCATCTCATGTTCATGGTCGTCTCCTGATCACAATCACCTCATGCTCATGGTCACAGTCCTCTCATGGGCATGATCTCATGCTCATGGCTGTGTCATGGTCATCTGATGGTCACAGTCTCCTCATGGCCATGATGACCTCATGGCCATGGTAGTGTCATGTTCATCTCATGGTCAGCTCATGATCTCGATCACCTCATAGCTGTGTCATGGTCATCTGATCGTCACAGCCCTCTCATGGTCATGATCATCTCATGGGCAGGGTCACAGTCATGGTCATCACATGGTCATGATCATCTCATGGTGTCTAGGTTTGAACGACAGGTGTCTGCTCAGGAAGTAGGAGCCTCCTTTGGAACGGAGCATTCAAATCCCCTTCCTGTGAATTATTATAATTTTGAAAATTCAGTGGCTGTCAGGCACAGGTACGGGGACAGGAATCACAGTTCTTTACTGGTGTGTATAACCAGGCAAACAAACAACACCAACCACAGCATTGATAACAAACAGAAGCAGGAACCCAGGAACAGCTTCCCTGAGCGCGGCCCTTTCCCCTGGGGTGCAGTTCCGGGCACAGCCGGCAGGGGCGCTGGTGGCTCCCGGTGGGCAGGGCAGGTGCGATGATCCCCCCGTGGCTGCAGGGGGCGCTGTGGCGCGGGCTCGGGGAGCGCGCGGTGATGGCGGCTTTGTCCGGGCCGGGCAGGGATGGAGGAGAGGCTTTGCTTCACAGAGCCCTGGGGCTGCCGATCCCAGTGCCCCAGCAGGACTCCCGGAAGCAGCAAGCTGGGCCAGCAAGATGTCTCAGCAGGCAGGGGGTGTGGGGCTACGGTGCAGCAAAAGCTTGGAGCAGTGCTGAAGAAGCAGCAGGGGTGGGACAGCAGCAGCCTGGCTCCCAGCAGGGCAGAGAGGGTTGAGCTCAAAACCCAGGCACTCGAGCAGAAGGGGCTAGGTACCTCTTTTAGTGAGGCTGGTGTTAATAAGTCCCAGATCAGTGGCTGCTCTTGCAGGCAAAGGCTCACCCCACAGCAGAAGAAAGCAGGACTGAGCTGGGCTCCAGTGGCAGCAGCGAATTCCCTTCCCCAAGCAGCAGCTCCAAAGCCGAGAGAGAGAGAGAGAGAGCCAGCAGCTGCCCCAGCTCCATCTTTTACCTGCCCAATTCTTGCGGTATCTCTGCCCCTCGGAGACAAACTTCCAGATAATGTTCCATTGTGCCTTTAACATTACCCTAAGGTTTCCAGGGTGGGTTCACTTTGGGGTTTCTCCCTCCCCAGGATAGAATTACCTGGCCAATCCGAAGGGGTTTGATTTTAATATAAGGGGTCTCCTTGCCATCCCTGGAAAAATTCCAAGGAGGTTGTTGAAGGGATTGGCCAGAAGAGAAATGGCCCACCACTCCCAAAGGTGTTTTTACCCTTAGGCTGCCCTTCTTCCCTTGGGTCACACCCACTCCCTCTCGGACTGGTCGGTTCACTGCCATTCCCCTTCCCCCTCTCCTGGGTAAAACCCGGGGAGAGCCGCATGGTCTTTGTTCTGCCCTGGGAGTCACACTGTTCAGAAGTCCTACAGGGACTGGAATAAACCTCTGGATGAAACTTCCACGTGGATCCGGTCTCCTGTCTTCACTGATCGTCCTGAGAGGGTCACGCAGGATTTATCCTGCCACATCTCGCCGCTGCACCCCGGGTCCGACGCTGCCTGGAGCCTTGGGACAAGTCCGGACTTGCCCGAGTGGTCTGTGCTTGTAGCTGGCAGTGCAAAGAGAATATCCCTGTGGGACGAACCATGGAGTTGTTCTCCCAGCATGGCTACCACAGAATATCCCTGTCCCAAGCTGTGATTACTGTTATAAATGCGTATTTTGGAGTTGGCTTTTCGCAAATATTGACATGATTGTTATACATATAATGTAGGACGGTTGTACTGTATTTTCTTTTATTTGTGGAATTTAAAAATGTAATGAAGGTATATTTCCTATTTGTAACAAAGTAAAAGGGGGGGGGGGATGTTGTATTTTTTAACCTTTCAGCTAGATAGAAAACGGAAGGGAGGCCTGACATTCCTGTTACTGATAAAGAATGATCGAGCCTTTCAGAATTTAAATCTTCAAAAGACAGATTTATAACATCTACCCAGACTACATGGAATTTTACAGATAAATTGTATACTTAGGGGGGGTCTTGAGACCAAGATAAATATTTAAATAGTGCATTAGCTTATTTAAATATGTAACACAAGGGTCCTTAAAACAAAGGCTCTGAAGACAGATAGGCTGTTACTTTGCACCGTCAGCTGAGTAGCTATCTTTTCCTGTCTCCTAATTGTCTGTTTTTATTCTATTTTTTTATTTTTATTAAACTTATAAATTAATATAAAAAAAGTGAAATGTCGTTTTTCACAATTGGGTAGCTCGTCTGGGATATAACCTCGTCTCTGAAACCCCAGAGATCCAAGGTACGGGGGGGCGCCCCACCAATCTTTTTTTTGGGGGCCCAAGCCTTGTTTCTTGAGGGTATTGGAGATTGCAGGTGAAAATCCCGAAGAGACAAGAAAGGAGACAGAAAAAGCAAGCAAGGAAAAGGAAAGGCTCCAGGAAAGTGCAGTGTTTTTGCTCCGTAAAACTTTTGTGCACAGAAGATCTAAGGAAGAAAAAGGGTTGTGAGTAAACCTTAGTTGGAGCAGGGTGGGGGAGGACGTGAGATGTGTGTGTGTGAAACGGGGCCTCTTAAGCTGCAGTTACTTTCTTTCGCGAGAAAAGTAGCCAGGACAGAGGCGGAGTGAAAGTTGAAAGGAATGTCAGAAGCTCTCCCGGGCTTACTGAGACCGGGTCTCAGGGCGAGAGATTGGATCTCTCGGGGAAAAAGGAGCCAGGGTTTTTCTAGAACAATCCACTAGAAAAACGGGAAATAAAGGGCCCAAAAATTGCTAGTTATAAGGATCTGAGAGCACCACGGCTGGCTGTTGAGATCCAAGAGCACTGAAGCTCGCTGTTAGGTGAGAGATCTCATAAAATCATCCGAAGCTCACTGTTGGGTGAAAGGTCTCATAAAATCATAAAATTCAGCCAATAACATTTGAAATCCTGAAAACACCCATGAATAAATATTAAAAGATAAGTTGAAAGAAAAAAGGTACCATTTTTTTGTTTGTTTTTTTTGTTTGTTTGTTTTGTGTGTTGTTTTGTTTGGGGTTTTTTGTATTTTGTTGTGTGTTTTTTTTTTGTACTGTCCTTTTGTAAGTGGAGTGGGCGTGTAAGTGAAAAGTGTGTTGTGAAGTTTATTTGTGTTACTGTCTTTTTGTAAGTGAAGTGTGTGTGCAGGTAAAAAAGTGCGTTGTGAGGTTGTGTTAAAAAGTAAATTGTTAAAGTGTTAGAAAAAAAGAGAGGTGAAAGATGTTTAGGCAGCAGAAAGGAAGAACTAAAGCTAAATTAGAACAGAATTCTAAGCAAGTAAGACAAAGGACTGAAAAGTTAGGCTTGCGGAAGGGAAAGACTGAGGAAAGATTAGTGAATATACAACAAGAGGCTGGGATTAGCCAAGCCTTAAAAGTATCAATAAAAGTAGAAGAGTTTGTAACAAAGACAATGAAGACAGAGCAAGCAGGGGTGAGGGGGGGAGGGAGGCTGGGCGCCGTTCGTGCCCAGCAGTTGGCGGGGAAGCCAGGCTGCCTGCAGCGCTGCTGTTTCTGCCCGCGTGGCTCCCTTTCCCTGACCCCCACAGCTGCTGCTCCCAGCCCCCTCGGCGCCTGCTGCAGCCCTTGTGGGAGCCCAGCCGCTGTTTGCCCAGCCCGTCCTAACCGCCCCAGCATTGGAGCCCCCGCCCGTGTTGGTCTTTGCCGACCCGTTTGCCCCAGCACCCCCGCGGTTTCCCCCCCAACTGCTCCTGCTAGCATCGGCAGCTGTGCCCCTGTGCACAGCTGTGGCACCCATCCCCACGCGTGGCCCGAACTGGTTATATGCCAAGATATGCCCCAAGTCCTGTTCCGACTGCATGGGCAGCGGCAGCCCCCCGCGTCCCAGCCACAGCCGCCTCAGCCGCTCACCCCCGACTGCGCCTGCTCCGATGGTCCCAGCACCAGTAGTTCCGCTTCCCTCACTCCTCCCCCTCTGTCAGACTCAGCAACCATTTCCTTAGTAACAACGCCTTCTGCTGTCGCAAAAGGCTTTCCTCTATACATGGATGAATGCCATTCAAAATTTGAAATAACTTTAAAAATAGGTCCCCAAAAAGAAGAACTAAGATTTTTTTGTAGATACGAATACTAATAAAACATGCTTATTAAATATTCTCACAGGTTATAGTGTAGGTAAAGACACTGTAAAGGTGTCAGGGGAAAAAGGAAAAAGTTTTACAATTCCTGTCATTAAAAATGTAATAATTGAAAACAAAGCTAAAATTTGGATGGGAGATGCTTTATTGATTCCTGAAATAGGCTTTAACCTACTAGGATAAGATGCACAAGTAAAACTAGGGATAGGAGTCATACCACAAAAAGAGAAAATGACAGCTAAAATTTTGAAAAACAAAGCCGTAGTACAAACAAAATCCCAAGAGCATCCTAAAAGTGTCTGCTTTGTATGCAAATTAGAGGGGCATTCTAAGTGTCAGTGTCCTTACCGAAAAACAAAAGAAAGTATTTAAAAATCTTTTGAGAGATAAACCAAGAAGAAGAACAGGGATGTCAAAGGCTCTATTTTTTTAAGAAATAAATACCATCTGTTGCCTGTGATAACTTTAAAAGTAAGTCCTAAAGAAGAAATATTTCAATTTTTTATTAATTTCCAAACAAACAACAACCAAAAAAAAAAATCTTGTATCACAAAGAAATCACAGGAATGTGAAGTAGAAATATTTTTAAAAATAATTATAGTAGAAAGTGTCAAGTTTGAAGGTTTTTTTTCTTTTATAAAAAAAATATAATAATTAGCAAGAAAACCAAAATATTTTAAAAATTAACATTTTATTAATTCTAAATTTAGGTTGTGGTGTGTTGAAGAAAAAAAAAGATTTGGAGGTGTTGCTGGAAAATGGGGGTTGTGTCAGTAAGGTAGTGGAGGTTTTCTTAGAGGGAGTGTATGTTAGTGGTTTGTTCGAATGTTTTGCAGAGGGGAAAATGTTGGAATGTGTTTTTGTGAATAGAGAAAGAATATAAAGTACATATAAAATATGTGCATACTTTTAAAGGGGTTTTTTTGTGAAACGCCATAAGGAAACATGTTTGAGAAATAAAGAGGAGATGGCTTGGTGGTTTAAAATCATAAGAATTATGATGATTTAGTGTTTAATGAGATTGGGAAAGGATCTAAGAATGTTGATGAGAGTTGTAGAGAATTTGTGACAGAGTAAGAGCCTCTTGAAAGAAGGAAAAGGCATGTGTTGATAGTTTGTGAAGAAGTTTTGCGAAGAAAGTGGTGTTGAAGTGTGGTTTTTTATTACCTTTGGAGGTGGTGTGCAGTTTTAAAAAAGTTTTTGAGAAGGAGATACTGTTTGAGAAGGATTAATGCAATTTTGCAGATTAAGGAGGGTTTATTTCTGAGAATTTTCAGAGGTTCTTTAGGTTTTTTTGGAGGCTGGTGTTGAATTTTAGAAGTCTTAGGAAGTTTTAGAGGTTTTTGAGGGCATTAGAAGTGACTATGAGATGCCAAGAGGAAATTATTTCAAGGAGGAAAAACGGAAGAGAAATAGCTTGATAGTTTAGAAAAGCAAAATTGAAGTCAAGAGAGTTGTAGTGATTTTGGTGTTTGATAAAAAGAGTTGAATGTTTAAAAGGTGTAATAAAAGAAAAGGGAATGTAGATTTTTGCAAAATTTATACCAAAAAGAAAATAAAAAAGAGCTATAAGCAAGATGAGTGCCTTTGGCTTTGAGTCCAAGTTAAAGCCTAGAAATGACACCCTATCAGACAATGTCTAAATTATGAAACTGCTGTTTATGAAATAAAGGGAAACTAGTGTTAAAGAAGTATGATATCACAATTGTAAAAAATGGAAAGAACAGTTCTTTAACCACAACAAGAAGGATGCTTTTTCCAGGTATCACAAACAACTGAAGCTGCAGATATGACTCAGCATAAGCAAGCTCAGAGAAGACCTGAATCAAGTGATACCAAGTTGAATTTCAAAACAGAACTGAGCAATAATAAACTGAAAAGACTCAAATAATTCAAAAATTTTGGACAAAGAACTTTCTCTGTTTTACTTCTCTGCATAACACTTAGAAACCAGTCTGGTCTGTCAGATCTTCCTACTTTTTTTTTCACAGCCGAAAGGAGAATGGACTTCCAAATTACTCTGTTTTACAAATGTAAAAAGCTAAAATTATATTCTCGAGGTTTTTTCTACCACTTGTGTTAAAGTGTTTTTTGTTTTTTTTCTAAGTTGACACCCATAAGTTGGCTCGTATGTTAGCTAATTTATTGTACCCTATAAAACAAACAATGTGCATTATGTCTCCTTTGGTTATACCAATAATATCATACTTACAAAAGAAGTACAATCAAGTGCTGACAGAAATCCAATTCTGTCAGATTTATAATAGAAGTAAAATTTTCAAATAATAAAAAAGCAGGTTTTTTTAAAAAGTTTTAAAATTAGATATAAAGATTTGGGTTTTTTAAGTAACTAGCCAAATAAGTAGATTCATAATATTTGAAGTATTAATTGCATGACTTTATATTAATAGTGATTTTGTAAGATTTTTTATGTGTTTAGTAAAAGGATTTTTAAGAATATTAGTTTTGTTTTGTTAAGTTTTTTTTATTTTACATAAAAAATATCAAAAGAGAATTTTCATCAAGTTTCTGAAAAGTTTCTAATTTTTCAAGTCAAAGTATGGCAGGTTAAGTAAAATGATTTGCCTTAAGTAGAAATAATGTACTTTCCTGAGTTCTCTTAAGATAATAAGAAAAAATCTTCAAGAACAACAGGAGTTTATTGTCTTCCTGTCCCAGGAATAATCTGAGCAGAGGATCTCCCACCAGAAACTTTTAGTATGGTAAAGTTTTAACCTCAAACTATTTACTAGAGAAAAAGAAGTAAAATGGTAAAATAGTTTTTCTTTTTACACTTTGTAGTTAAGTTATCTCTATAACTAAATTTCTTTTTAAATTCCTTGTAAACCTAACCCTCAATCCAGGTTGTAGTTTAAAAAGGTGAAAAGATGCTGTAACATTGTGTCCTAGGTTACAATGTAAAATTGTGCCTAAGGTATGTATTCTATCCCCATGAGCCGTTGGAGCCAAGGTGGGGCAGTGTTTTCCTTCTGTTAATGATCCCAACAATGCCTTGCCACATGAGTCATAGATAACTCCCTCCGGGAGTTATCTCTGTTTAATGGGCCATCAAGGACCCACTGCATGACTCATCATCCCATTGTGAGATGCTCTGCCCAGGGGGAGGAGCCAAACATTCCCACCTGGATAAATCCAGGGTTTGGGACAGCACAGATAGCTTTCATCCACTGGACTCCCAGAGGAGACAAGAGCTACCAGACGCTTCTACAGGATCACTGCTTAGACAAGACCATCTCATCTGGACTGCCACTACCACCCTAACAGGGTGTCAGGTTGTATTCTGACTCTGTCAGTGGTTTTTTTTTTTGTACTATTACTTTTATTTCATGTTACTTTTCTTTTATTTTTCCTCTCTTCTCCTATTAAATTGTATCTCTGACTGAGAGTCTCACTGATTTTTCTTTCAAACCAGCACACATTGAAAGTGTGTAAATGGTATTAAAAGAAATTTCCTAAAAAGGAAATGACACCCTAATTTCCATGATCATGTAAAAAATCAGTACATTGTCTGATTAAGTTGAAGATGCAGCTATTTTAATTTTAAACTTGATAAATGATTTTTAAAAATTTTAAAGATCAAGCATCTTTGTAGATTAACTAGTGTTTATTGAATAAAAAAATATTTAAAAAACAAACAAAAAACTAGTTATGATTTGCCTGATATGAGTTGACCACTGTACCTGCCACAAAAGAAGACTATATACACCTGCTGTGGGTCGCCACCCCATAGGCATGGGAGGTGGAGGTATAAGCCAGATCAGACCTCTGTTATTCCTTTTTCTATCACCCACTCTTTTGTCTTTCAAAATAATGGCAAAGTCATAACCCAAGTGTTATTTAAACAAATTTTTTTATTTTATTCGGCTAATTGTGGTTATAATCCAAAAATGAGCAAATGTTAAGAATGTCTATAAATCTTAAAATAACTGCATCTAAAACAATACCAAAGAAACAAAGTTAATAAAGTATTGCTCAAGTCAAATAATTGATGAAGAGGAGGAATTTGTTATAAATGCATATTTTGGAGTTGGCTTTTCGCAAATATTGAGATGAATGTTATACATATAATGTAAGAAGGTTGTATTGTATTTCCGTTTCTTTGTGGAATTTAAAAATGTAATGAAAGTATATTTCTTAATTGTAACATAGTAAAGAGGGGGGTGTTGTATTTTTTTTAACCTTTCAGCTAGATAGAAAACAGAAAGGAGGCCTAACATTCCTGTGACTGATAAAGAACAATTAAATCTTTATGGCCAAGAAAGATTTATGGCATCTACTTCGACATCCAGACGCCAAAAACAGATAAAGAAAATACAATACTTAAGACCCTTGAAATTGATAAGCTACACAGATGTTTAAATATGCATTAGTCTCTTTTTGAATATGTAACACCAAGACTTTTAAATACCAAGAAATCTTGAATGTGTGGGTGTCGGTTTTGCACCCTCAGCTGAGTAGCTATCTTTTCCTGTCTCCTAATTGTCTGGTTTTATTCTATATTTTTAATTTTTTTAATTTTTATTAAACTTATAAATTAATATAAAAAAAATGAAATGTTGTTTTTCACACCATGATATGATTGTGGCAATGAGTTGACCACAAGACAACCATGACCATGAGATGACCATGAAATGACTGAGGCCATGACTTGACCACAAGATGATCATGAGATGACCATGATCATGTGGTAACTGTGACTGTGACCATGCCCATGTGTTGCAGGTTAGGTTTCTTTCCTTTTGTTCCTTTTTACTTACAGAACTTTTTCCCATAGGTTGCTAGGAAACACTAACAACTGGGTACTTGAGGAAACACAAAGAGTGATCAAGCTTGGGGAGGAGGGCATCTGGTTGCACTTCTCTTATCTTAAAGCTGTGAGTAATCACAGCTTGGGACAGGGATATCCCGTGGTAGCCGTGCTGGGAGAACAACTCCATGGTTCGTCCCACAGGGATATTCTCTTTGCACTGCCAGCTACAAGCACAGACCACTCGGGCAAGTCCGGGCTTGTCCCAAGGCTCCAGGCAGCGTCGGACCCGGGGTGGTGCGGCGAGCTGTGGCAGGATAAATCCTGCGTGACCCTCTCAGAAAGGCAGGATGGTCAGTGAAGATAGGAGACCGGATCCACGTGGAAGTTTCACCCAGAGGTTTATTCCAGTCCCTGTAGGACTTCTGAACAGTGTGACTCCCAGGGCAGAACAAAGACCATGCGGCTCTCCCTGGGTTTTACCCAGGAGAGGGGGAAGGGGGAAAGGCAGTGAACCGACCAGTCCGAGAGGGAGTGGGTGTGACCCAAGGGAAGAAGGGCAGCCTAAGGGTCAAATGACCTTTGGGGAGTGGTGGGCCATTTCTTTTCTGGCCAATCCCTTCGACGACCTCCTTGGAATTTTTCCAGGGGTGGCAAGGAGACCCCTTATATTAAAATCAAACCCCTTCGGATTGGCCAGGTAATTCTGTCCTGGGGAGGGAGAAACCCCAAAGCGAACCCACCTTGGAAACCCTAGGGTAATGTTAAAGGCACAATGGAACATTATCTGGAAGTTTGTCTCCGAGGGGCTGAGATACCGTGAGAAATGGGCAGGTAAAAGATGGAGCTGGGGCAGCTGCCGGCTCTCTCTCTCTCTCTTTCTTGGCTTTGGGGGAGGACAATCGGAGCTGCTGCTTGGGGAAGGGAATTCGCTGCTGCCACTGGAGCCCAGCTCAGTCCTGCTTTCTTCTGCTGTGGGGTGAGCCTTTGCCTGCAAGAGCAGCCACTGATCTGGGACTTATAACACCCACCTCACTAAAAGAGGGACCTCCCCTTCTGCTCGAGTGCCTGGGATCTTGAGCTCAACCCTCTCTGCCTTGCTGGGAGCCAGGCTGCTGCTGTCCCACCCCTGCTGCTTCTTCAGCACTGCTCCAAGCTTTTGCTGCACCGTAGCCCCACACCCCCTGCCTGCTGAGACATCTTGCTGGCCCAGCTTGCTGCTTCCGGGAGTCCTGCTGGGGCACTGGGATCGGCAGCCCCAGGGCTTTGTGAAGCAAAGCCTCTCCTCCATCCCTGCCCGGCCCGGACAAAGCCGCCATCACCGCGCGCTCCCCGAGCCCGCGCCACAGCGCCCCCTGCAGCCGCGGGGGGATCATCGCACCTGCCCTGCCCACGGGAGCCACCAGCGCCCCTGCCGGCTGTGCCCGGAACTGCACCCCAGGGGAAAGTGCCGCGCTCAGGGAAGCTGTTCCTGGGTTCCTGGTTCTGTTTGTTATCAATGCTGTGGTTGGTGTTGTTTGTTTGCCTGGTTATACACACCAGTAAAGAACTGTGATTCCTGTGCCCATACCTGTGCCTGAGAGCCCCTGAATTTTCAAAATTATAATAATTCACAGGAAAGGGGTTTGGATTCTCTGTTCCAAGGGAGGCTCCTCCTTCCTGAGCAGACACCTGTCGTTCAAACCTAGACACCATGAGATGATCATGACCATGTGATGACCATGACTGTGACCATGCCCATGAGATGATCATGACCATGAGAGGGCGGTGTGACGATCAGATGACCATGACACAGCTATGAGGTGATCGAGATCATGAGCTGACCATGAGATGAACATGACAAAACCATGGCCATGAGGTCATCATGACCATGAGAGGGTTGTGACCATGAGATGATCATGACACAGCCATGAGCATGTGACGGTGCCCATGAGACGTCCATGACCATAAGCATGAGGTGACTGCGATCAGAAGATGACCATGAACATGAGATGATGGCGCTCAGGAAATGACCATGACACGACTACGACTGTGGCCATGAGTTGACCACAAGGTGAACATGACCATTTGATGACCATGAGCATTTCATGACCATGATCATGAGGTGATCAAGGTCATGAGGTGACCATGTGGTGAACATGAGGTGACCATGACTGAACCATGCCCACGGGGTCATAAAGACCATGAGATGAGCAAGAGATGTGTAGTGGTTTAGGGCAAATTTGGGAGGAAACCTCCTAAGGGGCCCTCCTCCCCTCCCCCAACCGGTTCGGGAGAGACCTCCTCAGAGAGAAGTGGAAAGAAAAACCTGTTTATTAAACTGGCAAAGCAGTCCCCAGCACAATAAATTGAACAATACAGATGACAAGAACTTCATGCTGCTCTGGAGAGATGACAAATTAGGAAAGAAGTCCCTCCTGTAGTTGCTCTGTTCTCAGTCCCTCTGGTGCTGGGAAAAGTTGCTGTGCAGGGCAGATCTTGGTGGGTCCCAGGTGCAAGCTCCCCCTGGAGCCCCCAGGTCCTCAGTCCAGGGAGGTTTGAACAGTTCCAAAACAAGGCGAAAAAAAGGGGAAAAAAAAGAAAAAAACGAGGAAAAAAGAAAGAAAGAGGGAAAAGAAAACCAAAGCTTCTCTGCCTCAGCAAGCTACACTAACTAACTAAAAAGAAGAGAAAAGAGAGAGAGGGGAAAAACCCTCTCCATCTCACATCTGTGTGTTGTTGACTCCCACACTCAAGGCCAGCCTGGAGGAGGAAGGTTTCTGAAAACAAACTTCAAAACAAAGCTTCTCCCCCACTTTTTACTCTCAGACCCAATATTAAAGGTACAGAGAGGAATATGCAGCATAACCCAACAGACAATTGGGGATACAAACATCGTAACATCACCCTAGGACACCCTTGGGCAATAGGAACCCAAAATTGTGGAATCTCTGAGGTTGGAAAAGACTTCCAAGACCATCCAGTATTCCTTGAGGCCCCAGAAGATAGGATTGAACACAAAGATTTTCTGGGGTTGAAAGTCAACAAATTCACTCTCCCAAGGAATTCCCAATGTCTGTCTGTGTCCCAATAGATGTTCCTGCCCCTGCGTTCATCCAGGTGACCACGGGTAGACAGGAAGATGTGGAGCCCCCTCAGCCAGGTGTCTTCCCAACAGGGATCACCAGGACCACGGATCACCAGGGCTCTGCCCACTGGGGATCACTGGGGATCATCCAACGCCGATCCTCCCACGGGGGATGGAGCTGGAGCAGCGCACGAAGCTCTTCCCGCTCTCAGGGCACTCCCAGGGCTTCCCTTAGTGGTGCCTCCGCTGGTGTCTGGTCAAGTTTGAGCTCTGTGAGAAGCTCTTCCCACACTCAGGACACTCGTAGGGCCTCTCCCCGGTGTGGATGCGCCAGTGGACAGTGAGGGCCGAGTTGTGCTTGAAGCCGTTCCCGCAGTCGGGGCAGCGCGGAAGGGCCGCTCATCCGTGTGAATCCGCTGATGGACGAGGAGAGTGGAGTGCTGTGTGAAACCTCTTCCCACACTCGGGACACTCGTAGGGCTTCTCCCCAGTGTGGATGCTCTGGTGCTGTTTCAGGCTGGCGCACCATCCAAAGCTCTTCCCACATTTGCAACAGCTGAAGGGCCGTTCCCCAGTGTGGATCACCTGGTGCTGGATGAGATTGGAGCTGTCTCTGAAGCTCTTCCCACATTCCCCACACTTGTAGGGCTTTTCCCCAGTGTGGATCCTCTGGTGTCGTGTAAGACTGCCCTTCAGGCTGAAGCTCATCCCACATTCCCACACTCATAGGGCTTTTCCCTGTTTGGATCACCTGATGCTTGAGCAGGTCGCCCTTCCACCTGAAGCTCTTCCCACATTCCCCACACTCATAGGGCCATTCCACAGTGTGGATCACCTGGTGCCGGATCAGGTTGGACCTCTGGCTGAAACCCTTCCCACATTCCAAGCACTTGTGGGGCTTCTCCCCTCCATCAGGCTTCTCCTTCAGCTCTGAGCTCCGGCTGGATCTCCGGCTGCCCTCCTGGCACAGGGAGGGTCTTTCCTCCTCGCAGCTCCCTGGGCTGGGTTTGCAGCCCCTCCTCCTGCCGGAGCTCCGGGGCTTTTCCTCCTCCTCCATCCGGACACTCCTTGGGAATGACAAATCCTGGTTTGGGGAAAAAACAAGAGGAAAGCACCTTAGGCTGGGGATTCCTCCTTGCCCAAGCTCATCTCAGGAAATCATTGGGCACCTTGTGTCTGTAAGAACCTCCAAAATACAAAGATTCAGCCCAAAAGTCCTCCAAACATCAAGACACAGAAAAAGCTCCCCAAACATCAAGATTCAGACAAAACCTCTTCTAAAACATAAAGGTTCAGCCCCTTGCAAAAAACCAAAGCACCAACATTTAGCCCAATAAAGCTCAGAAACACCAAGATTCACTCCCATGAAAATCCTGGATCCCCCTCCCCGCTCACCTGCTGTGTGTGTGGGGGCAACGCTCCCGGGGTGGGGGAGGCTGCAGATCCAGGGAGGGGTGGAACCTTGTGGTGCCTCCTCTTCCTGCTCCTCCTACTCCTGTGTCCCTACTCTTCCTCACACTCCTCGTCCTCCTACTATTCCTCCTTCTCCTGTACCATCCCACCTTCTCCTCCCACAAGCATCCTTTGACCATTTTGTTCTTCATCCCTGCTTCTCCTTCCCTTCCCGTCCTGCCCCAGGAT
>JADMLD010000931.1:0-79274 GCA_017589585.1 Phylloscopus whistleri
GGATATTCCATGGATATTCCATATATATTTCATGGATATTCCCTGGATATTCCCTGGATATTCCATGGCTAGTTTATAGATATTCCATGGATAGTCCATAGATATTCCATGGATATTCCATGGATATTCCATGGATATTTCATGGATATTCCATGGATATTCGCTGGATATTCCATGGATATTCCCTGGATATTCCATGGATATTTCATGGATATTCCATGGATATTCGCTGGATATTCCATGGATATTCCCTGGATATTCCCTGGCTAGTCCATAGATATTCCATGGATAGTCCATAGATATTCCCTGGATATTCCATGGATATTCCATGGCTAGTTTATAGATATTCCATGGATAGTCCATAGATATTCCATGGATATTCCATGGATATTCCATGGATATTTCATGGATATTCCATGGATATTCGCTGAATATTCCATGGATTTCCTGGATATTCCATGGATATTTCATGGATATTCCATGGATATTCGCTGGATATTCCATGGATATTCCCTGGATATTCCCTGGCTAGTCCATAGATATTCCATGGATAGTCCATAGATATTCCATGGATACATTCCATAGATATTCCCTGGATATTCCATGGATATTCCATAGATATTCCATGGATATTCCATGGATATTCCCTGGATATTCCATGGATATTCCATGGATATTCCATGGATATTCCATGGATATTTCCCTGGATATTCCATGGATATTCCCTGGATATTCCATGGATATTCCATAGATATTCCATGGATTTTCCATTGATATTCCATGGATATTCCATAGATATTCCATGGATTTTCCATTGATATTCCATGGATATTCCATAGATATTCCCTGGATATTCCATGGATATTCCATGGATATTCCCTGGATATTCCATGGATATTCCATGGATACATTCCATAGATATTTCATAGATATTCCCTGGATATTCCCTGCATATTCCATAGATATTCCAGGTGTATTTATCGCCGTGGCTCCATCTCTCCTCTCTCCAAGGGCTCCCAAAAACGCCACTGGAGCACGTGAAGGGTGGTGGGACTTAATTGGCATCTGTAGGAATAATTACTGATTGTTATTATTATTATTATTATTGTTATTATTATTATTATTATTAATCCAGAGGGGAGATGTGATTGGGGTTTTTTGGGAGCCAAATAATCACATTCCTGAAATAAGGAATTGCCAGCTCCACAGAGTCACTCCCTGCCTTCCTCAGGTTTCCTTTCGGAGGATCCCAGCTCAGGCATCCCCGCCTTGGAGGAGCCCTCGGGAATTTCAAGCCTTTACACCAAAAGGACAATTTGGGGAAGTTCTCCGGGAGCAGAACCTCCACCGTGGCTTTTCCTAAGGCCCTCTCACCCCTCCAGTGACAATTCCCTGCCAGCTCAGCCGGGATCAATCCACCCCTGGCCGTTCCTGCCCTGCAAAATAAATAATTTGGGAGGGTCTGAGCAAAATCCGGGATAACCCAGAGCTGAACCGCAGTGGAGGCAGCGCCCCTGCATTCCAAGGCAGCAGGAAAACTTGGATGTGCAGCGATTCCCGGAGCTCCCGCAGCCGCGGCTGATCCGTTCGAGCACAAATAAATAAATCCCGTGCAGGAGGGATCCCTTCCTGCCCCCTTTTCCCGGATTTCCCGCAGGATGTGCTGGACCCAGCCCCGTCCCCGCTCCCTTTTCCCAGGAAAAGCTCCGGCCAGCCGGGAGAGCCACGTGCCCGGCTGAGCGCGGCCCCAGCCGCTGTAATTCCTTAGGAAATCCGCCCTTTGGGAAGGGTCACTGGAGCGGGAGCAGCCGCTGCGCACCCGCGGAGCTGCCCCGGGGCTGCCCCGGCTCCCGAGCCCGTGACTGTCTCAGGCCGGGGTTGGGATCCCAAAGAAATCCTTTATTCCCCACTTCCCTCGGGCTCTCCAGGCCGATTTCAAAGAGCAGGGCCCGGGCTGATTTTAAGGCATTGGTTTATTTATTTTTATTTTTATTTTTATTTTTATTTTTATTTTTATTTTTATTTTTATTTTTATTTTTATTTTTATTTTTATTTTTATTTTTATTTTTATTTTTATTTTTATTTTTATTTTCATTTTTATTTTCAATTTTAATTTTATTTATTTATTTATTTATTTTATATATATATATATATATATATATATTTTTTTTTTTTTTTTTTTTTTCCCCCCTGCACCGCCCTGTTGGAGAAAAGGGGAAAAGTTCTGTCCCGCCTTTCCTGCCCAGCCAGGGGTTAAATCCTCGAGCATCCTCTCAAAAAACCAGAAAGGAAAAACCCCGAGCTAAGGGCCGGATGGGAAGTTTTTGATGGCAATGAAGCCCGAGGCAGGTGCGGGGAGCAGCGAGGGATGGCCGGGAGTCCCCGGGTTTGTGATTCCCGGAGGAATCCGGCGGCGGCAGCGCCGTGCCCGGGGGCTGGCAGCGGCTCCGGGCTCCCCTCCCAACCCCGGAGCAGCCCCGGCCCGGGGATCCCGCTCCGAGGGTGGAAATGAAAGATGAAAAGAAGGAATTTCGGCGGAGATTTCAGTTTGAAACCTCCCTCGCCGTGTGCTGAGCTCTGCGGGGACATTCCCAGGGAAAAAAAAATAAATAAAATAAAATAAAATAAAATAAAGTAAAGTAAAATAAAATAAAATAAAGTAAAATAAAATACAAAATAAAATAAAATAAAATAAAATAATAAAACAAAATAATAAAATAAAATAAAATAAAATAAAATAAAATAAAATAAAATAAAATAAAATAAAATAAAATAAAATAAAATAAAATAAAATAAATCCCTGGAATGGGGACCTTGATTTCCCGAGGAAGCGCCGCTGTTAGCCGAGTGCCAATCTCCTTTTGCCCTTTTGCTCCCAGACAGTGACAATAAATCGGAGCTTCCGGGGGTTTCTCCTCCAATAATTCACCCGGATCCGGGCTGGATGTGCTCCCCGTGCCAGGAGCGCGGCTCTAGCCCGGGTTTTCCTGCCACGGGAAGAGCCCCAGCCAGGAATTTCTCTCTCTCCCCGCTCCAGCTCCAGCATTTCGAAGTTTATCCCAAAGATTTAACTCCGCGTTGTTGTCCCCCCTCTCCCCATCCCATTTACCGGCTCCAAATTCCCCCCCAAAACACCCCAGGGGGGGGGATGTGGGCAGGAAATAAAACCCATCCCCAAAAAAATCCCCAGCCTGGGGAAAACCGGGAATGCGACCCGGCGGCTGCGGGATGGGGGACGGAGCAGCTGGAATTTAAAATTCCGAATTTAAAATTCCTGCGAACCCCCCGGGGCTGGGGAGAGGATTTGGGGAGCCCCGCGGGCACCGAGCGCTGCCTCTGCTCACAAACATTTGTGCTCGGGCAGGGAGGAATCGGTGCCGCTGGTGCGGAATTCCCGCTGGAAGCAGCCGGGATCAGCCGGGATCAGCTCCCCGAGCCCAGCCGGGAAGTCATCCCAGCCTAATTGGGACTTTTTTTTTTTATTTTGTTGTTGGCTGCAAGGGAATAATTGCCCGTCCCTCCCTGATTGTTCCGAGAGGGCAGCGACGCTGGGAACAAAGCTGGGATGGGAATTTTCCTCTCCAGGAAAAGGGGCTCGGCCCCGCCGGGCTGGGCGCGCTCCTGAAAGGATTCTTTTCCTTTTTTTTTTTTTTTTTTTTTTTTTAATAGAAATGCCAGTTAATTTGATTTATAATCCGGAGTGTTAATGGAAGAGAACCATAAAGCAGCCAGCTCGGGGAGCTCGCCGAGCGCCGTGCGGCTCCTCTTTAATTAGCCCCGAGCTGCCGGACAATTCCGAGCCCTGAACCCCCCAAAAAAACCCAACCCAAACCCAAATTCTCCTCCCCGGCGCTCGGAACAGAACCCTCTATTGCAGCGCGTCCTGTTTGCGCGGGATTTATTTATTTATTATTATTATTATTTTTTCCGCGGTATTTTTATTTTCCTCGGCAGTGAGCGATGTTCGGAGGGGCCGGAGCTGTAAATGTGCACAAATATTCCGCATTATATCCATGTCACTGCCGAGCAGCGCCCGAACCAGGCAGCGTCAAATCTGGATGACAGATTGAGGTGAAAGCCGGGAAGGGAAGAGCCTGGGAAGGAGCAGCCCCGGCCGAGGCCGGCACCCCACGGAATTTATCCCGCGGGCTGCCAGGAGCCGCGGCGGCCGCGCGGGGAGAGCAGCGCCCGAGGGATTAATTGGCGTTAATTTATTTGGGGTTGGGGCGGCTGCCGGTCTCACAATGCCACCTAGTGATGCTGGCCGTGTCCCCGGAGCCCGGCCCCAAAATAGGGACCTGGGACCGGTGCACAGAGCCCGACCCCAAAATCGGGACCTGGGACCGGTGCACAGAGCCCGACCCCAAAATCGGGACCTGGGACCGGTACCCAGAGCCTGACCCCAAAATAGGGACCTGGGACCGGTACACAGAGCCTGACCCCAAAATAGGGACTTGGGCCCAGGTACCCAAAATGGGCACCTGGGCCCGGGTACACAGAGCCTGACCCCAAAATAGGGACCTGGGACCGGTACACAGAGCCCGGCCCCAAAATAGGGACCTGGGACCGGTACACAGAGCCTGAACCCAAAATCGGGACCTGGGACCGGTACACAGAGCCCGACCCCAAAATCGGGACCTGGGACCGGTACACAGAGCCTGACCCCAAAATAGGGACCTGGACCCGGTACACAGAGCCTGACCCCAAAATAGGGACTTGGGCCCAGGTACCCAAAATGGGCACCTGGGCCCGGGTACACAGAGCCTGACCCCAAAATCAGCACCTGGTCCTGGTACCCAGAGCCTGACCCCAAAATTGAGATCTGCCCCCGGGTACCCAGAGCCCGGCCTCGACCCCAAAATGGGCACCTGGGCCGGGTACACAGAGCCTGACCCCAAAATTGAGACCTGCCCCCGGTACCCAAAGCCTGACCCCAAAATTGGGATCTGGCCCCGGGTACACAGAGCCCGGCCTCGACCCCAAAATGGGCACCTGGGCCCAAGTATCCAGAGCCTGACCCCAAAATCGGCACCTGGCCCCGGGTACACAGAGCCCAGCCTCGACCCCAAAATCGGGACCTGGCCCCCTGTACACAGAGCCCGACCCCAAAATAGGGACCTGCTCGTGGGTCCCCAAAGCCTAACACCAAAATGGGCACCTGGGCCCTGTACCCAGAGCCCGACCCCAAAATGGGGACCTGCCCCCGGCTCCCCAAAGTCCGTCCCCGACCCCAAATTGGGGACCTGGCGGGATCTGGAATCCCCCCGGCACAAAGTTGCTCCGAGCTGCTCCGGGGAGGCTCCCGGCGGTTCCCTCCCTGCGGGGCCGGGCTGGGCTCGCTCATTCCCGGCGCTGGGACCAGGATGGCTCCGGGGCGCCGGGGCCGGGGGCTCTCCCTGGGTCCGGCAGAATTCTTTGGGGCTGGAAGGAAGGAGGGAAGGAATCCCCACGGGAACAAGGAACAGCAGGCTGCACTCCCAGAGCTGCACAGGGCTGGGCAACTTCGCTTTGTATTTCTAACTTATTTTTTTTAATTAGCTTAAATTATCTGATTTCACATTTTATTTTATTTTATTTTATTTTATTTTATTTTATTTTATTTTATTTTATTTTATTTTAATATTTTATATTTTATATTTTATATTTTATATTTTATATTTTATATTTTATATTTTATATTTTATTTTATTTTTATTTTTATTTTATTTTGGTTTATTTTTATTTTTATTTTTATTTTTTATTTTTTCATTATATTTTATTATATTTTATTATATATTTTATTATATTTTATATTTTGTATTTTATTATATTTTATTTTATTTTATTTTATTTTATATTTTATATTTTATATTTTTATATTTTATTTTATTTTGTTTTATATTTTTTATTTTATTTTATTTTATTTTATTTTATTTTATTTTATTTTATTTTATTTTATTTTTATTTTTATTATATTTTATTTTATTTGCTCCCACTCAGTGCTAACAACTTTCTGACAGAAGACCCAGAGAGCTGGAAAGCAGCAGTGGGAGCAGGGCCATGAACAGCATCCCTGGCTGGGTAAATTCCAGAGGAATCCTCCCAAAGTGACCCCCGACTTCCAGGGCCAACCTCCCCTTCCCCCGGGGTGGATTTGGGGAGCAGAGCTCCCACTCTGGTGCTGAAACTCCAAATTTTCATCATTTTTGAAATTTCAGTTTTTAGCAGGAGTCGTGATGCTCAAATTCCTCGAAAACCTGGAAAAGAACTTGGGATTGCTCTGGATTTTTTAGTGTGAGATTTTGGTGTTTGGTTGTGGGGTTTGGTTTTTGTGGGTTTTTTTTAGTGGGGTTTTTTGGTTGTGTTTTTTTGGGATTTTTGTTTGGTTGGTTTTTTTTTTTTTGGTTGGTGGGGGTTTTCTTTTTTTTTTGTTTTGTGTTTTTTTTATTTGGTTGGTTTTGGTTTTGCTTTTTGGGGTTTTTTTGGCAGGGTGGATTTTGGGTTTTGGGGTTTTTTTTCCTAAATCCTCAGCATCCAAAGAAAATATTCAGAAATACATCCTGGGTCTCAGGAAGGGTTTCACATCCCAACACTTTTCCATACGGAGGAAACGGGGAAAGTTATTTGGGGTTTGTGGTTTTCTTGGTTATTTTGGGGGGTTTTTTTGGTGCTGTTTCCCTCTCCCTGCACATTTTGGGCCTGGGACACAAACCCCACAGACGCTCCAGGATCTTGGGAGCTTTGCCTGGGAAATCTGCCTGGCTTTTGTCAGAAAGAGCAACAAAAAACTCCAGCAGGTCCTCACGGCGCCTTTTTATCCCACCCAGATGGCATTTTCTGTTAGGGGGGAAAAAAATAAAATAATAAAAAATGATCCATTAAAAAAAAATAATAATTAAAAATCTGCTGAGTGCAGTAAATCCCGAGCTCCCTCGGAATTCCTGCTGCCTGTGTGCTGCTGCTGCCGAGCTCCTGCAGTGGAAATTGGGGGAATTGTCCTCCCAGAAGGGAAGGGGCTGCACCCAAACCCCTCTCCTGGAGCTCTCCCGTGGGGCAGCTCCAGCCCAGGGCCTGGCACTGGTATTTAAACGGGTTTTTATTTATTTACTATAATTTATTTATTTACTATATTAATTATTTAATATATATTATATATAATATATATAATATATAATATATAATATATAATATATAATATATAATATATAATATATAATATATAATATATAATATATAATATATAATATATAAAATATAAAATATAATATATAAAATATAAAATAAATATAATATATAATATATAATATATAGTATATAGTATATAATATATAATATATAATATATAATATATAATATATAATATATAATATATAATAGATTATAGATTATAGATTATAGATTATAGATTATAGATTATAGATTATAGATTATAGATTATAGATTATATATAATATATAATATATAGTATATAGTATATAATATATAAAATATAAAATATAAAATATAAAATATAAAATATAAAATATAAAATATAAAATAGTATATAGTATATAGTATATATTATGTATTATATATTATGTATTATATATTATATATAATATATTATATATTATATAATAAAATAACATAATAATATAATAATATTTATTTGTATTATATTATTTATAATATATTAAATATATATTACAATAATATATTAAATAAATATATATTAAATAAATATATATTAAATAAATATATTTTTATTTATTTTTTTTTTCTAATAAAACTGACGTTTTTATTTATTTATTCCCAGGCAGGAATAAATCCTGGGCTCTCCAAATCCATCCCAGGGTGGTTGGGGGAGGCTCTGGGGGATTTTTAGTTTGGAGGAGCTGGGAGCAGCCAGGGTTTGTTTTGTTGTTTTGGGTTTGGAGGGGAACAGCCAGGATCTGTTTTGTTGTTTTGGGTTTGGAGGGGAACAGCCAGGATTTGTTTGGTTGTTTTGGGTTAATCCATGGAGAACTCCAGAGGTGCTGCTGCCTTGGAGAGGGGAAGGATCCTCAGATCCTGGGATGGTTTGGGGTGGAAGGGCCTGAGGGATCATCCCATCCCACAGGGACACCTCTGCTGTGCCAGGGCAGCCACAGCTGCTCTGGGCATCTGTGCCAGGGCCTGCCCGCCCTGCCAGGGAAGGATTCCTGCCCAAAATCCCAGCCAGCCCTGGGATCTGGGAATTCACTGGTTCCTGCAGGTCCATGAAGTTACTGATTCCTGGGGGTCCATGAATTCACTGATTCTTGCAGGTCCATGGAATTCTTGATTCCTGGGGATTTGTGAATTCACTAATTCCTGGGGATCCATGAATTCACTGATTCCTGGGGAATTGTAAATTCATTGATTCCTGGGGATTTGTAAATTCACTGATTCCTGGGGATTTGTGGATTCACTGATTCCTGGGGATCCATGAATTCACTGATTCCTGGGGATTTGTAAATTCACTGATTCCTGGGGATCCATGAATTCACTGATTCCTGGGGATCCAAGGCAGGCCCGTGGAATTCCAGAGCTGTGACCCAGGTGGGATTTGGGGTTTCCAGGACAGGGAATGTCTCCTGCCCAGCACTGCACGGGGCACACAGGGAAAAAGACTGATGGAGTTTTGGGAGTAGCTTCGATTTCCCTATTATTTATTATTGTTATTATTCCCTGATAATTTTATATAAAATACATATATATATAAATTTATATATATGAAAAAAAATTATTTTTCCTTGCTGTTCCTTCCCTGCTCCATGAATTCCCATCGCAGCCATCCCGGAGGACGCTGGCAGCAGCCGCCGGCATTCCTGGGGCTGCAGCTCCACCTAGGCCCGGCACCGGGAACGGGCTGGGATGTGGGATATGGGATTTGGGATATGGGATATGGGCACAGGGAACGGGAGGGATGTGGGATATGGGATTTGGGATGTGGGATATGGGCACTGGGAACGGGAGGGATTTGGGGTGTGGGATGGGGGATATGGGCACAGGGAACAGGAGGGGATAGGGGATTTGGGGAGTGGGATACAGGATAAGGGATATGGGTAGTGGGAACGGGAGGAGATAGAGGATGTGGGATGTGGGGTGTGGGATATGGGATAGGGGATGTGAGCTGCAGGAACGGGCCAGGATATGGGATGGGGGATATGGAATGGGGAATAGGGGATGTGGAGTGTGGGATATGGAATGTGGGATAGGGGATGCAGGGTATGGGATATGGGATATGGGATGTGGGATATGGGATACAGCTACAGCATCCCAGCCCATCCCCACCTCCTCCCCCTCCCTGCGGAGCTCAGCACCCACTTCTCTGTCACTACAAACATCCCTAACAAACTGAGATCTCCTTTCTTCTGTTCTTTTCCCCTTTTTGCTGTTCCTCGGAGCTGTGAAAGCCCCAGAAGGCTCTGCTGGGTCAGGGGCTAGTAGAATTTCCAGGTTGGAAGATACCTTCAAGATCATCGAGTCCAACCCAGCCCCAACACCTCAACTAAACCATGGAAGCCAGTGCCACATCCAGGCTGTCCTTAAACACATCCAGGGATGGTGACTCCACCACCTCCCCAGGCAGGCCATTCCAGAACTTTATCACTCTTGCTGTGAAAAACTTTTTCCTGATATCCAACCTGTACTTCCCTTGGTGCAGCTTGAGGCTGTGTCCTCTCCTTCTGTCAGTGCTGCCTGGAGGAAGAGACCAACCCCCAGCTGACTACAGCCACCCTTCAGGGAGTTGTAGAGAGTGATAAGGTCACCCCTGAGTTTCCTTTTCTCCAGGCCGAACAACCCCAGCACCCTCAGTCGTTCTTCACAGGGCTTGTGTACCAAGCCCGTCAGCAGCCTTGGGGCCTCCTCTGGATGTGCTCAAACATCTCAATGTCCATCCTGAACTGAGGGGCCAGAGCTGGACACTGCACTCAATGTCCATCCTGGGACACCCAGAGCTGGACACTGCACTCAATGTCCATCCTGGGACACCCAGAGCTGGACACTGCACTCAGTGTCCATCCTGAACTGAGGGGCCAGAGCTGGACACTGCACTCAATGTCCATCCTGGGACACCCAGAGCTGGACACTGCACTCAGTGTCCATCCTGAACTGAGGGGCCAGAGCTGGACACTGCACTCAATGTCCATCCTGAACTGAGACACCCAGAGCTGGACACTGCACTCAATGTCCATCCTGGGACACCCAGAGCTGGACACTGCACTCAATGTCCATCCTGAACTGAGGGGCCAGAGCTGGACACTGCACTCAATGTCCATCCTGAACTGAGACACCCAGAGCTGGACACTGCACTCAATGTCCATCCTGAACTGAGACACCCAGAGCTGGACACTGCACTCAGTGTCCATCCTGAACTGAGACACCCAGAGCTGGACACTGCACTCAATGTCCATCCTGAACTGAGACACCCAGAGCTGGACACTGCACTCAATGTCCATCCTGAACTGAGGGGCCAGAGCTGGACACTGCACTCAATGTCCATCCTGGGACACTCAGAGCTGGACACTGCACTCAATGTCCTTCCTGAACTGAGGGGCCCAGAGCTGGACACTGCACTCAATGTCCTTCCTGAACTGAGGGGCCCAGAGCTGGACACTGCACTCAATGTCCATCCTGGGACACCCAGAGCTGGACACAGCACTCAATGTCCATCCTGAACTGAGACACCCAGAGCTGGACACTGCACTCAATGTCCATCCTGAACTGAGACACCCAGAGCTGGACACAGCACTCAATGTCCATCCTGGGACACTCAGAGCTGGACACTGCACTCAATGTCCATCCTGGGACACTCAGAGCTGGACACTGCACTCAATGTCCATCCTGGGACACCCAGAGCTGGACACTGCACTCAATGTCCATCCTGGGACACTCAGAGCTGGACACTGCACTCAATGTCCATCCTGGGACACCCAGAGCTGGACACTGCACTCAATGTCCATCCTGAGACACCCAGAGCTGGACACTGCACTCAGTGTCCATCCTGAACTGGGACACCCAGAGCTGGACACTGCACTCAATGTCCATCCTGAACTGAGACACCCAGAGCTGGACACTGCACTCAATGTCCATCCTGGGACACCCAGAGCTGGACACTGCACTCAGTGTCCATCCTGGGACACTCAGAGCTGGACACTGCACTCAATGTCCATCCTGGGACACTCAGAGCTGGACACTGCACTCAGTGTCCATCCTGGGACACTCAGAGCTGGACACTGCACTCAGTGTCCATCCTGGGACACCCAGAGCTGGACACTGCACTCAGTGTCCATCCTGGGACACTCAGAGCTGGACACTGCACTCAATGTCCATCCTGAACTGAGACACCCAGAGCTGGACACTGCACTCCAGGTGTGGCCTCACCAGTGCCGAGTTCAGGGGAAGAATGACCTCCCTGCTCCTGCTGCAAGAGATCCTGCAACCCTTAAACTCAGATACCAAACCCCAGAGTTTATGGGGTGCACAGAGTCCCACAACCCTTAAACTCAGATAACAAACCCCAGAGTTTATGGGGTGCACAGAGTCCCACAACCCTTAGATAACAAACCCCTGAGTTTATGGGGTGCTGCACCGGTGCTGATTGCGCCCAGCCGCAGCTCCCTCGTTAATTGCCGCTAATTAGCGGGGTTTGATGGCACGGGAGCCCGCTCTGCTGCCGGGGTTTGCTGCTCTGCAGCGGCTCCGGATCCCAGAAATGTGGGGAAATATCTCCCTCTAGTGCTGCTGGCCGGGTTTTGTCTGGAATTTGATATTCCAATATCAGTTTTTGTCTGGAATTCCATATTCCAATATCCCTCTACTGCTACTGGCCAGGTTTTCTCTGAAATTCCATATTCCAACATCCCTCTAGTGCTGCTGGGCAAGTTTTGTCTGGAATTTGATATTCCAATATTGGTTTTTGTCCAGAATTCCATATTCCAGTATCAGGTTTTGTCTGGAATTCCATTTTCCAACTTTCCTCTAGTGCTGCTGGCTGGGTTTTGTCTGGAATTCCATATTCCAATATTGGGTTTTGTCTGGAATTCCATATTCCAGTATCAGGTTTTATCTGGAATTCCATTTTCCAACTTTCCTCTAGTTGCTGCTGGCCAGGTTTTGTCTGGAATTCCACATTCCGCCTCTGCCAAAGGCACAGAGCCTGAGCGAGGCTGGTTTGCAGGGTGCTGGGGGTGGCTTTGGTGATTCCCTGGAATCACCAAATTCCCTGAGGCTCCTCTGGTGCCAAACCCTCATCCCAAAGGGCCGAGGGCAGCGAGGGATGCCCGAGGGAGATTTCCCTGGGAGGAATCTGGGATGGCAGCAGGCAGGACACGGCTGAGTTACAGCTGACAGGTTTTCCAAACTTCTCCAGGAAACTCGGGGATGCAGCTGGGAGGGGACACAGGGCTGGAACCCCGGGCACTGAGCATTCCAGGCACTGACCCCCCAGCAAACCCTGCATCCCACCCGAGGCCGGGGAAAAGGCTCCCAAAATTGAGTGACAGCGCTGGGACTGTGGGGCTGTGGTTGGGATGGAAGTGTGTGACAGCACAGGGGGCAAAACTCAGAGTTTCAGGGGTTAGAATGCAGGGATGGATAGAAAGCAAGGTGGGGGGTTTAGGGCAGAGGCTGAGCCCTTCTTTTTCACCTTCTTCTCCATGGGCTGGGGGGTGTTTTGTGATTGGGGAGAAAAATCTGCATTGTGGGCCAGGGGTGGTTGGTGATTGGCTTAAAAGTAAAAATAATCAAAAATCATTTCTTAATTGGACAGTTTGTGTTTAAAAGAACTTAGGAAGAGTTAGGGACAGAGCCATTTGTCACTTTGTTAGCCAGAACTCACAGCCTGTGAGACTGTAACATGGATAAGGATTAATAAACATCTGAGTCCCAACACAAACAGGGTCTCTTGAGCATTTAATATCCCAACTCTGGCAGAAAAGAAGGCAAAAACCCCACAGTGCTGGAATTCTGGAAACCCAGATTTTAAGGTTTTGGTATATAGTAATGTATGTGGAGCAAGATGGAGACCTTAGGGCAGAGGTTAGTTGTTCTTTTTTAACCTTTTCTTCCTTCTTCTCCATGGGCTGGGTGGTGTTTTGTAATTGGGGAGAAAAATCCTCATTGCGGGCCATGGGTGGTTGGGTATTGAGGTAAAAGTAAAAATAATTAAAAATCATTTCTTAATTGGACAGTTTGTGCTTAAAAGGCCTTGCAGAGAAAGGGATAAAAGGCTCAATTTTTAGTTTGTTGGCTAGAAGTGATGTAGAACTCACAGTTTGTGAGATTGTAACATGGATAAAAATTAATAAATATCCAGAAACACTGTCTGGAGCATTTAAACCCTACCCTGGCAGAGAAGAAGATAAAACTTAACAACGCAGGGCTGGCCCAGAGCATCCCCAGGGCCTGGTGGGCTCCCCTGGGAGCAGAGCCCCCCCTGGGACCCCTGAGCAGCCTCCCCCTGGTGGGACACTGGGCTCTCCCGAATTTCCACCCACCTCTGGATGGCACCAACCCCTAAAAACCCAGCCCAGCCCCTCCTCACCCCCCCAGGGCTGGGTTTAACCCCCCTGAGGTGGTGCTGAACACCCCACACCTGGGACTGCTCCCAAACCTCTGCCTCATTCATCCAAACGCTGAAATACCTGTGGGAATTGTGAAAAAAAAAAGAAAAACAAATAAAAACAAAACTGGGGAGGAGATGCTGGTGGGTGGCTGCAGAGTGAAGCTCTCCTGCCTTTAATTCCCAAAGTTCTTCCTCACAGAGCACAAAAAGCTCTGCTCTGGCAGCACTCTACTGAAGTGTCTCCGATGTGCATTTAATTTGGATTTAATAACACCATTTTTCCCTCGGAAAACCCCGTCAATTATTGAAAGCATTTCTCGAGGTTCAGCAATTATTGAAGAGGTGCATTTACAGTCAGGTAATTAACTCGAATGGCATCGTGGTGGAACTGGTGTGTTTCAAACAAATTTCAATATTTGCTCGCCAGGGAGGAAATATTTTTCTCCGGCTCTGATTTGATCATCTCACGGGCATGGTCTGGAAAAGTTTCTGGTCTCGTTCAGAAACTTGAGTTCTGAGAGTTTTGGGGAGCTCTGAGAGTTTTGGGGAGCTCTGAGAGTCTTGGGGAGTTCTGAGAGTTTTGGGGGGTTCTGAGAATCTTGGGGAGTTCTGAGAGTCTTGGGGAGCTCTGAGAGTTTTGGGGAGCTCAGAGAGTCTTGGGGAGCTCTGAGAATTTTGGGGAGTTCTGAGAGTTTTGGGGAGTTCTGAGAGTTTGGGAGAGTTTTGAGAATCTTGGTGAGTTCTGAGAGTCTTGGGGAGTTCTGAGAGTTTTGGGGAGCTCTGAGAGTCTTGGGGAGCTCTGAGAGTCTTGGGGAGTTCTGAGAGTTTTGGGGAGCTCTGAGAGTCTTGGGGAGTTCTGAGAGTTTTGGGGAGTTCTGAGAATTTTGGGGAGCTCTGAGAGTTTTGGGGAGCTCTGAGAGTCTTGGGGAGCTCTGAGAGTTTTGGGGAGTTCTGAGAGTTTTGGGGAGCTCTGAGAGTCTTGGGGAGCTCTGAGAGTCTTGGGGAGCTCTGAGAGTTTTGGGGAGTTCTGAGAGTTTTGGGGAGTTCTGAGAATTTTGGGGAGCTCTGAGAGTTTTGGGGAGCTCTGAGAGTTTGGGGGAGTTCTGAGAGTTTTGGGGAGTTCTGAGAGTCTTGGGGAGTTCCGAGAGTTTTGGGGAGTTCCGAGAGTTTTGGGGAGCTCAGAGAGTTTTGGGGAGTTCTGAGAGTTTTGGGGAGTTCTGAGAGTCTTGGGGAGCTCTGAGAGTCTTGGGGAGCTCTGAGAGTTTTGGGGAGTTCTGAGAGTTTTGGGGAGCTCTGAGAGTCTTGGGGAGTTCTGAGAGTTTTGGGGAGTTCTGAGAGTCTTGGGGAGCTCTGAGAGTTTTGGGGAGCTCTGAGAGTCTTGGGGAGTTCTGACAGTTTTGGGGAGCTCTGAGAGTCTTGGGGAGCTCTGAGAGTCTTGGGGAGTTCTGAGAGTTTTGGGGAGTTCTGAGAGTTTTGGGGAGCTCTGAGAATCTTGGGGAGTTCTGAGAATCTTGGGGAGCTCTGAGAGTTTTGGTGAGCTCTGAGAGTCTTGGGGAGCTCTGAGAGTTTTGGGGAGTTCTGAGAGTCTTGGGGAGCTCTGAGAGTTTTGGGGAGCTCTGAGAGTCTTGGGGAGTTCTGAGAGTTTTGGGGAGCTCTGAGAATCTTGGGGAGCTCTGAGAGTTTTGGGGAGTTCTGAGAATCTTGGGGAGCTCTGAGAATCTTGGGGAGCTCTGAGAGTTTTGGGGAGTTCTGAGAATTTTGGGGAGTTCTGAGAGTCTTGGGGAGCTCTGAGAGTTTTGGTGAGCTCTGAGAGTCTTGGGGAGCTCTGAGAGTTTTGGGGGGTTCTGAGAGTCTTGGGGAGTTCTGAGAGTTTTGGGGAGCTCTGAGAGTCTTGGGGAGCTCTGAGAGTCTTGGGGAGCTCTGAGAGTTTTGGGGAGCTCTGAGAGTTTGGGAGAGTTTTGAGAATCTTGGGGAGTTCTGAGAGTCTTGGGGAGCTCTGAGAGTTTTGGGGAGCTCTGAGAGTTTTGGGGAGCTCTGAGAGTCTTGGGGAGTTCTGAGAGTCTTGGGGAGTTCTGAGAGTTTTGGGGAGCTCTGAGAATCTTGGGGAGCTCTGAGAGTTTTGGGGGGTTCTGAGAGTTTTGGGGAGCTCTGAGAGTTTTGGGGAGTTCTGAGAGTCTTGGGGAGCTCTGAGAATCTTGGGGAGCTCTGAGAGTTTTGGGGAGCTCTGAGAGTCTTGGGGAGCTCTGAGAGTCTTGGGGAGCTCTGAGAGTTTTGGAGAGCTCTGAGAATCTTGGGGAGTTCTGAGAATCTTGGGGAGTTCTGACAGTTTTGGGGGGTTCTGAGAGTTTTGGGGAGCTCTGAGAGTTTTGGGGAGTTCTGAGAGTTTTGGGGAGCTCTGAGAATCTTGGGGAGCTCTGAGAGTTTTGGGGAGGTGAGAACAGGAAATTATTTTAAAGGTGGGAACGGCTCCAGCTCCATCCAGCCACTCATGGATTGTTCCTAGGATGCTTGTTGGGTTTTCCTTAGAGAAAAAAAAAAATATTAATTACAGGAGAAAATCTCGGGTTGGTTTGGGTTGGAAGGATCTTGAAGCCCATCCCACCCCCGGGCATTCCCAGCTGGATCCAAGCTGGGATCCAGAGCACCAGTGTGCATTCCCAGAGGAACCCAGACCCATCCCAGCACCACTGGAACCTTCTGCAGGATCAGCTCTGCTCCAGCAGCACCACATCTGCCACATCTGCAGGAGGATTTAACTGAACTGCTGCCAAAAACCTGACCAGCAGCGTGTCAGCTGTGTTCTGACTCTGGCAGGGTCTCTAGGGTTTTTGGTTTGCTTATTTTATTTGTTTTCGGGGGGGTTTTGGGTTTGTTTTGGTTTGGTTTGGTTTTTTTGTTTTGTTTTTTTTTTGTTTGGTTGGGGTTTTTTGTGGGTTTTTTTTTGTTTGGTTGGTTTTGTTTTGTTTGGGGTTTTTTGGATGTTTTGGTTTGGTTTGTTTTGTGGGGGTTTTTTTGTTTGTTGTTTCTTTTGTTTTTTGTTTGTGTGTTTTGGAACTTTTGTATTTTTAACATTCCTAGTACAGAACTGTCATTCCTATTCCCGTATCTTTGCCCGAGAGCCCCTTAATTGCAAAATTACAATAATTCAGAGGGAGGAGGGGTTACATTCTCCATCCCAAGGGAAGCTCCAGCTCTCCCTGGCAGACCCCTGTCCTTCCAAAGCAAATTCAGCTGGAATTTCAAAGCCAGCCCCGAGCTGCAGCTGGAATGACCGAGGTGCCGAGCTCCTTTATTCTCCAGCTCTGTCCAGCCTCTGTTTCAGGTCAGCCTTCCCAAGGCATCAATAACAACAGAAGCCAAAGTTCTCTTTGTTCCAAGACCTTTAAAAAGTTTTTTAGCCAACAGGTGATGCTAAAAGCTTCCAAGCATCTCCTTCAGCCAATCACTACACACTGCACACGCAGGATTTCCTTATTTTATGGTTTTTTGCAGCTCAGGAACTTTCTGTGCTCCAAATGTTTCAAGGCCTAAATATTCAACTCCTGTTCCAAACTTTTATTTGTGTAAGCTCATTGCAACGCTGTGAAAAATCCTCTGCTGCTTCAGCTCCCACATCTCCATCCACACATCTCCTGAATATCCCCGGGGATCTGGCTCCCCCACTGCCTCCCAGTGCTTTACAACCCTTCCTGTGAAAAAATTCTTTCCTCACACCCACCCTAACCCCCCCGTGAAAAACCACGTTTCACCTTTTTTTATTAATTTATAAGTTTAATAAAAATAAAAAAAATAGAATAAAAGCAGACAATTAGGAGACAGGAGAAGCTGAGGGTGTAAACCAACACACCCCCTATTCCAGATTTCTTGGTATTTAAAAGTCTTGGTGTTACATAGTCAGAAAGAGACTGATGCATCTTTAAACATCTGTTTGGCTTATCAGTTTCAAGGGTCCCCAAGTATTGGATCTTCTTTATCTGTTCTTGGTGTCTGGGTGTTGAGGTAGATGCCAAAAATCTTTCTTGGCCATAAAGGTTCAATTGTTCTTTATCACTCACAGGAATGTCAGGCCTCCTTTCTGTTTTCTATCTGGCTGAAAGGTTAAAAAAAATGCAATCCCCCTCTTTTTACTTTGTTACAATTAGGAAATATACTTTCATTACATTTTTAAATTCCACAAATAAAAGGAAATACAGCACAACCTTCTTACATGATATGTATGACGTTCATGTCAATATTTGCCAAAAGCCAACTCCAAAATGTGCATTTATAACCCCCCCTCCCCCAGGCACAGATATTCACCCAGAGCTGGACACCTGCACCCGGTGATTCCCAAAGGCTTGGCCCTGGATTTCCCGAGGGATGCTTTGTGTGGGGCTGAGCTGCATCCCTGGATCTCTGCAGGGATCCCAGGCTCTGTTCCCAAAGTTCCAGCCCAGCCCCTGCCCTGGGAGCAGCTCCTGGTGCTGCTGCTGAGGTTTCCTTCAGTGTTTCTGTGCAACACCGACTGCTGGAGCTCTTTTCCCTCCCAAATTTTGTGTCTCCCGGCAGGAATTTGCGTGGGATGAGCTCCACAGGAGACTCCCAGCAGGAATTTGGGTGGAGGCAGCTGTGGCTGTGCCATCCTGAGACACAGACTTCAAAGAATATAGGGTTTTAAGAAAATTAAGATTTTGGTTAGAAGTAGGTCTTGTTTTTTGGAGTTAATTAAAAGCTTTGTCGTTAGTTAAGGAAGACTGGGCTTGAGTTACCTTTTTCCAAATAGCTGATTGCTTGTCAACTTTGTGTTTGCTTAGCTGTGCTTGCAACAAGAAATAGAGAACCTGATAAATAGGTTTAGGAATACAGGACAATTAGAGAAACTCCCAAAATGCTGAAACTTATTGAAAGTCACGAACCTAAGGAAATGGGAGTCCCACCAAGGCTCATTTGTCACATTTGCATTGGAAAGGTAGAAAGTTCAGAGCCATGAAGAGTCATTTTACTGCCTCATTTGAAACCCACTCCTCTTGAATGGGACCACCGGCCCATTTCAAAGGACAAACTGCGCATGCTTAATTGCCTTTTTGCTAATTACCATACGAAGCGGGGAATGGGAGGTACCGGGGCTATGAATATGCATTTGTATTTTGGGCATTCAACAGTTTTGTAAATAAAAGGACTCTGTGATTTTCTGTAAATGGCGGTGTGTTTGGGGGAGCTATTTATTACAGCCCGGCGCTGTAATAAACACACACTTTCTAACTTTAAACTGTTAGAGAGTTTTTGTCTGTCTCAGTTGGATATCGGTATTAGGTCGACATTCATATTTTTAATAAATCAATCCCCGGTCGTGCCCCGGGCCGGGCTGGGCGGTGACAGCGCGGTGTCCCCTCCCCGCATCCCACTGAGGGGAGCTCTAATCCCAGCGATGAGCCCCGAGCCTGCCCAGGCAGCTCCAGCATCAGCTCCTGTGGCAACGGGACCGGGCTGAGGGTCTGGAAGTGCCGGAGGGCAGGGATGGGTGGGAGATTGGGAATTGGGAATTCCTGGTTGGGCTGGAATTCCCAGAGCAGCTGTGGCTGCCCCTGGAGCCCTGGCAGTGCCCAAGGCCAGGCTGGAGCAGTGGAAAGTGTCTGGATAATTCCTGATGTCCCTTCCAGCCCAGGCCATGCTGTGCCCTACAATCATTTCTGTAAATCAACCCCCTGCTTGGATTTGTTCTGTCGGTGCTTGGAAGCCTCTTGGGTTACCTGAGACCAGGAATGGAATTGTCTGTGGGGGTTTTTCCATCCAAGATTTAAACAATTCCCAAAACAATCCGCTCTGAACAGGGACACTGTCACACTGTCCCCTGAGTGTCCCTGCCACTGCCACGAATGCAGAGTGAGGAGATTATGGAAACCAGGGGTGCAGGTGATGCCCTGGGAGGGCTGAGCTGGAGCAGAGACTGGGCAGAGCCGGAGAATAAAGCAGAGATTGATTGAAAGGGATTTAGGGTGCACCTTGGGCAGGACAGGGCCTGGGCAGGGCTGCACCCAAGGGGGACCCAAAATGGGCACAGAATGGACCCAAAATGGTCACAAAATGGACACAAAATGGACACAAAATGGACACAAAATGGACCCCTGGTCACGAGGTCTCACACTTTGATCAGTTTGGGTCCATTTGCACATTGGGGTTTCATTGCCCAGTCCCAGCCCCAGGTGATGCAGTCCCACCCTTCTTGTTTTCTCCCTCCAGCCCCCGCTGTTTGTGCTTTGGGGCTGAACACTTGTCCCAGCTGTGCTTGGGGTGCAGCAGGAACAGGATTTGTTTGGTGTCCCTGCTCTGTGCAGAGCTGAGTGACCCTGAGTGTGAGGCCGAGAGCTGCACCCTGGGCAGCACAGAACCTGGAACACGTGGAAGATCAAACTTCAGGCATCCCAGGAACCTGGCAGACAATCCTGGATGGCTGCAGTTCCAGCAGGACAAGCTCCAGCAGCCTTCAGCACCAGGGAGCTGGGGAGGTGTTCAGGGAAGGTTTCAGATAAGGGCTGGAGGGCGTGATGGTGTAAAGGTCAGAAAGGGTTGCCAAGGGGGCAGAGCTGTGTCCTGGCTGGGGGCCAGCCCAGTGTCCTTGTGAGGTGACCTCTGGCCACTGGCAGGGCTGGCAGGGAACCTGTGGGATGTGGGATGGGGTTGGGAACACAGACAGCACCAGCAGACACAGAGTGACCCCGTGCAGGGCTGTGCTGGGCTCTGGGGCCTGCCCTGTGGAATTCCCACCCCTTTGGGGCTCCAGGGCTGCCCACAGCCACTTTTATATAAAACACATCGAGATTTATACAGCAGAGCTCACTGAGGGGTCAGAGCAGCTCAGGAAACGCCAAGTAGAGCTTGAGTGGAAGGAAGGGGGGAAATGATGCCTTAGATTTTATCTGCCAGGTATTCCAGGCTCTGTGCTGCCCAGGGTGCAGCTCTCAGCCTCACACTCAGGGTCCCTCAGCTCTGCACAGAGCAGGGACACAAAACAAATCCTGCTCCTGCTGCACCCTGGGCAGCACAGAGCCTGGAACACGTGGCAGAGAAAACTTCAGGCATCATTTGACTCACCCCCCGTTAAAGGTGAATTTTCCCTTCTCCATTTGATGGAATTGCAGCTGGCTCCACGTCCCCTGTGTTTTCTGGCAGCTCCCTTATCTGAGATGCTCAAGAGCAGCTCTCCAGTGACTTGTGGCCATCACATGCCTGGTGCTGGGCTATTTCTGGATCCTTATCCATGGGCAGCACCTCCCTGCTCCGAGGGCAGGGGAGCCAGGCTGGCAGGGACGGGCACAGCAGGGGTGCCCAGGGAGTCAGGATGATCCCAAAGGCCTGGCAGGGGCTCCAGCAGGGGATTTTGTACCTTTGGGGCCATTTCTTCCATGGGGGATCTGTGTCCTGGTGTGGGAACATCCATGGGATGGATCTCCCCGTCCATCAGCTGAGGAACCTCAACCCCAGCCCCGCTTGTCCAGATCCTTCAGCACCTTCCAGTGACTTTCCAAAGGAATTTTATGGGGAATGGAGTCTCTGCCTCCTCTGCCCTCAAGCCCAGCCTCCATGGAAGGCTGCTCCAGCTCCCAGACCCTTCCCTGGGCAATCCAGACCCTTCCCTGAGCAATCCAGACCCTTCCCTGAGCAATCCAGATCCTTCTCTGGGCAATCCAGACCCTTCCCTGGGCAATCCAGACCTTTCCCTGGGCAATCCAGACCCTTCCCTGGGCAATCCAGACCCTTCCCTGAATCCAGACCCTTCCCTGGGCAATCCAGAGCTGCTGGGGGTGGCACAGTCCCCTCCTCTCCCCAAGGGTCACCCCAGTCCCTTTGTCCCAAAAGCAGGAGCTTCCCCTTGGCAGGTGCTCTGCTCCCAGAGGGCGTTTTAAGGTGGGACCTTTGCTGGAAGCCACTTCTGTGTGTTTATCTCCAACAGGAAAGCAGAAATCTCGGAGAGCAGCTCCCAGTTCATGGCACCATCCCATCCCAGCTCCCTTATTCCAGGGCACAGCCCCATCCTGCTGGAACTCAGAGCAATCCCTGATGGGAAAAGGGCAGGAGCTGGGTCCCCAAAGACACCCAGTGTTGGGTTTTATCTCCTTTTTGCCAGGGTCAGGATTAAACGCTCCAGCCAGTATTTCTTGTTCAGACTCAGGTGTTTGTTAATCCTTACCCATGTTACAGGCTCACAAGCCGTGAGTTCTACAGCACTTCTGGCTAACAAACTAAAAATGGAGCTCTGTCTGTCTCTCTGCAAGGCCTTTTAAGCACAAACTGTCCAATTAAGAAATGATTTTTAATTATTTTTACTTTTACCCCAATACCCACCCACCCCTGGCCCACAATGAGGATTTTTCTCCCCAATCACAAAACACCCCCCAGCCCATGGAGAAGAAGGAAGAAAAGGCTAAAAAAGAACAACTAACCTCTGCCCTAAAGTCTCCACTTTGCTCCACATACATTACTATATACCAAAATCTTAAAATCTGGGTTTCCAGAATTCCAGCACTGTGGGGTTTTTATCTTCTTTTCTGCCAGAGTTGGGATATTGAATGCTCAAGAGACCCTGTTTGTGTTGGGACTCAGGTGTTTATTAATCCTTATCCATGTTACAGCCTCACAGGCTGTGAGTTCTGGCTAACAAAGTGACAAATGGCTCTGTCCCTAACTCTTCCTAAGTTCTTTTAAACACAAACTGTCCAATTAAGAAATGATTTTTGATTATTTTTACTTTTACCCCAATACCCAACCACCCCTGGCCCACAATTGAGGATTTTTCTCCCCAATCACAAAACACCCCCCAGCCCATGGAGAAGAAGGTGCAAAAGAAGGGCTCAGCCTCTGCCCTAAACCCCCCACCTTGCTTTCTATCCATCCCTGCATTCTAACCCCTGAAACTCTGAGTTTTGCCCCCTGTGCTGTCACACACTTCCATCCCAACCACAGCCCCACAGTCCCAGCGCTGTCACTCAATTTTGGGAGCCTTTTCCCCGGCCTCGGGTGGGATGCAGGGTTTGCTGGGGGGTCAGTGCCTGGGATGCTCAGTGCCCGGGGTTCCAAGAACCCAGCAGTGCTGTGGGAGCTGGGACAGCTCAGGATGGGGCTGCTCAGTCCTGTCCCACTTGGAACAAGGATTCACAGCCCTCCCTCTGCCTGGGAGGGGGAGGGAAGCAGAGCCAGCAGCTCAACCACCCCAAAAAAACCCCAAAATGCTGGGATTTGTGTCTATTTTGCAGTGTTGGAGTTGGCCAAATATAGCTTTCCTGTAGTGAGGAGAATCGATGGATTTCATCTCTCTGTGCCCAAAATAACCCCAGAAATGTGCTGAGCCTGGATTTCCTCAGAGGGAAAGTGGAGCAGGGGTTTCACTGAGCCCCACCTGGGCTGTGGGGAACTCAGAGCCCGTCCCAGTCCCATGGGCAGGGCCAGGTCCCACCATCCCAGCCCTCTCCAAACCATCCAGCCCAGCCTGGAACACGCCCAGGGCAGGGACACCCTCACCCCAGGGGCCAGGAGCTGCTCCAGAATCCCCTCTGAGCCCCAAATCCTGTGGGAAGGACGCAAGGGGCGGCAGCTCCAGCTCTATTTCTGTGCCACCAGCGTGGCAGATGGTGCTGCTCCTGTGCCTCCCACTCTCCCAAACGTTTAATTACAGCCCAGAAATAGCTGTGCATGTGATGAGTGACGGTCAGCTGCTCCTCCAGCACGGTGGGACAACAAGGGAGAGCAAAACCTGCTTTTATTTCCTCCTTCCCTTCAGGAAAAACCCCGTGGATGGCGACAGAGGCCCTCCAGGGAGCAGGGGTGTGTCAGGTTTGTGTTTCACCCTGGTTTTCTCCAGCCACCTGACGGATTTAGTGATGGTGGAGGGGCTGTTCCCTGTCAGGGGTGTTCACCACACAGAAAAATTCCAGGTTTTCTGCCCCGTGCCTGGAAAGTGTCCAAGGAGATGGTTTGGAGCAGCCTGGGGCAGTGGGAGGTGTCCCTGCCCATGGAATGGGGTGGGATTGAAGGTCCCTTCCACCCAAACCAGTCCAGGATTCTGGTTTGGTGGGACAATGGCCGGGCCTGTGCATCCCTGGGCCTCCCCTGGGTTAAGAATCCCTGAGGAAAAGGAGAAGGGCTGGAACTGCAGAGAGAGCTCCCTCTCCCCAGCCCCTGCTCCCAGCAGCTTTCCAAGTAAATAAGCTGTGTTATCATAACACCCAGTTGAAAATATGTGTAATAAATAGAAAAACTTATTGAATAAAAAACAATAAAATATAAAGAGGTATCCTTTAACAGTGAATGCCTCAGGATGCCTATTTCTCACCCAGGGCTTTTGAAAAGGTGGGGAGAAAGAATCCTAAATTCAAGTTTGACACAAAGCCAGGCACCCAGCTGGGTTAAACCCAAGTTTAAGTTTTCAAGCTGTGCCAGCTGTTTATTTCTCCACGTGTTTTGAAAGGATGGGGAGAAAGAACTTGGAACTGGAGCTAAACACAGAGCCCAACATCAAACTGATTTATACCCAGCACTGAAGCTTCTCAAGCTGTTGATTTCCCATCCATGTGTTTTTTTGGACAGGTGGGGAGAACCTTCATTGAAATTTAGCCCAAAGCCAAACAAGGGCACAAAGTTTTTCCACCTGGATATGAAACTTTGCTGTTACTCAGCAGAGCAAATCTCTCCTGGACTGGGATTTGATTGATTATTGCTTTTCCTTGCAGAAACCCTATCAGATGCCTCATTAGCACAGTTTGGAATGCTAATTGGTGTCTTCTCCAGATGGGAAGGCAGAGCCCCAACCTGTCCCTGCTGGCAGCAGCTCCCTGGCAGCATTCCAGGCCCGGGGTGTTTTGGTTAAAGGAAAACAGCCTGGATCCGGGGTTTTTTCCTGGAAAAATGAGGCTTCTGCTTGCTCTCACCAGGAATTGCTGAGCTGGGCTTAGCTGGGTGTCTTGGTTTGGAAAGACAGGTATCTGCCAGGGAAACTGGGGTTCCCCTCAGAATAGAGAATGTGA
The DNA here is from genome assembly GCA_017589585.1 of Phylloscopus whistleri. Classification (NCBI taxonomy): domain Eukaryota; kingdom Metazoa; phylum Chordata; class Aves; order Passeriformes; family Phylloscopidae; genus Phylloscopus; species Phylloscopus whistleri. The sequence continues at coordinate 24,547 of JADMLD010000931.1, forward strand.
ACCCCTCACCCCCGTCAAATGATAATTTTGCAATTCAGGGCTCTCAGGCAAAGATTTGGGAATAGGAATAACAGTTCTGTACTAGGAATATTAACAATACAAATGTAGTAGTAAACAAAACCACCCAACCAAACAAGCAAACAAACAAACAACAATCCTGGAAACCCTGACAGGGTCAGAGCTCCAGCCTGACACCCTGTTGGTCAGGGGGTTGGGAGCAGCCCACAGTGAGTCCTCCTGGAGTGGCAGATGTGGTTCTGTTGGGGCAGAGATGATCCTGAGAGAAAAGGGTCCAGGGATGGTGAGAAGGGTCCAGGGATGGTGAGAAGGGCCCAGGGATGGTGAGAAGGGCCCAGGGATGGTGAGAAGGGTCCAGGGATGCTGAGAAGGGTCAGGGATGGTGAGAAGGGCCCAGGGATGGTGAGAAGGGTGCAGTGATGGTGAGAAGGGTCCAGGGGTGGTGAGAAGGGCCCAGGGATGGGGAGAAGGGCCCAGTGATGGTGAGAAGGGCCCAGTGAGGGTGAGAAGGGCCCAGGGATGGTGAGAAGGGTCCAGGGACGGTGAGAAGGGTCCAGGGGTGGGGAGAAGGGCCCAGGGATGGTGAGAAGGGTCCAGGGATGGTGAGAAGGGGTCCAGTCTTCCTCCGGTAATCAGGTGAAGCCAGAGAACTCTCTGTTCCTGAGTCCCAGTTTTATCCAGGTAGGAATGGTTGGCTCCCCCCACGGGGTGGAGCATATCCCAATGGGATGATGGAAATTGGATGTGCTACCTTGGGGAGGGTAGGGGTGTCTTAATGGTCTATTAGCAGAAAATATTCCCCGGGCAGTAAAAGAGAAAAGGAACAATGCCTTACTCGGTTTCAATAGTTGGGCCATTATCAAAAGGCACCTGCCCCCCTCCTTCCAGAGTAAACAAGAGATAAAGAAAAACAATTCTTCAACTGCTTTTCAGCAGATGACAATAGAATAGAATCTAGGTTCCACAACCTAAGACAGAAAGTTTCTGGAATATTCCAAGGCCAGCACGCCCTGGATGCTCCACCCAGGATGCTCCTCCTCCACAGCCCCTGGAATGAGGGATTCCAGCCCAGCCTGGGAGAGGTCCAAGGCTATGGGAGGAGTGAAATATGGGACGTGTCAGGAGTTTAATTAAAGAGAGAACCATTCCAGTCCCTCAGCTCGTTTAAACCCCAGCCCAGGAGGGTCTTCTCCTCTCACAGGTAATTATCCAAGCATTCCCTGCACATAATTCCCAGGGAAAAGCGGAGTGTGCTCATCCATCACCTGCTTAATGCCAGGGCTGGTGATGAGCAGGAACGAGGAGTTATCAGGGTGAAATGGGATTGGGATCCTCCCAGCTCCCTCAGCACAAGAGGAGCCTCTCCCAAACCAACCCCCAGAGGCGCTTCCAAGCAGAAATCTTATAAAACAGCAAGTAATTAATAATAACATTTAATTAATTGGACAACTAATTCCATTCCATTTAAATAACCAAATAACCAAACGACTTCCTCCCAGCCCGGGGAGGAAGAACAAACCCTTCCATGGCACAGATGAAAACCCCACTGAGGCCCCCCTGGGTTCTGTCTCCATCCCCCCCAGGGGCCAGAGCTGGGGACTCCTTGGGGGTGATGAATCTCCAGCCCCTGTGCCACCACCAATCCTCAGGGAAGCTGCTGGAGAGGGAAAATCGGGCAGAGCACACGGCTGCTGCTGCTGCTGCTCCTGGCAAAGAGCACCTGGAAGCTGTGCCAGGGCCAGAGCAGAGCCCAGAGTGCTCCAGGAGGGCACAATTCCCTCTGCTGGCAGCTTTAATCACACACGGCTTGCTTTGTGTCCTTCTCCTCCCATTCTGGTGCAGAAAAAGACAATTAAGGGGGCAGAGAAAGCCCAATTTAAGGTGCACAAAAAGCCCAACTTAAGGGGCACAAAACCCCCAATTTAAGGGGCACAAAAAGCCCAATTAAAGGTGCACTAAAACCCAATTTAAGGGCCACAGAAAGCCCAATTTAAGGGGCACAGAAAGTCCAATTCAAGGTGCAGAGAAAGTCCAATTCAAGGTGCACAAAAAGCCCAATTCAAGATGCACAAAAAGCCCAATTCAAGGTGCAGAGAAAGTCCAATTAAAGGGGCACAAAAAGCCCAAATAAAGGGGGACAGAAAGCCCAATTCAAGGTGCACAAAAATCCCAATTACAGGTGCACAAAAGCCCAATTACAGGTGCCTCCAAGCATGGCTGAAGGTTCCCTTCCCTGCCTATGGAGGGCATGGAACCAGATGGGTTTTAACGTCTCTTCCAAGCCAATCCAGCCTGGGATAGGATGGCAAAAAAGGGTCCTTAAACCCTGCAGCTGCATGCCTGCTGTGGAAGGGGTTGGAATGCAGCAGCAGGGCTGGGATCCCCCAGGTTCTCCCTCAGCTCCTTCCCACCCATCCAGTGGGACCCTCAGTGTCCCAATCCCTGCAGCTCTGGGGCCTCCACCCCAGGCAGGGCTGTCCCAGGGGGGCTGCTGTAGCCACGGTTTGTGCCTGCCATGTTTTGATTTCAGAAAATTCTTTCCCAGGGACACTTGCGGTAAACAAGGGCATGTTATTGTAAACTATCATATTTTTCTACATTCTTTCCCAGAGGAGGGAATTTGCTTGATGGCCCCGTGGTGTGACCAGTGGGCCCAAGGATCCCACCTCTGAGGTGGGCTCGTTGTAAAAAGGTATAAAAGACAGGTGCTTTGATAATTGTGGGAGCCGGGGAGGACGGGGATGAGAGATCTCTGGAGCCAGGGCTGCTCTTGGAGCAGGGGTTCATTGCACAGGGCCTGGGGGAAGGGCCCTGCTGGGAGCTGCAGCTGCAGCTCGGGGCAGAGAGAGAGAGAGGAGAGCAAGAGAGAGAAGTAAGAGCAGTAAGAGAAGTAAGAGAGCAAAGTTCCCATTCCATTAAATCTTCTACACTGAATATTCCAGCTGACACCAACCAATCCAGTACAAGATACAAATCCTACAGCATTCACACACAGCCTGTAAGAATCATTCCATGACCATGCTGTGTTATATTTTAAACCCTAAAAACGACTCTTTGGGCCCCTCCTGCCAAGCTGGTGGGGTCTGCTCTGACCCTTGGACTTCTGGTGAGGAGCAGGGCATTGTTTAATCAAAAGGGGATTAATTACCCTCAGCAGCCACACTGTTGTTCTCCAGCTGTCCAGTAACTGAGGCTCTAAACATCAAAACTTGCTTTCAATTCTATTTCACTTACAGGTTTCATATTCTCAAAACCTAAGCAGTCACATTTATAAGGCTTTCCTTTCTCATCCTCCCCAACAATAATAAAGCAAGATTTTGAATCTTCAGCCTTCTGAGAGTCTGTGTCCTGATTTCGTGCCCTACACCGACAGGCTGCAGCTCCACATCCCAACCCCTGTGACCCCAGGACCCCCAGCCCAGCCCAGGGGGGCTGCAGCTCCAGGAGAGCCCACCCTGGGAGCCCCTGGAGCCCAATCCTGCAGGAGGCCCCGGGTGCAGCATTTCCAGAGGAGCAGGGATAAATTTAGAGTGGGAATGATCTGCATTATGAATGAAGGCACACGTCACGCCAGCCCTACACGGAAAGGCACTCGCAGAGCTGCTCTCCAGGCTCTGGCTTTCCTGAGGGAACAGGGCTTCATTCCTCTTTTTCCTGCTTCATCCATATGCAAAGCCCCTCTCCGGAGGTAGAAACCTTTTATGCTCATCCATAGATAATGAGGGGCAGAGTTATAAATACCTGATGGCATTTAGATCTCTCTCACCAGTTCCTGCTTCAGCTGCTCTCACAGGGCTTGAATTTTCCCCTGCCAGCCCCTATCCCAGCCTGCTCTCCCCTGGAGAAGGGGGACTGCAGCTGGAGACGGGGATGTGTTTAATTAATAACCTGTCAGCTCCAAAGGAGCGCTCAGAGGGTTGTTTAATTTCTGTGTCCACACTGAGGGGTGGTGGCTGAACGGCTGAGTCACCACCCAGGAATATTTCATGGAGCAGAATGGAAAGGATGTCAGGAAAACTGCAACCCCCCAAAGGTGTCATTCATAAATCTGCTTCCCACAAGAGGAGGTGGATGGAAAAGAGCAGGAATGGCATCTTCAGGGGTTGTTCCCAGCCCAGATCGTTCTGTGATTCCCAGTGATGGATTCCAAGGGGATGATTTGCTCCAGAATGGAGCAGAATGAAAAGGACGTCAGGAAAACTGCAACCCCCCAAAGGTGTCATTCATAAATCTGCTTCCCACAAGGGGAGGTGGATGGAAAAGAGCAGGAATGGCATCTTCAGGGGTTGTTCCCAGCCCAGACCATTCCATGATTCCCGGTGATGGATTCCAAGGGGATGATTTGCTCCAGAACACTCTGAGTGCACAGATGCGCCCGGGTTGCTCGTGCAGACCTGGAATCCAGGCTGTCCACGTCCCCAGGTGCCACCTGTGCACGGCCCAGGAATGCCTGCAGCCATGGGGACAGTCCCCTGTCACCAGGGAGGTCACAGCTGCGGGGTCTGGCACTGCCCACAGTCAGCCAGACAACACCAAACATCTCCCACCCCGTGTCTGAGCTCTTTCCCATCCCTTTGGGAAATCCCCCACAGTGAGGATTTTTCTCCCCAATCAAAAAACACCACCCAGCCCATGGAGAAGAAGGTGAAAAAGAAGGGCTCAGCCTCTGCCCTAAACCCCCCACCTTGCTTTCTATCCATCCCTGCATTCTAACCCCTGAAACTCTGAGTTTTGCCCCCTGTGCTGTCACACACTTCCATCCCAACCACAGCCCCACAATCCCAGCGCTGTCACTCAATTTTGGGAGCCTTTTCCCCGGCCTCGGGTGGGATGGAGGGTTTGCTGGGGGGTCAGTGCCTGGCAGCACAGAGAGCCTGGAATCCTCAGTGCCCAGGGTTCCAACAGGTAATGGGTGCTGGAGAGGAAATTGGGATTATTTTTCTGGGTGTACAGGGCCATTATCCCTTAAATTAAAAAGCCCAGCCAGTTCCAGCTAATGAGCTCCAGCCCACCCCATGTGCAAGATGAACTCTTGCTAGATGGGGAGCTTTGGTTAATCCAGTAATTATCAAATGAACAGAATGATTCCTAACAGCCTGTAATTTGGTGGTCAAGCAGATAATTGCCTTCCCTGCATAAGGCGGGGAAAATCTGCCTTGGTGCAAACCAGCCGTGGCCCCCAGGCCTGAGAGGGCAGCGGCTTCTCCTCATCCCTGCTCCACCCTGCAGGGGTCTGAGGGATGCCTGCTCTGGAGGTGACCCTCAGTGCTGAGCTCTGCAGAGCCAGGAACTCCCCCTGGAATTTCTGAGCCCCTTTCCCAGCTCCCTCAGGAACTCTCCAGCCCTTTCCCAGCTCACCCAGCTGCTCCAGGTATTTCTGTTTTGGGGGGGGAGGAAAAAAAATCCTTAGATTTGGTAATTCCTAAAAACACATTTCCCTGAAAGTTTTTGACAACTGGAAACAGAAAACCAACAAAAAAAAATTGTTTGAGAGCAGAGTCACTTGGTGCTCTGGGCTGGGGAGGGGGACAGGATGGATTTGATGATCTTGGAGGGGGCACAGGATGGATTTGATGATCCTGGAGGGACACAGGATGGATTTGATGTAATAACTTAATAATTTAATTTATTCTTTTCCAGCCTCAGGGATTCTGGAATTTGGTGGTATCAGAGCTGCTGGGTGTGAGCTCAGCAGTGTCCCCAGCCTGGCTCTCCCAGCAGATCCCAGCCTTCCTGGCGTGGACACTTCACCCTTCCCAGCTCTGCAGCTTTGCCTCCTCCTCACTCCAAGCCAAATTTCAAATCCCTGCTGCTCAGGAGCTGCTGGAGTTTTATTTTTCCTTGCACTCTGTGCTTTGACCCAACTGCCTTGGGTTTCATTAAGCAACTGCTGACTTTCCCCTCATTAACATTTGCTGCTGCTTATAAATAAGAAATGAGGTTCTAACAATAATCACTTTCTTTGCTTAATTAAGGCACTTTCACTTAAGGGCTGCTGAGTGTTTTTCTGCTTCCTGGTTTGTTTTTTAGCACCTTGCCTCAGTGACCCTGGAGTTTGAGGGATGGCCCTCAGGAGGGGAAACCTTCCTGGACAAATTAGGGGCTCTCTGGGGACCTCCCTGAGTGGTGACAGTCAGGTGTGACCCGGGGCTCTTCCATTAATGACTGCCAGATGCCTCCAGTGAGGTTTTGTCTTGGGTTATGGGAATGTGTTTTTAGGAATTACCAACTCTAAGGATTTTTTTTTTTTCTCCCCTCCCCAAAATAGAAAAATACCTGGATCAGCTGAGGGAGCTGGGAAGGGGCTGGAGAATTCCTGAGGGAGCTGGGAAGGGGCTCAGCCTGGAGAAAAGGAGGATCCAGGAGGGAAAAGCTCTGCAGCAGAGCCTTCCTCAGACTCCCCTCACTTTTTTCTCCCCTCACGTTTTCTCCCATTTTTTGATTTTCCCCTCCCAGCAAGGGAGACCCTGAGGGGCTGGAGCGTGGCCAGGGAAGGGAAGGGAGCTGGGAAGGGCTGGAGAATTCCTGAGGGAGCTGGGATGGGAAGGGGCTCAGCCTGGAGAAAAGGAGGATCCAGAGGGATCTTTTCCCTCTCTGGAATTCCCTGCCAGGAGGGCCCAGCCGGGGGGGATTTGGGCTCTGCTCCCAGGGCACAGGGACAGGAGGAGAGGGAACGGCCTCAGGCTGGGCCAGGGGAGCTCAGGGTGGACACTGGGTACAATTCCTGCCCATCCCAGCAAATCCCCACTTTGCTCCAGGTGGGATTTATGTGTGAAGCCCGATGAGCCAGGGAATGCTGAGCACAAATGTTTCCTGCCCTTTTCCAGAAGGTTCCCATGGAATCCAGCCGCTCCTGCCAGACCCCGCAGGTGCCCATCCCTGCCCTCCCCTTCCCTGCCCACCTGCTCCAAGGTGTGAGCTTCGGCTAAAAAAAGCTCCCTCATTAAACATTCCCTCCTGTGCCAGATGGAGCCGAGCTTCCCGGGACTGGGAGGGATTTGGGAACCCTGGGGTGGCACAGAGGCACTGCCAGCCCTGCCGTGCTGGGCGAGGGGTGACAGCAGAGCCACCCCCGCGCTTTGAGGGGACATTTTAGGGGAAGGAATTTGGAATTTGGGGCTCCCCGGCCGGGCTGGGTGATGGCAGAAGGGCTTTCCAAGCCCCCTGGAATGCGCTCCGGGAATCGCAGCCGCTCGGCAGCGCCGCAGGCACAGGGGATGGGGAAATGTCCTTTCCAGGCAAGGTTGTTTCCATGGCAACCGGCCCGGATCGCTGGCACCGGGAATGTCTCCGCTCCCGGCGCTGGGAATGCTGCTCCGCTCCTTTCCCCGTGAGCAGGCGGGCTGGGACGAGGGGTGGGAAGAATCCCGGAGCTCCAGAACTTTCCTCTCACGTGCCCTGGCCAGTGGCTGGTGAGGGAAGTGCAGGAATTCTGGATGGAAAACCTGCAGCCCCACCCTGGTCTGCTGCACCTAGCCCTGGGATTTCCCATGGAACAGCCTGGGAGAGCTGGGAATGTTCCCCTGGAGAAGGGAAGGATCCAGGGAGAGCTGGGAATGTTCCCCTGGAGAAGGGAAGGATCCAGGGAGAGCTGGGAATGTTCCCCTGGAGAAGGGAAGGCTCCAGGGAGAGCTGGGAATGTTCCCCTGGGGAAGGGAAGGCTCCAGGGAGAGCTGGGAATGTTCTCCTGGAGAAGGGAAGGATCCAGGGAGAGCTGGGAATGTTCCCCTGGAGAAGGGAAGGCTCCAAGGAGAGCTGGGAATGTTCCCCTGGAGAAGGGAAGGCTCCAGGGAGAGCTGGGAATGTTCCCCTGGGGAAGGGAAGGCTCCAGGGAGAGCTCAGAGCCCCTGGCAGGGCCTGAAGGGGCTCCAGGAGAGCTGGAGAGGGACTGGGGACAAGGGCTGGAGGGACAGGACACAGGGAATGGCTCCCACTGCCAGAGGGCAGGGCTGGCTGGGAGATTGGGAATTGGGAATTCCTGGCTGGGAGGGTGGGCAGGCCGTGGCACAGGTTGTTCCATGGATGGCCCATCCCTGGAGGTGTTCCAGGCCAGGTTGGAGCAGCCTGGGATGGTGGGAGGTGTCCCTGCCTATGGCACGGCTGGGATGGAATTTAAGACTCCTCCCGACCCAAACCATTTGTGGATTCATCCGTTTTCCCAGTGCCAGAAATCCCTGATCCCTCCAGCTGCAGATCCCTGTGGCCACCCCTGCCCTTTCCAGCCTTCAAAACACCCGGGGCTCATTTCACCAGAGCCCCACCCGAATTCCTGCAACGGCAGGCACAAACCGTGGCTACACCCAGCGATCCCTGCCCTGTGGGACAGCGGGAAAACCTGGGATGCGGGATGGAGGGAAGAGCTGGGATATGGGACAGGGAAGCAGGAGGAGTGTAGCCACGGTTTGTGCCTGCCATGCTTTGATTTCAGAAAATTCTTTCCCAGGGACACTCGTGGTAAACAAGTGCATGTTATTGTAAACTATCTTGTTTTTCCACATTCTTTCCCAGAGGAGAGAATTTGCTTGATGGCCCCTTGGTGTGACCAATGGGCCCAAGGATCCCACCCCTTAGGTGGGCTCGTTGTGAAAAGGTATAAAAGACAGGGGCTTTGAGAATAAAGAGAGATTTTGAATCTTCAGCCTTCTGAGAGAGTCTGTGTCCTGATTTCGTGCTCTGCAGCGACAGAGGAGGGCAAAGCTGGGGCACAGTGCCCCTCCGTGCCGGGAGCAGTGGGATCCCGGCAGCAAACCCCCTTCCCAAACCCTCCTTCCCTAATTAGAGCCGGCTCAAACCGCCGCGGATTCCAATTACCCGGCGAATTTAATCACGGAATAACGGACCCGTGGGCCGGAGGGGACCTGAAGGACCTTCCATCGGCGCTGCTGCCAGCTCCCTTTCCCTGCTTTCCCGAGGCTCCCCGGGATGCAGGCAGCTCTGTCTCTATAGAAACGGGCCCCGGGCTCTGCTGCAGCCGCTGCTCCGGGGTTTCACTGCGGGAACGTCGGGAAAATCAACGGCGGGAGGAGGGGAAAAGGAGGGATGGGGAAGGGGCAGCTGGGGAGATCCCGAATGGGCACATCGGGGCTTGTTCCGCCCCGATGGGGAGGGACAAGGAGCAGAAATATCCCGGGATCTGTGGGTTTCACTGGCATTTCATGCACGTGGAGGAATGGGAGAATTTCAACTGCTTTTGACCCAAAAATGGGTCAGACAGCCAGAGCTGGGTGGAAAACAAACACAAATTTATTTATTTAGGACGGTCAGCCCCAGAATGACCTCCCTGCTGTCGGTGTTCTCCCTCCCTGAGGGCAAAACCCAAACGTTTCCTGGGTGAAATCCTCGGGGTTTGATGTGTTTGTTGTTATTTAAGGTTTATTATCCCATTGGATGTTTGGAGAGCCGTCCGTGATGGAATTCCTGATGGAATTCCTGATGGATTCGTGATGGGATTCCTGATGGAATTCCTGATTGAATTCCTGATTGAATTCCTGATGGGATTCCTGATGGAATTCCTGCTGGATTCGTGATGGATTCCTGCTGGAATTCCTGATGGATTCCTGCTGGAGTTCCTGCTGTATTCCTGCTGGATTCCTGATGGAATTCCTGATGGAATTCCTGCTGGATTCCTGATGGAATTCTGCTGGAATTCCTGATGGAATTCCTGATGGAATTCCTGATGGAATTCCTGATGGATTCCTAATGGAATTCCTGCTGGAATTCCTGATGGAATTCCTGATGGATTCCTGCTGGAATTGTATCATTTCCTGCCCCGTTTCCAGCAAGGGCTGCTGTGATTCCAGAGGGAATTGGATCTCCTAGGGAAGCTGTTCCCTCATTTATTCCTCCTTTGGGAGCAGATTCCACACGAGCACACCTTCCTGTGGCTGAAATTCCAGGGATATCATTCCGAAGGGTGACTTGCCTACACTTTGGGGTTGGATTCATCTTTTTTTAGTGCGTGATTTTGCAAGTGCTGGAAATTCTACTTCCAAAATATCCTGGAGAAAGCCTGGAATGCAGCATTCCAGCTCTGCCAGGAACAGAGACATGTGGGAAGTGCTGCACAGAAACAGAACCGCTCCTGAAGAGCAGCAGGAAAAGGGGAATGAAACCCAGGAGGTTTGTGCTGCTGGAAATTAATAATTAGAAAAAAAATTAAAAAATTTAAAAAATATAGCACCTCTCCAAACCATTGTCTCCTGCTGGAAACAGGATTTTCCATCAGATTTTCAGGATTTGGCCTAAAATAAAGCAGGATAAATATTTCAGATGTTCAGTTAAAATCCACTCCGGGAAGGAATTCTGACATAAAGTCATTCATTCTCTGTGGTCTGTTCCAGTTGGAATGATGCTCTGGGATCTTCAGGGTGGGGCAGGTGCCATCCAAAATATCCCATGGGAGCAGGAACGCTTCAGAATTCCTGGGATGAAGCAGTTTGCCTTCAGCTTGGGCCCTCCCAGGTCCCTGAGGATCCGGTGCTGCCCTCTCAGGACTTTTAAAAGCAAACTGGGAGGAAGCCCTGGGCAGCCCCCAGGGTGAGATCCCCGCATCCCTCACAATTCCCAGCCTCTGGCAGTGACTGATCCCAAAACCCTGCTGGAAAAGAGGGATCCAAACAGGGATTTGGGATATGAAAGGTTTAGGAGAGAGAGGAGTGATGAGACCCTGGGATGTGGATCATGGCAGGACAAGGGGATGATAATTCAGGTTTTATTCCAGCAAGGTTTGTATTCCAGGATTTTGGATGCTGGGAATGACTCCAGCTCCCGGCAGTGTGTCCAGGTGGAAGGGTTTGATGGTATTCCCATTTCCCCATCTCCAGAGCTCCCCTGGTGAGAAGAGAGCTCCCACTGGGCTCTGCCTGGATGTGGGAGCCAAACGGAACTGGGAGATCCCAGAGCCACGGACAAAAGGGGAATATTTTGGAGAGACATCCTTTTTTTGGAGTAAATTCCCTCCCAAATAATATTCCAGCTTCCCTGGCCTCCTTTCATGGCCACGTTGGGCACCTCTGGATTTTCCTGCTCCCAGTTTGTCCGTGGCAATGGGATCATTCTGTCTCCACAGCACCAACATTGGAAAACATCTCGGATTTCCTTTTTTCCCTTTTCCTCGCAGGAATTCCTGCCACCAGGACTGGGGAATTCTTCTTTGTGCTGGCACAGCCCAGAGCTTCCTCAGGAGGTGCTGCCGGAGGGATTTTTCATGGATGCATCCCACGGTTTCCTGGGATGATCCATGGGGAGCGGGACTCTGGATTTTTAGGGTGGATAAAAGGGAACCTGCGGGAAAGCAGCGGCTGAAGGCACCAGGAGCAGAACAATTCCTGTGCTCCATTGCCATGGAAACACAGAACCCACACGTGGGCCATGGATACAACCCGGATTCCAGCGGGAGCAGCCCTGGGATGGCTCTGGAGCAGCTCTGTGTGATCAGCACGGAGGGGAAATGGTGGGAAAAGGTGGGAAAAGGAGTTTCCAGCTCCAGATGATCCCAGCATTCCTGCTGGGATGCAGCTGAGCTGTGGGACGGAGCAGCAGGATTCTGCTGTCCCTTGGTGAGGGCAGCGACAAGGCCAATCCCTGAGGTGATCCCAGAGAGAGAATCCCGGAATGGTTTGGGCTGGAAAAGCCTCCCGAGCCACAGAGTCCAACCACCCCCAGCCCTGCCAAGGTCACTGTGCCCGGTGTCCCCAGTGCCACCTCCAAAGGGCTGTGAGATCCCTGCAGGGATGGGGATTCCACCTTTTCCATGGTGGAATTGTCCCAAAATCCACCCTGAGCTCCCCTGGATTTATATTTGTTATATAGCTGTATTTTAATATATGTATGATTTTATACATGTTTATATGACATTATATTCTATTTTATATTTATTTATATTTTCTATTATTGGTTTATATATTTATGTTATATATATTTAATTATTTAACAGCTATTTCTATGTTTATATATAACTATAATGATGTATAATTATAATATAACTTACATAAATTACATAATGAATGTAATTTATAAATAAATTACAAAAATAAATAAATAAATCATATATCATACTCATGGAAATATAATACTTATATCTATCTATAATATTTATATTTAAATACAATGAATTACACATTTATATTTTTAATATAGATAAAATACATTAAGATATTTCATATTTTTATTTATTTATATTCTGTATTATTTATGTTATTACATATTAATAGATTTTATTATATATTTATTAAAAACCAATGATATATTTAATTTTCTGTATATTAATTACATATTATACATTTTATGTATATTATAGGTATTTTATATATTATCTATATTTTATTACATATTTGTTTCATTATATATTTATTAATATAGTACATTATATATTTTTATACATTTATTATATATAATTATATATAATTTTATATTTTTGATTTATATTTGATTACATATTATTGTACTTAATTTTATATTTACTAATATATTTTAATATATATTTTTGAACATTTATTATGTATTATTATATATTCTATTCCTTATTGATATATTTCATTATATATTGCTAATATATTTTATTACGTATTTATGAATACAGACATATATTTATTTTCTATATATTTCTTACATATTATACATTTATTATATATGTTATAGATTTTTTAATAACCTCTATCTTGTTACATATTTAATTACATGTGTCATCGTACATTTACTAATTTATTATATATTTATTAACAGAATCTATTCTACATTTTCCCTATATATTTATTGCATATTATACATTTTTAATATGTACTATTATATTTTATATCATCTATATCTTATGACGAATTTAATTACGTATTATTATACATTTATTAATGGAGTCTATTATGGATGTCTTTAGATCTATTTCTTATCTCCTATTGTATCTTTATTTTCTATTACTATCGATATTTATTATCTCCTATTGTGCCTTTATTATCTGTTATTATCGATATTTATCTCCTATTGTATTTTCATTATCTATTATTATTGATATTTATTATATCCTATTTTATCTTTATTAGCTATTATTATCGATATTATTAATTATCTATTATTATCTATATTTCTTATCTCCTGTTGTATCTTTATTATCTATTATTACTAATATTTATTATCTCCTATTGTTTATTAGCTATTATTATTTTTATTAGCTCTTTATTAGCTATTATTATTTATTAGCTGTTATTATCGATATTTCTTATCTCCTGTTGTCTCTTTATTATCTATTATTATCTATTATTATCTATTATTATCTATATTTCTTATCTCCTATTGTACTTTTATTATCTATTATTATCTATATTTCTTATCTCTTGTACCTTTATTATCTATATTTCTTATCTCCTGTTATATCTTTATTATCTATTATTATCGAGATTTCTTATCTCCTATTGTATTTTTATTATCATTATCTGTATTTCTTATCTCCTATTGTATCTTTCTTATCTATTATTATCGATATTTATTGTCTCCTATTGTATCTTTATTATCATTATCTATATTTCTTATCTCTTGTTGTATCTTTATTCTCTTTTATTATCGATATTTTATTCCCTCTGTTCCTGTTCTCCACCCTGAGCCTCAGGCTGACCCTGGATTTTATCCCAGCCCCGGGAGCGTTGGGGTTTTTCTCCCCGGTGCTGCTGGGGCTCCTTTTCCTGCAGGGAAAAGTGTCCCTGGGAAAAGTGTTCCTGGAAAAAGTGTCCCAGGGAAAAGTGTCCCTGGGAAAAGTGTCCCTGGGAAAAGTGTTCCTGGAAAAAGTGTCCCTGGGAAAAGTGTCCCTGGGAAAAGTGTTCCTGGAAAAAGTGTCCCTGGGAAAAGTGTCCCTGAGAAAAGTGTCCCTGGGAAAAGTGTTCCTGGGAAAAGTGTTCCTGGAAAAAGTGTCCCAGGGAAAAGTGTCCCCGGGAAAAGTGTCCCTGGGAAAAGTGTTCCTGGGAAAAGTGTCCCTGGGAAAAGTGTCCCTGGGAAAAGTGTTCCTGGAAAAAGTGTCCCTGGGAAAAGTGTCCCTGGGTGGTCCCAGCCCCATCCTGCCCCACAGCCCCAAACTCTGCCTCTGCCTGGGGCCGACCCCAAACCATCAGAGCAGGGAATCGACACAGGAGTTTGGAAACGGGGAGTTAACCTGGATGGGCGGGGCTTTAACACTCAGCAAAATTATTGATTATTCATTAGTATTGCTTATTATTTATTGCTTGTTATTACTGTTATAATCATTATTGCTGTTGTTAATTTTTATGTTATTGTACCATTATGGATTCATTATTATCATAGTTATATTGTGATATTATAGACTATATTGTTTATTTATTATTAACAAATTATATTTATAATTGTCTTTATATTTGTATTTATATTCGTGTTTCTGTTTATATCTGTATTTATATTTATTATTTCAGTCTCCAAGTGCTGGTCCCCAGCACTAAAATTTCCATCAGATGCCAATATTATTATATTATATTATATTATATTATATTATATTATATTATATTATATTATATTATACATTGCTATATTCATATTAATTATTTTGGTATTCATATTCATTATTATTATATTCATATTCATTATTATATACTATATACTATATACTATATACAATACACAATATTATATATTATATATTATATATTATTATATATTATAATATATATTATATTATATTATATTATATTATATTATATTATATTATATTATATTATAATATAATATACTATAATATAATATAATATAATATAAACTATATACGATATACTATATACAATACACAATATTATATATTATATATATTATATATTATATATTATATATTATATATTATATATTATATATTATATATTATTAACAAATTATATTTGTGTTTATATTATTATCATTGTTATATTTATATTCGTTATTATTGTTAACATTTTAATTTTATTATTATTATTATTATTTTGCTCCCCAAGTGCTGGTTCCCAGCACTAAAATTTCCCCTCAGACCCCGAATTTGACACTGAATTTACACCCAAACCCACAGGGGAAGCTCTGCTGGGGATCTGACAGCTCCCGCTGCCTCCTGGGGCTGGATTTGGGCAATAACGATGAAAATTCCCACTTTTCCATGGACAGGAAAAGGCCTTCCCCAAAGGACTGTGAGCGCCTTGAAACACCACTCAACCCAACCCAGCTTTTCTTTTTTGCTGCATTTTAGAGCAAAGAAACTTTGATTTTCACCAGCCCCCCAAGGTGAGAGGAGGAAATCCAAGAGTTTTATTATTGATAATTTTATTAAAGTGACAAAAGTGGGGGGGACAAGTGACAAAGGCCTTAAAAGTGCCCCAGTTTGACTCTAGAACTCAAACCAAACTTGAACATTTATCCAGAGAGACACTGAATGCCCAAAAAAACGCTTTTATTTCTTTTATTTCTTTTATTTTAATTGAAATATTTACAATTTCCAGGAGAATCCAAGCGGGAATTCAGCAGGAGAGAACACAGACCGGCTGTGCCATCGATCAATCAATCAATCAATCAATCATTAATTACAGTTCTGTTTTAATGAGCAGAAGCAAGGGCTGGGTTCAGATGTTCATTAATTCATTAAAATAAAGCCAGCACACCATAAAAATGAAATATGAACACGAGGAAGTCCCTAAAATAAATAAATATGGACAGGTGGCTGTGTTTGTACCTCAATCCCAGCCACAAACCTCGGGAATTCCACATCCAGCAGGGATGGATTTAAAACACAACAATCCTGGCCCCTCCAGCACCCAGAGTGGTTTTTGCCACAGCAATAATTCCCCTAATATTTGCTCTTTTTTTGGCACGTTTTCATTTAAAAATCAGAATTTTCCAGGTAATCCCAACTTTATTAATTGGATTAAAGGAGGCTCCTTTCCCAGTTTTTGCCCCACTTCCATGGGGTGTTTGGAGGGTTTTTGCCAGCTCCAGTTCTTCTCCCTGGAATGTTTCTTATTAGATTTGGGGAGATAAAATTGCACCTGGGCTGCTGTGCCAGAGTCAGGAAATACAATGGAATAAAAAGGGATAAGAAAAGAGAAAAAAGATAAAAAAGAGAAAAAAGAGAAAAAAAGAGAAAAAAGAGAAAAAAGAGAAGAAAGAAAATAGAATGGACAATAGAGAATAGAAAATATAAAGGAGAAAATAGATTAGAATAGACTAAAGAAAGACTAGAGAAAATAAAACAGAAATAGAAATTAAAATCAGATTAGAATTAAAGTTAGAATGGAGTTGCTATAGACTAGAACAAGACTAGCTCAAGAATAAGAATAGGAAATAGAATATATTAAGAGTAAGAATAAGAATAAAGTTAAGAAACAAAATAGAATAAGGAAAACCAATAGAATTAGAATAGAGTAAGAAAAGAATAAGAGAAGATCAGGATAAAGCGTGGAAAGGAACTCTGGGAATTGTCCAAAATCCCTGGGAATACAGTGACAGCCACACACTGACACTTCCAGGGAATCTGGTGGCTGAGCCAGCTCCAGCAGTGCTGGGCTTCCTTGCTCCGCGCCAGCATCTATAAAATCCCAATTTTCTCCTCAAAACCCATCAGCTCTGTCATTAATTACCCAGCAGTGGTTGCAGGGTGGGCCAGGAGCCAGAGGTGCCCATCCCTGGATGCTCCCCTGCCCACACCTGGGAGCACCTGGATGTGATCCCAGGGGTTTCACCCACGGGATGGCCCAGGAGCTCTGCCCCTGGCTGCTGCTGGGAGGGAGTTCTGCTGGAACCTGGGCACTGAGCATTCCAGGCTGTCTGTGCTGCCAGGCACTGACCCCCCAGCAAACCCTGCATCCCACCCGAGGCCGGGGAAAAGGCTCCCAAAATTGAGTGACAGCGCTGGGACTGTGGGGCTGTGGTTGGGATGGAAGTGTGTGACAGCACAGGGGGCAAAACTCAGAGTTTCAGGGTTTAGAATGCAGGGGTGGATATAAAGCAAGGTGGGGGGTTTAGGGCAGAGGCTGAGCCCTTCTTTTTCACCTTCTTCTCCATGGGCTGGGTGGGGTTTTGTAATTGGGGAGAAAAATCCTCATTGTGGGCCAGGGGTGGTTGGGTATTGGGGTAAAAGTAAAAATAATTTAGGTGTCATTTCATAATTGGACAGTTTGTGCTTAAAAGGCCTTGTAGAGGGAGAGAGACAGAGCCATTTGTCACTTTGTTAGCCAGAACTCACAGCCTGTGAGGCTGTAACATGGATAAGAATCAATAAACATCTGAGTCCCAACACGAAATCCGTCTCTTGAGCGTTTAATCCCGGTCCAACAGAGAAGAAGATAAAAAGCTACAGCTTTCCTACCCACCCATCCCTCCATCTACCCCAAACCTCTTCCAGGGAGCCTCTGGGAAGGCCCCAAACACGGCCCAGGGCGTCCATGGGCACCTCAACCCTTTGGCTTTTGGGGAGGTGCTCCACCAGGCCTCACCACAGAGCCCACCCTGGCTCGATCCCAAACCGGGTGGGCAAAGGAGACCCAAACACAACCAGAGAGGAATCAACCCCAGCATTTCTACATTCATCCAACGTTTGACTCCTTCTGAAACCCCCAGGGTGGCCTTCAGCTCAGAACAAGGTCAAACCTTGGTTTGACCCCAAACCAAACCAAACCAAACCAAACCAAACCAAACCAAGGTTTTCAGCACAAAAAGCAGGAAGGAATGAGGTCCCGGCTTGGGACCACCCTCCCCTGCCTGGCAGGGAAATCCAGGCCCAGAGGGATGGGGGAATGGGGGCTCTGCTTTTGGGGTGCAGTTCCTCCAACAGCAGAGCCTGCTTGGCACCACGGGCACATTCAGCTTTTTTTCATCGTTGGCCGTTTCAGCAACAGCAGAAATCAAGCACGTCCTGCTGATTTTCTTCCACATATAAATCACAAAGATTTTATAAAAATGTTACTAATTGTACCTAAAGTGTGAACTTGAGTCATTTATTTATCACTTTGCCCAGGCTTAAGAACACAAGTTTCTTCTCTAAACAAAGCCTGATGAAATACAGATTTTTTTTTTTTTCACAGTAGCTTTGACACAGGGAACAACTCCCCCCCCAAAAAAAAACCCCAAAAACCTGAAACCAAACTAGAAACCAGCAGTGGATTTAAGGCGAGCAGATTTGGTGTGAGGAGTGAACTAAAACACCTCCTTGGAGGAAAAAAAACCCAAAAACCACATGCAGCAAACAACTTGGGTGAGCAAATCACGGACAAAAAAACAAACCCAAAGGCTTTCAACTCAAGTTCAACTTACCCTGCAAGCTCCCCGCTCCGCCTTGTCCCTATTCCCTGGGGAATACAGGGGGAAGGAAGGCCCCTCTGCGCGTTTTTTCGGGCTACAGAGTATAAATACAGGAGGAGTCATGCCATGGACTAGATGCAGAGGTTGCACACTATTATTGCATGCGCTGGGATCCGACACGCCAAGGACACCGCCCTCGCTGGGAATCCCGCGGGACGCTCCCGCCTCCTGGAGCACCGGCTCCGTCCCGGCTCCCCCCCGGTCCATCCCGGCTCCCTCCAGTCCATCCCGGCTCCGGGGCGGCCCCCAGCCCCCCGGCAGCCCCCGCTGGCCCAGCCCTGTGGGATCCCCCCCATCCCCGGCCGGCCCCGGCGCGTTATGTGAAGCGGTCGGAGTTCATTTTGCGCAGCTTGGGCGGGAGGTTCCCCTCCATCCTGCCCCCGCCCCCCGAGAGCTTCTGCAGCTTGGGGGGCAGCTCCGCCACCGACTGGCTCATGGGATCCGACATCATCTTGGTGGTCTTGGAGCCCAGCTTCTCCTCGGAGTTGCCGGGCACCGAGCTGATGCGCTGCAGCTTCATGGGCAGGTCGCCCATGCTGTAGGCCTTCTCCGAGGTGGTGGAGCTCATCCTGAGCAGTTTTTTCGGGAAGTCGTCCCTCCCGGTGATTTTCTGCAGTTTTGAGGGCAGCTTTGTGCCCACCTCGTCGAGCCCATCCAGGCACTCCACGGAGTTGTTCCTCTCCTTGCTGTTGCTGACGGCGGGCGGGATCAGGGGCGAGGACATGAGGAGCATCTCCTCCTGCTCCTTCACGCTGTAGGGCGGGGTGGGCACCTCGAAGGTGGCGTGGAACTGGGAATAATCCACTTTGAAGAACCCTTCCTCCAAGGAGATCACCGGGAAGAAGCGATGGCCCCAGAGCACCTCGTCCTCCGTGTAGGACGTCCTGGCTTGGCACGTCATCCCTACGAGGAGAAGGGAGGAAAAAAGCTTCCACCAGTGCCAGGAAATTGGGGATGCATGGAAATCGTGGAGAATTCCATGAAATGGATTTTATGGGTTTAAATGCATTTATAAAAAAACAGCATTGGCCTGCCCTTGTTTGGAGGAAACGATGTTTAGTTGGATTTTAGGGAAAATTCCTTCATGGAAAGGGTTATCCAAGGCAGAGGTGGAGTCCCCATCCCTGGAGGGACTTCAGAGCCCTGTGGGTGTGGCACTGGGGACATGGGGCAGTGTGTTGCCTGATGGTTGGACTTGATAGCCTTAGAAGTTTTTCCCTTTCCTGTAAGGATTCCGTGATTTTAGGATTCTACAGCTGTTAAATCCTCATTCCCAAGGGGAAAGGGGCCAACAGCAGTGGAAGGGGCGGAGCTGAGGAATTCCTACCTACATATTTGCCAGAAAAACCCTTTTCTGACCTAGAGACTCCTGAGACTCTGACCTAGGGGTTCCTGAGAGGCATTTTAGAAGATTTTATTCCATTTTCAGTCTCATGTGAAGGGTGAGATGGTGCAGATGTCACAACTCAGGCCATCACAATCAGAAGCCAGACCATTTCCTAATTCCAATCCATTATAAGCTTTTCTTGGCCCATCAGCTTTTGCCACACCACGCTGCTAACGCTTCTGAGCCAATCATCTGAAAATACTCCTGGTGGGTCCTGCTACAATGCATCTTTCTTGGTTCTATTTTTCCATGGGTCCTACTACAATGCCTCTTTCTCAGTTCTAATTCTCCAAAGTATCTGTTCTGTTTGCAAGGCCATGGTTTGAAACTTGTTTCCAGCTCCGTTTCTCTCTCAGCAAGGTCTGTCCTGTCCCATGGCCTTTCTAAGCCAGCCTGTTTTATCTCAGAGTTTGCACACAACTGCATAGAACCGTGTGAGATTTCAGCCAGGTTTTGGGAATCCCCTACAAATCCATTCCCCACACGTTTACAGACCCTTTGTGGAGGTGCTGCTGCCAAAGGGACATCGGGGCTACCTGAGGACCCTGGCACTGAAGCAGAAGGAGCTGTAAGGGCAAATGGGACTTGTCAGACCCTGCAGTATTCCTGAGTTATTCCCTATTTCCCTCATCTCCATGAACACCAAACCAGCCCCTCCTCAGCACACGCCAACCCCTCAGCCAGCAGCCAGCCCTACAAAATGCATTTATTCCTCCTCAAAGGCCTCAGCAGCAATCTGCTCCCACGTCCGTCGCTGCCAGGCTGGGCTCCAGCTCCAAAAGATTACCAGGGAATAAAATCCATGACTAAGAGGCACAACGCTGCCCTTCCTCTTCCTCCCACCCTGGAGAAATGTCCCCTCAAGCACCAGACCCGGCCACCCTGGTGACCCCTGGCAATCAGAGGGAGGTGATGCTCATGGATTGCTGGAGGCTTCCAGATGAAACCCTGCTTTTCTTTTTTTTTTTTTTATCATCATCATTATTAATATTATTTTTAACCACTCTCTGTAGAAATCTGTAAATAGAATGACGCTGCCATTTGCTCCTCACGCAGCCAAGTGGAAATGTGACATTTGGGTTTCAGGAAGCTCCATCCACCTCTGCAAACACATCCCCTGCCTGGCTCACCAGGAGCCAGGAGAAAAGGGAAGGAACTCGGGAAGGCACAGGAAAAACAGCGGCGAGGGGGAGTGGGATGGAACGCGACACACAGCCAGGAAAATTCCAGTTTATCCCACTCCGTGCCACTGCTGATGGAATCAGTGCTGGTTTTGCTGCTGATCACAAGACAAAACTCTCTTTCCCACTTTACCTCTTGGGAGGAAAATATGAATCCAGGGATTTTAGCACTGGGTGCTGCTCCCACTGCCAGGGAGGCCTCACCCCTGCAGGAGCACACCCAGAGCCACCCCACAGCCTCCCCCAGGACATATTTTGTACTTCCCAGTGAATTTTTACCCGGAGCCCAGGTGCTCCTGTTTATGAAGTGGAGAGGAAGCAATCCCGCTCCTAAAGGGTTTAGGAAAAGCCTGCAATTCCGAGAGAAATGGCAATTTGAGTGAGCTCCTCTTCCAGCTGTGCCCTTCGCTCTGCAGCTGCTCAGGAGCAGCTTCAGCAGCAGAGCCCAGAGCTTCCCCTCCCGCGCCTCAGCCCTGACTCCAACTGGGACTTCCTTAGGGATTGAATGTGGGATTCCACATCTGCATCCATATCCACATCCACATCTGTATCCACATCCACATTTATATCCATATCCACATCTGCATCCACATTCACATCTGCATCCATATCCACATCCCCATCCACATCTGCATTCCCATCCCCTTCTGCATCCACATCTCCAGACCCAGATCCATCTGCATTCCCATCCCCACCCCAATTCCTGCTGTTGCCATGGAAGGGTTTTCATTTTTTGAGCTTTTTCCCCCTCAGCAGGACCCGTGGCCTGCGCGGCCTGCGCCGCCTCCACCCCGCCCGCGGGCCTGCTCCCCTCTGCCCCAGCTCCCCACACAACTGACGTTCATTTGCAGGATAAATTCCCAGCTCTGGCTTGGAAGCAAACAGGCTGCCTGCAGTGCAGTTATTTATTATGGAATTAAGCAGCTGTTTGTCAAAGGAAAAGGCTTTGGAGCTGTTTTGTTCCCTGCTCCCAGCTCGGCCTCCCTCACCGAGGGCTCTGGGAGCCAGCAAAGCTCTGCCTGCACACAAATCCCACCTGGGCGGGTACAGCAATGAACAGATTCCAGTAGAAATATCCCCAAACAGCCAATAAAACCCCTCTCCATCGCTCCAGAAACAGGGAATGCTTTTGATGCACGTGGGGAACCCAGAGCAGCTCTGGCTGCCCCATCCCTGGAAGTGTCCGAGGCCACTGGGATGGGGCTTGGAGCACCCTGGGATGGTGGAAGGTGTGAAAAGTTAAGGATGATCCTTAAATTCCCTCCCAACCCAAGCCATTCCATGGGATGATCCTTAAATTCCCTCCCAACCCAAGCCATTCCATGGGATGATCCTTAAATTCCCTCCCAACCCAAGCCATTCCATGGGATGATCCTTAAATTCCCTCCCAACCCAAGCCATTCCATGGGATGATCCTTAAATTCCCTCCCAACCCAAGCCATTCCATGGGATGATCCTTAAAATCCCTCCCAACCCAAGCCATTCCATGGGATGATCCTTAAATTCCCTCCCAACCCAAGCCATTCCATGGGATGATCCTTAAATTCCCTCCCAACCCAAGCCATTCCATGGGATGATCCTTAAATTCCCTCCCAACCCAAGCCATTCCATGGGATGATCCTTAAATTCCCTCCCAACCCAAGCCATTCCATGGGATTATCCTTAAATTCCCTCCCAACCCAAGCCATTCCATGACTCTGTGACTCACTGTCAGCCCAGCTCGGAGCTGCATCCCCGGATTAACCAGGAGGCAGATGGAGGCCAAAATAATAATAATAAAAAAAAGCTGTAAATAAATTCTTTGGCTAATCCCACCCTCTAATAATCCCTCCAATTACTTCCAAATTTCCAAAGGGCCCAGATGGAGCCGGCTGTTTTCCACAGCTCATCACCAATTGCCTTGAAAAGAATCCCAGCCCTGTTATTTATCCCATTTGAGTCCACTGCCTGGGAAATCACAGATCATTCATCAGCTTTTCACAGCTCCCCCCCTGCCCTGGGAGAGGCCTCAGAAGCAATCCTGGCACCCAAAGGTTCCCTGGCTCTTTCCCCTCTCCGAAGGAATGCCAGAGATTTCACCTTCAGCCCTTGGGATGCAGTTTGCTGGGACACCGGGTGTCCTTCCCAACAGGGAAAAGTTCATCCTCACCAGCGGGGAAAGAGGGAATTAGCTGGGAGTTAATTGGGAATTACAGCGAGGCAGCAGCATGTGGCCCCAACAGCCACAAAAAGGGCATCTCTGTGCCCTAGCATTGGGAGGAAGAGGAATCTGCAGCAGGAATTCCTGGCCAAAATGCACAAATATCCTTCTTTTTGTCAGGTCTTTTAACTTTTTTTCCTTAGGAAAAGCTCCTGCCCTGCAGGTTACAACCCCTGGAGCTGAGCCAGGGGCTCCTCCCTGTGCATTTTGGGGGTTGATCTGCCTTAAACCCGCAGCTTTATCTGTAAAACACCAGTTAGACAGGAATCACACAGCAAAGCCTGATGAGTTCCTGACAACTGAGCTAATTCACAATTGTGATTTAAGGCCCACGAAGGGAAGAGCAAAGCCTGATTAGCACTTGAGGTAAAAACACACCAGGCTCTTGTAGGACTGAGGGAGGGAAAAGGATTCCCACAGCAACCTCTGCTCTTCCAGGAGTGCAGAGGGAACGATGGGATCTTGGAATGGTTTGGGTAAGAGGGGAAATCAAGGATCAGCCACGGGCAGGGACACCTCCCACTACCCCAGGCTGCTCCAGCCTGGCCTGGGACACCTCCAGGGACCCAGGGGCAGCCACAGCTTCACCCCAAACCCAGGGATGGCAGCTGGTTCATCCCATGCACCTGAGGAAAACCGGGAAATCCTGATGTTCACACAGGTGGCTGAGGTCTGCCATCAGCCAGGCAGTGGGGACACACCCGGGGGTCAGCCCCCACAGCAGGGGGGTTTCAGCTCTCAGGCTCTCCCTCTGCCCCTGCAGTGCTGCTGTCCTTCCATGGAAGTTCAGCTGGCAGCCTGGGAAGTGCAGAGGGCTCCCCAGGGTGTGGGGCTGCAGCTCCAGCACCCCCAGCTCCCTGGGAACAGCCCCAGCTATTCTTGGCATCGACATTTCCCCAGCCCCAGAGCAAGGCTGCTCCCTGATTAAAGTGATGATGGCTTGAAGTGCTCCAGAATGTTCTGGCAATCCATGGCCAGGGAGCTGGGAATGTTCCCCTGGAGAAGGGAAGGCTCCAGGGAGAGCTGGGAATGTTCCCCTGGGGAAGGGAAGGCTCCAGGGAGAGCTGGGAATGTTCCCCTGGAGAAGGGAAGGCTCCAGGGAGAGCTGGGAATGTTCCCCTGGAGAAGGGAAGGCTCCAGGGAGAGCTCAGAGCCCCTGGCAGGGCCTGGAGGGGCTCCAGGAGAGCTGGAGAGGGGCTGGGGACAAGGGCTGGACACAGGGAATGGCTCCCACTGCCAGAGGGCAGGGCTGGGTGGGAGATTGGGAATTGGGAATTGTTCCCTGAGAGGATGCTGAGGCAATTTTTCCATAAAAACCAATTTTGGTTAAAGGGGAAAAAAAAAAAAATACAGCATCTCCTGAAATGGAAGACACAATATGTGCCCCAAAGGTACCAACCATGAAAGCCCTTTATGAATCCATGAAAACAGCACAGAATCCCAGAATTATTTGGGCTGGAAGATGATCAGCCCAAATAATTCATTAGATGATCTAATTTTTTTGCAACCCATGGGCAGGGACACCTCCCCCTGTCCCAGGCTGCTCCCAGCCCCGTCCAGCCCGGCCTTGGGCACTGCCAGGGACCCAGGGGCAGCCAGAGCTGCTCTGGGAATTCAGATTTAACACCTGAAGTCTGTGTGCAAGAGGGAACCAAGATGATCTCTAAGATCCCTTCCAACCCAAACCATTCCACCATTCCACAGCTCCAGATCACACTCCTGTCACTCAGACTCGGTTTTATCCCAAACCCTCCATTTCTCCTCACCCTGAGGAGCAACCCCAGGCTCCTGCCCTGCTCCTCAGTCCATCACCTTGTTTACCTCCACTCCATAAATACCTCCTGCCTCGTTCATTCCTGACATTTACACAGAGCCCTGACACCAGAGGTATTTTCCTTATCAGCCAGGCCTCTTCCAGGGACACTTTTTAATCCCTCACACCCCCAGATTTCCCTGGCACCCTCAGCAGCTCATCCTGCCCTTTGCCAGGACTATCCTTAGCCTAAATCACGGCAAGTTTCCAAAATCCCATGGAAGCAGCCCAGGAGAGCACATCCTGCTCCTGCTCCCACATCCAGGGACACAATGGGCTGCTGGCAGGTGAAGAACTTCTGGTTTTTGTATCAAAAAAAGAGGGGAAAATGAAAGTTTGGCAGCCTCCAGGCCCGGAGCAGGGCTTTCCATCCTTTTGGAGCAGAGCAGAGGCAGGAGCAGTTGTCTGATCAAACATTCCATGCAACAACACACACTCCAAGCAACAATTAATCCTGGCTGGGAGAATCTGCTATTTTTATCCTCTCCTGGTTTGTTTTTTTTGGTTTTTTTTAAATCTCAACCCCAGGCTGGGCTCCTTTCCTCTCCCCTCGGGCTGGAATGCGTCAGGGCCCCTCCCAGCCCCTGCAGCCCCCCTCCCTGGAGCAGGATCCTTTCCCAGAGCCATCTGCCACCTCCCCAGGTCTGCATCACTCCCCTCCCACCCGGCTGGGATTGACTCAGCAGCACCAGAAGGGCAGGATTGCACTCCCTGCTCCGGGAAGGGCAGGGGGGGAAAGGGGGATGGGAATGGGAGAGGCAGTGGATCCCCCTCTCCTTGGATTCCCAGGGGTAAAACGGGGTTGGGATAAAAACTGGAATTGCCCATCCATCCGTGCCCTGGAGAAATGCCCAGGATGCTCTCCAGAGCTCCCAACAGCCTCGAGTATTCCCAGATTTTTCCTGACAGCCCAGCCCTGTGGAAACGTTCCTGATGCTGAACAGAGAATCCCAGACTGGTTTGGGTTGGAAGAGAAATTAAAGATCATCCCATCGTCCCTGCCATGGGCAGAGACACCTTCCACTGTCCCTGGCTGCTCCAAGCCCTGTCCAGCCTGGCCTGGGACACCTCCAGGGACCCAGGGCAGCCACAGACTCTCTGGGAATCTGTGCCAGGAAAAAATTCCTTCATGCAAAGGGCTGGCCAGCCCTGGCAGTCCCCATCCCTGGAGGAATTCCAAAGCCCTGTGGATGTGGGGACGTGGGGCAGTCTGGGAATGGTTGGACTCCATGGTCTCAGAGGGATTTTCCTTAAAAAATAATAAAAAAAAAGGAGGTGATTCTGCTTTTCCTGGAGCCAGGGCTCCAGAGTGCAGCTGGAAATGAGGGGATGTTGGGAATGATGGGGAAGAGCCACGGGGAGACAGGAATGTTCTAGCAAATCCCAGGAGATTGGTGGAGGTCAGACCAACACCTGAGGGAAGCCTGGGGACCAGTGAGAAATAATAAAAAAAAGAGATCTTGACAATAATTCCTGCTCTCCAGAGGAGAACATTGGCACGGCGAGGCTGAGCCCAGCCCTCCCCTCACAGCCGCTCCTCCAAACACCCACCCGGCCATATGGGCTCAGCCCCGAAATAGAGCTTCCCTCTGCAGCCCTCCCAACGCCCCCAGGCACCCAGAGACGCCTCCCTGGGTGCAAAATCGTGAGGAAAGGGACAATTTCCTGGGGTGGGCAGTGGGGCAGAGCATCCCTGGGCCTGCTCCGTGCCAGCATCCCTGCCTGCAGCCCCCCCATGGGAACAGGACGGCTGGGAGGCTGATTTCAAACAGAACACGAAGCCTCAGCCACTTTCTGAGCTGTGCCAGCATCAGGGTTGATGCAGAGAGGGATCATCCACCTCTGCTTGTCCAGAGAAGCTGTGGAACCCCCATCCCTGGAAGTGTCCAAGGCTGGATGGGGCTTGGAGCAGCCTGGGACAGGGGAAGGTGTCCCTGCCCACGGCAGGGGGTGCAGCTGGATGGGTTTTAGGGTCCCTCCCAACCCCAAACCAGTCTGGGGTTGCAGGATTTTACAGCAGGCAGCAGGGAGCTGTGTTTGGGAATATCCCCTGGGGGTTTGGTGCCGCTGGTTCAGCGCAGGGATGGATTTGTTGGAACACTCGGGGGCCATCCATTCCTCCCCAGAACTGCTTCCAGCAAAGCTGCTCTGTGGTTCCTGCTCCTCACCCGCAGCCCCAGCTTGGAATTCAAGGAGAGACCCCCCCAAATCAATCATGGGGGAGGGAAAAGGGCTGGAGCTGTGCCAGGGCAGGGTCGGGATGGATTTCAGGGCAAGGTTCTCCCCCAGAGGGTGCTGGCACTGCCCAGGCTCCCCAGGGAATGGGCACATTCCCAAGAACTCCAGGAGCATTTGGACACTGCTCCAGGGATGCCCAGGGTGGGATTTTGGGGTGTCTGTGCAGGGCCAGGAGCCGAATCCATGATCCTGTGGCTCCCTTCCAGCTCTGACATTCCACAGTTCTGTGCAAACCTCCTCCAGCATCCCCTCATGGGATCCCAAGGTTTAAAATTCCTGGAGAACCCTGACTGCACCCCCGTGTTCCCAGGGGTATCCCAGGGGCTGACCCCAGAGCCTGGAAAAGGGGATCTCCAGCCCCTGGCAGCCCTGACAAGCCCCAAGCTCCCGTTCTGAGGGATCCCTCTGCTCCTCTGTGCCCCAGACAGCTGCCCAGGCTGCGCTCCAGCAGCTTTTCCAGCTCCTCACCTGCATCCATCTGTCTGGCACTGGGAACACCCCAGTCCCCGCTCCCAGCAGCTCCTGTCACGTATTTCAGATCCCTGCACGGCTCTAACACCACATCCCTTGAACTAAACAGAGCTGGTGGCAGGCAGAGCTGACAGACACTCCCTGCCTGGCACCAGGGGAGCAGGGATCCCAGCAAAGGGAGGATCAGCGCTGGCAGCACCTGCCAGAGCTGACAGACACTCCCTGCCTGGCACCAGGGGAGCAGGGATCCCAGCAAAGGGAGGATCAGCGCTGGCAGCACCTGCCAGGCTGCCAAAGGCTCCTCAGGAACCCACACGCTCCTCGCTGGGCCGTGGAGGCACCAAGATGTACAAATATCATGGAATGACAGAGTGGTCTGGGTGGGAAGGACATTAAATCCCATCCCATCCCACCCCTGCCCTGGGCAGGGACACCTCCCCCTGCCCCAGGCTGCTCCAGCCTGGCCTGGAACACTCCCAGGGATGGGGCAGTTCCCCCTTCCCACACAGAGAGCAGAGACCTCACTGGGACCTCCCCAGCTTGGAAAACCTTTTCCCCCAGGAAAAAAAATAAATTCCCAAACAGCATCTCCATGGCCTCAGCAATTCCATGTTGGATTTTCCTCCCCGGGTGACACATTTTCCTGATCCCCCCAGGTGCTCAACATCATCCAGCTGCTCCTCCACCCGCAGCATCCTCAAAGCTCTCCCGGAGGAGAACAGAGATCCCAAAACACCTGGGATAACCGTCCCCAAACCCCCCAGGCCCGGCATTTCCCACAGCAGAGGCGGGTGAGGCTCAGAGTCGCTGGATGCTGCTCCCACCCTGCCGGGGGTGGCACAGGGAAATCATTTCCTGCAGCAGGGAGGGAGGGAGGGAGGCCGTGCCCACCCCGATCCCGCAGGCAGGCGGGTTAATTAGGGCTCACTGCCATCCTGCAGCTCGTTATTCCCGGCAGGATCCATCCCGGGATGTGCTGCCATCCTGCAGCTCGTTATTCCCGGCAGGATCCATCCCGGGATGTGCTGCCATCCTGCAGCTCGTTATTCCCGGCAGGATCCATCCCGGGATGTGCTGCCATCCAGCAGCTCGTTATTCCCTGCAGGATCCATCCCGGGATGTGCTGCCATCCTGCAGGCTCGTTATTCCCGGCAGGATCCATCCCGGGATGTGCTGCCATCCTGCAGGCTCGTTATTCCCTGCAGGATCCATCCCGGGATGTGCTGCCATCCAGCAGGCTCGTTATTCCCGGCAGGATCCATCCCGGGATGTGCTGCCATCCTGCAGGCTCGTTATTCCCGGCAGGATCCATCCCGGGATGTGCTGCCATCCAGCAGCTCGTTACTCCCGGCAGGATCCATCCCGGGATGTGCTGCCATCCAGCAGGATCCATCCCGGGATGTGCTGCCATCCAGCAGCTCGTTACTCCCAGCAGGATCCATCCCGGGATGTGCTGCCATCCAGCAGCTCGTTATTCCCAGCAGAATCCATCCCGGGATGTGCTGCCATCCAGCAGCTCGTTATTCCCTGCAGGATCCATCCCGGGATGTGCTGCCATCCAGCAGGATCAATCCCGGGATGTGCTGCCATCCTGCAGGCTCGTTATTCCCAGCAGGATCCATCCCGGGATGTGCTGCCATCCAGCAGGATCCATCCCGGGATGTGCTGCCATCCTGCAGGCTCGTTATTCCCAGCAGGATCCATCCCGGGATGTGCTGCCATCCTGCAGCTCGTTATTCCCGGCAGGATCCATCCCGGGATGTGCTGCCATCCAGCAGCTCGTTACTCCCGGCAGGATCCATCCCGGGATGTGCTGCCATCCTGCAGGCTCGTTATTCCCGGCAGGATCGATCCTGATCCGCCACATCCCAGCCTGATGCCCACATGCCTGCGAGGGGTTTCTAATTTTACATCCCGGCCTTGCCTGCCATCCCCATCGTGCTGATTTAGCTCTCCCCGGGCTGCCTTAAAATCCTCCGAGTCTGGAGCATTTTTTGCCATTTTAGGGCAAACGACGCCTTTTTATTTTTTTTTTTCCCTAAAGGTTTCAGAACTGGCTCGGGATTTATGACATTGGGAATTCAGGATTTAAGGCACTGGGAATTCGGGATTTAAGGCACTGGGAATTCAGGATTTAAGGCACTGGGAATTCAGGGTTTAAGGCATTGGGATTTCAGGATTTAAGGCGTTGGGAATTCAGGATTTAAGGCGTTGGGAATTCAGGGTTTAAGGCGTTGGGAATTCAGGATTTAAGGCACTGGGAATTCAGGGTTTAAGGCACTGGGAATTCAGGGTTTAAGGCGTTGGGAATTCAGGGTTTAAGGCAGTGGGAATTCAGGATTTAAGGCACTGGGAATTCAGGGTTTAAGGCACTGGGAATTCAGGGTTTAAGGCGTTGGGAATTCAGGGTTTAAGGCACTGGGAATTCAGGGTTTAAGGCGTTGGGAATTCAGGATTTAAGGCATTGGGAATTCAGGATTTAAGGCGTTGGGAATTCAGGATTTAAGGCGTTGGGAATTCAGGATTTAAGGCACTGGGAATTCAGGGTTTAAGGCGTTGGGAATTCAGGGTTTAAGGCGTTGGGAATTCAGGGTTTAAGGCACTGGGAATTCAGGGTTTAAGGCGTTGGGAATTCAGGATTTAAGGCACTGGGAATTCAGGATTTAAGGCGTTGGGAATTCAGGATTTAAGGCACTGGGAATTCAGGATTTAAGGCACTGGGAATTCAGGATTTAAGGCGTTGGGACTTCAGGATTTAAGGCAGTGGGAATTCAGGATTTAAGGCGTTGGGAATTCAGGATTTAACGCGTTGGGAATTCTGACAATTCCTAAATATCAGGGCACTGCTTTGCTTCCAGGAAAAAATCCTGCTGGGCTGCAGAGGTGCTGCCAGGCTTCCACATGATCCCAGCCTAGTTTGGGTGGGAAGGGATCTTAAATCCCATCCCACCCCTGCCCTGGGCAGGGACACCTCCCCCTGCCCCAGGCTGCTCTAGCCTGGCACTGGACACTCCCAGGGGTTGTCCATCCATGGAATAACCTGTGCCAGGGCCTCCCTGGCCTCAAAGGCAGCAATTCCTGCCCCATATCCCAGCCCTGCCCTCTGGGTGCTGTCACTTCTTCTCCCAGGTCCCTCTCCAGCCCTCCTGGAGCCCCTTCTCATCTCTGGAAGTGTCCAAGGCCAGGCTGGTCGGGACTTGGAGCACCCTGGGATAGGGGAAAGGGGCAGGGGTGGGCTGGGCTCCAAGATCCCTTCCCAGCCAACCCCTCCTGAAATTCCGTGATTCACATTCCGAAAGCTCTCTGGCCAGGAGCCCCTGCTGCTCGTTTTCCCCATCTTTTTCCAACCCCCATCTCATTCCCAGGTGCCCAGTTTGGGGTGAGCAGGGAGGAGGCCCCACAGCTGCCACCCCAGCCCTTCCACACCCCCAAAGGAATTCCCAAAGGGAATCCCCTCGGCAGCAGCCCCCCCAGAGCCCCCCAAACGCAGCTGCTCCGGAGCACACCTGGCCCTGCCCCACCCCGGTGCTCCCGGGGCCAGCAGCAGCCGCTGGGATGGTGGATCCCACTCCCTGAAAATCATTAATTGCTCTGTTTGTGTTGTCGGGGCTCTCGGGCTGATCCGCTCAGCACTAATGAGCCATTAACTCCCAATTAGGAGCCTCTCTCGGAGCAGAGCTCTAATTCCAGGCAGTTCTGCTGATGAATTAATTACCAGGTGAGCTCAGCTGCCAGGCCTCCAGCACCCCGGGAGTGGCATTCCCTAAATATTGCTGCTGGAGACGCATTCCTGGGGGAATACAGACACACCGACGTGAAATCCCAGGATGGGCTGGGTGGGATGAGATTTAAATCCCATTTATTCCACCCCTGCCATGGGCAGGGGCACCTCCCCCTGTCCCAGGCTGCTCCAACCCGGCCTTGGGCACTGCCAGGGATCCAGGGGCAGCCACAGCTGCTCTGGGAATTCTGTTCCAGGGCTTCAGCCTCCTCACAGGCAGGAATCCCTTCCCAATCTCCCACAGAAATCTGGGATGCTTTCACAGACATCAGGGATCAGGCCACAACTCCAGGCATGTTTATCAGGCAGCTTTTAAATTCTTAACCTCTTCCAGGGAAAGAAAAAATTAAAAAAAAAAAAAGGGAAAATGCCCTTTTTTTCCTCCTGGCTGAGGTCCTTGGCACGAAGCACTCCATGAATTTTCCTGAGCTTTCCAAGCCTGCCTGGGTCTGGCTGCTGAGCAGCACTGGGAGAGGCAGCCATGGGCAGGGAGATCATGGGGAATATTGAATATTGAATTTTGAATATTGAATATAAATCCCAGCCCCTCCATCACGTGGAGCACTGAACACGGAGTCAGCAACCTTCCACTGGGGGAAATCCCAGCCCCAGCTCCCTGCCCTGGGAATTTAAAGTGTCTGCAGCACGAGAAGGAGCAGGGAAGGCTCCAGAAGGACACTGGGGATGTGCTCAGCACTCCCAGGGAACGAGGATGGGAAGAGAAAGGCTGTGGAATGAAAGGGGAAAAGGGATGGGTGACTCACAGCGAGGTGAGTTTGGGGCTTTGGAGAGCTCTGGGCTGTGCTTTTATCCTGGACTGGCACCCCAAATCCAGGAACCACCACACATCCAGAACCCCCAGGCTGGAAAATCCTTCCAAGGTCACCGAGGCCAACCTGTGCCCCATGGCCACCCTGTCACCCAGCCCAGGGTCAGATGGGACACTGGGGAGGAATTCCTGGCTGGGCTGGAATTCCCAGAGCAGCTGTGGCTGCCCCTGGAGCCCTGGCAGTGCCCCAGGCCAGGCTGGACAGGGCTGGGAGCAGCCTGGGACAGTGGAGGTGTCCCTGCCATGGCAGGGGTGAGCTGGGCTGGGATTTCAGGTCCCTTCCCACCCAAACCCTGTGATTCCATGATCTCCATTGCCCTTGCACTGACCACATAATTGAAATTTAAACATGTTCCTATTCTCGGTGACACCCATCCCAAAAATATTCCAGAAGCCCCAGCCAGCCCCACACCCAGCTCCAGCCCCACACCCAGCTCCAGGCCACGTTAAACCCCTGGAGAGGCCAAACCCGGGACACAGGCAGAGCATGGAGAGCAGCAGGGTGGAGAGAGCCCTCCCGTGGGACACAGCCCAGCTCCTCCATCACAATCAGCGCTGCCTGGCCCGGGTGATTTATCCCTGAGCTGTGTCCTGAGGGTGATTTATCCCTGAGCTGTGCCCTGAGGGTGATTTATCCCTGAGCTGTGCCCTGAGGATCCGGTGCAGCCACAGATCGATATCTTAACGAGGAGAGGAAATCTCATTTCTGCTCCAAGAGCTGCCTGAGCTGTTAAAGATCACAACACACAGACTCCCACTCAGAAGGTGACAATGACTCCTTTTATTTCCGGGAATTTCTTCCCTTTTATGCTGATCTACAGAGAAAAACTCAATGGGTGAAACAAAGACAAACTTCTTCAATCACATTGGTTAGAGCAGAGGGACAGCAAGGAGAAGTCCCTCCTAGGGAAAGGAATGCAAACAAAGGTCACAGTCAGGAAAACGTGTCTCTGGTTGACAGAAAACTCTCTGGGAAAGAGTTTCAGAGAAACCCAAACACCTCAGGCACCAAGCAGGGCTGCACCTGCCTTGCTTTGGCTCCTCTGATCTCTGCTCCTCTGGTTTTCCTTGCCCTGGGCCTGTCCCAGTGGAGCAGGAGGTGATTCCTGAGGGGATTGGGGTGCCTGACTCACCCTGAGCAGCTGGGGGACCTCTCAGCATCCCAAAGTCACCGCTGCCATGAATCCCAGAACATGGAATGGTGTTTGGGTGGGAAGGGAGCTGAAATCCCCTCCAGTGCCAGCCCAGCCATGGCAGGGACACCTCCCACTGTCCCAGGCTGCTCCAATGTCCAACCTGGGGCACTCCCAGGGCTCCAGGGGCAGCCACAGCTGCTCTGGGAATCTGTGCCAGGGCCTCCCCACTCTCCTGTAGCCCTGGTTGGTGCCTGAGGTGTTTTGGTTTTCTGAAACTCTTTTGGTTTTCTGTCAACAAAAACCATGTTTTTCTAACTGTAACCTTTGTTTACATTCTTTCCCTAAAAAGAACTTCTTCTTGATGTCCCTCTAATTTAACCAATGTAATTAAAAAGGTTTTGTTTCACTAATTAAGTTATTCTCTATAAAATAGTATTAAAAAAAATCCCAAAAATAAACACAGTCATTATCAACCTCCTAAAATCAAAATCTGTGTCGTTGTAATCTTTAACAACGTCACCCTCCCAGCCAGGAATCCCTTCCCAATATCCCACTAAATCTCCCCAATCCTTCAGTTTCAAGCCATTCCCTCTCATCCCTGTCACACAGCAGCTCCGTGAGTCGTTATCCTTTCTGACAGCCCCGGGCAGAACCTCGAAAAATCCACAGCAGCAGCAGGAATGCCAGCAGGAGGGGCAGGGCAGAGGCACGGGGCAGAGCCAGCAGCTGGAGAGTGATTCCAGCCCAGGCTGCACCTCACACAGGTGAGGGCTGACCCAGCTCTGCTCCACAATCCATCAATCCCCAGAGAAATCGACTCCGTGGGGCGTTTTCCTGTCTGGGGCACAATTGTTTGGTTTCTTTGTTGGGTCTTTTTTTTTATCCTGCCAGTGCTGAATGCAGGGGCAGCCACAGCTCCTCTGGGAATTCCAGCCCAGCTCCTCCTCACTCTCCCAGTCAGGAATTCCCAATCTCCCACCCAAATCTCCCCTTTCCCAGTGGGAGCCATTCCCTGGGTCCTGTCCCTCCAGCCCTTGTCCCAGATCTCTCTCCTGGAGCCCCTTCAGGCCCTGCCAGGGGCTCTGAGCTCTCTGTGGAGCCTTCCCTTCTCCAGGGGAACATTCCCAGCTCTCCCTGGAGCCTTCCCTTCTCCAGGGGAACATTCCCAGCTCTCCCAGCCTGGCTCCAGAGGGGCTCCAGCCCTGCAGCAGCTCCAGGTCCCTGGGATGTCGGAGCCCAGGGCTGGGGCAGCTCTGCAGGTGGGGTCTCACCTGAGCACAGGGGCAGAGTCCCCCCTTTCCTGCAGGTCCCAGAGCCCCCTGGACACCCTGACCCAGTGCCCTGCTCCATCCCTGCCCGGATTTGGGGTGAAATCCTGGGGTTTAACCCCTGCACTCCCAGCACGGGGGCTGAGTTTGCTCTGCTGGCCCCTCTGGCATTTGTTCATCTCCTGCACGACGTGTCCAGGAGCTCCAGAGAATCTCTGAGGCTGGAAAACAGGGCCAGGGAAGCTGCAATCAATCCTGCAATTGGAGGTGGGAGCTGTTCCCAGCACCCCCAGAGCCTCTCCCAGTGCTGGAACAGCACACACAGCTCCAAACCTTTGGAACCCCATCACGGGCACTCACGGGCTTAGTTTGGGGTCCCAGATCAATTCAGAACAAGGCAGGATGATGATCTCCCCTGGAGCTCAGTGGTCAGTATGAGAGGGGCAGCCTTTGTCTCCATACCCCAGGAAGGATCCCAGGAGCAGCATTCCCACAGGGGCGCAGCCCCCTCACCCCAAACCCCACAAAACCAGCAGGGAAGGGGAGGCAGGGGGAGCCCCCAGCCCTCCAGGCTCTTCCCAGCTCTGCCCTGGCTAAATCCCCCATCGTTCCTGACCCTTGGGATGCCTCTCCTGGCGTGTCCCAGCATTTCCCCCCAGGCCAGCCTCTCCCCCTCCTGCTGCCAAGCGCTTTTATCATCACCGAGTTCAGCACGGCCTCGCTTGTGTAACACCCACGGGGCTGAACCAGAGCTCTGCCCTTAAACTGCACCCTAAAACCAGCCCAAAAACCTGCAGCAGGCTCAGGGCAAGGCCTGAGCTCCAGCTGGTTTAGGCCAGGTTTAAACTGGGAGTGCCCAGCTGGGACAAACCCGGAAAAACCCAGTTTGGGAAGAGCTGGGTTTGAATTTGAGCTGGGATGTGATGGAAGAGAGGGGCTGGGAGGGAAATGGGGCTGGGAAGGGGATGGAAAACTCCTGAGGGAGCTGGGAAGGGCTGGAGAATTCCTGAGGGAGCTGGGAAAGGGCTGGAGAATTCCTGAGGGAGCTGGGAAGGGGCTGGAGAATTCCTGAGGGAGCTGGGAAGGGGCTCAGCCTGGAGAAAAGGAGGATCCAGGAGGGAAAAGCTCTGCAGGAGAGCCTTCCTCAGACTCCCCTCGCTTTTTTTTCCCCTCACGTTTTCTCCCATTTTTTGATTTCCCCCTCCCAGCAAGGGAGACCCTGAGGGGCTGGAGCGTGGCCAGGGAAGGGAAGGGAGCTGGGAAGGGGCTGGAGAATTCCTGAGGGAGCTGGGAAGGGGCTGGAGAATTCCTGAGGGAGCTGGGAAGGGGCTGAGCCTGGAGAAAAGGAGGATCCAGAGGGATCTTTTCCCTCTCTGGAATTCCCTGCCAGGAGGGCACAGCCGGGGGGGATTTGGGCTCTGCTCCCAGGGCACAGGGACAGGAGGAGAGGGAACGGCCTCAGGCTGGGCCAGGGGAGCTCAGGGTGGACGTTGGGACAATTCCACCATGGAAAAGGTGCTCAGGTGGAATCTCCAGCCCTGCAGGGATCTCAGCTGTGCCCCTTGCCCCACATCCCGCTCCCCACATGCTTCCCAGAGAACTCCAGGGGTTCAAAACCCTCAGGAGGCAGAAGAAACCCAGAGTCCAGGAGAGCTCAGGGCTTTGTGCCTTTCCCAAAGGAGACATCGAGCGTGGCTGCTCAGGGACTGCAAGCACTGCACTGGGCAGGCCAGCTCAGCTGGAACCATGGAATCCCAGCAGGTTTAGGCTGGAAAAGCCTCTCAGAACATCGAGTCCCACCATCCCCAGCCCTGCCCAGGCCAGCACTGCCCCGTGTCCCCAAGTGCCACCTGCACAGGGCTGTGAAATCCCCCCAGGGATGGGGACTGTGCCAGGCCTGCACTGCCCTATCCAGGAAGAAATTCTCCCAAATATCCAACCTAAGCCTCCCCTGGTGCAGTGGAAGGCACCTCCTCTCCCTCAGGAGGCAGCTGGAATATTCAACACCCCCCGTGGTGCAGAGCTGGAATAAAGAACAACCAAAGTCTCCAGGCCAAGGAACAGGGATCCATGGAAAACAGGGATCCATGGAAAAGGCAGGGACAGGGATCCATGGAAAAGGCAAAGGCAGGGACAGGGATCCATGGAAAAGGCAGGGACAGGGATCCATGGAAAACAGGGATCCATGGAAAAGGAACAGGGATCCATGGAAAAGGAACAGGGATCCATGGAAAAGGCAGGGACAGGGATCCATGGAAAAGGCAGGAACAGGGATCCATGGAAAACAGGGATAGGTATCCATGGAAAAGGCAAAGGCAGGGACAGGGATCCATGGCAAAGGCAGCTGGGCAGCCCTGGCAGGTTTGCAGCAGCACAGCTGCCCCAGGCAGGGACCCTGCTGCAGATCATTGAAACGATAAATAAATAACACTGAGGAGGCATCAGCTGACAAAAACCCCTGACAGCAGCATCCATAATTCACTGAGGGCAAATATCCAGGGAAAGCTGCACTGCCAGCAGATCCAGGAGGGAAAGAAGGAGTGGGAAGAAGTTGCTACAGAGAAAAAAAAAGACTGGGATTTCAATCCAATAAGGGATTCAAGGAGCCACTGACAAGGACGGGAGGGAATGGTGTTAAACAGAAGGGTTTAGGTTGATTTAGGTGGGAGATTGGGAAGGAATTCCTGGCTGGCAGGGTGAGGAGGGGCTGGGCTGGAATTCCCAGAGCAGCTGTGGCTGCCCCTGGATCCCTGGCAGTGCCCAAGGCCAGGCTGGATAAGCTGGGATAGGGGGAGGTGTCCCTGCCATGGGTCCTTCCCTCCCAAACCATTCCAGGATTCAGTGAATCAGCAGCACTCGAGCACTGCAGGGTTTTTTATCTGTCCACCAATCTCTCCAGGAGGAGCAGCCTGAGCTCTATTTTTAGCCAGCAGCATCCCCACATCCCAGCACTCCAGGAAAAATTCCAACCCTTTGCCTTCCCCTTTCCCAACCCCACCACTCCCAACCCCCCTGCTCCAGCTGCACCCTTCTCCCCATCCCTGGGCCCTTCTCACCATCCCTGGGCCCTTCTCACCATCCCTGGGCCCTTCTCACCCTCACTGGGCCCTTCTCACCATCCCTGGGCCCTTCTCACCATCCCTGGACCCTTCTCACCATCCCTGGGCCCTTCTCACCATCCCTGGACCCTTCTCACCATCCCTGGACCCTTCTCACCATCCCTGGACCCTTCTCACCCTCACTGGACCCTTCTCACCATCCCTGGACCATTCTCACCATCCCTGGACCCTTCTCACCACCCCTGGGCCCTTCTCACCATCCCTGGACCCTTCTCACCATCCCTGGACCCTTCTCACCATCCCTGGACCCTTCTCACCATCCCTGGGCCCTTCTCACCATCCCTGGACCCTTCTCACCATCCCTGGACCCTTCTCACCATCCCTGGACCCTTCTCACCATCCCTGGACCCTTCTCACCACCACTGGACCCTTTTCTCTCAGGATCATCTCTGCCCCAACAGAACCACATCTGCCACTCCAGGAGGACTCACTGTGGGCTGCTCCCAGCCCCCTGACCAACAGGGTGTCAGGTTGGAGCTCTGACTCTGTCAGGGTTTCTAGGATTGGTGTTTGTTTGTTTGTTTTACTACTCCATTTGTATTGTTAATATTCCTAGTAAAGAACTGTTATTCCTATTCCCAAATCTTTGCCTGAGAGCCCTTAATTGCAAAATTATAATTTGGAGGGGGTGAGGAGTTCACATTCTCCATTCCAAGGGAAACTCCAGCTTCCCCTGGCAGACACCTGTCCTTCCAAACCAAGACACCAGCACATTCCCCCTTTCCCTCAGCTTTTAAATTCCCTTTTTTCCCCTTTTCCAGCCCAGCAGCTCCAGGGGGGCAGAAGGAAGCTGGAGCTGAAGATCCCAATCCCAGGAAATCCTGGCTCTGCCGGGGCCAAACGTGTTTGTCCACACGACCAAAAAATATTGGATTTTCCACTGGTGGATTTCCTATAACGGCAGCACTGGGAAAAGATCTGGGGAATGTTGGGCCCTGAGAGTTTTAAAGGAATGTTTTATCCTGCTCAGGCTGTGCTTGAGAATATTTAAAATGAAATAAATGCAGTTTCAAAGCCACTTTTGATACATGAAGTGCTGAATCCTCTTTTGCTGTCGCCCTCACATCCAACACACACACAAAAAAAATCCCAAAATCTGAATGGAAAGATGAAAAAAAATCATAAATAAATCGACCTTTAAAGGTCCCTTCCAACCCAAACCTTTCCAGAATTTCAGTATTTTATGTTCCACCTCTAAAGTTGCTGAATTTGTACTGAGGTTTCTCTCACTGACCCTGAGAACAGACACCCAAAAAAGTCCCATTTTAGATGGGACTGTCAGAATCCTGGTCATTTCCAGATCTGGATTCCCTCAGGTTGCTGCATTCCGAGCTCACCCCCATGGATCTGGGAGAACCCTTCCTGTGCTTCCAGAATTCCAGTTTTTTTCATGTTTTTAAAAGCAAAACCCGAGGAAAAGGCCTCTGATGCCATCCCTGTGCCTTTAATTAAAAAGCCTGGCAGGCTCTGGAGCTCTTTAATCAGCAAATCACGGGATGAGGTTTCCAAAATAAATGTAATGAGTTTGGAAAAGGGATGCACAAACCATTCCTGCAGGGTTTTGTCTGCTTCAGATCCCCTTTAATGCTTCCATTTTTTCGGGAATTTCAGCAGCTTATCAACAAATTGCAGGATAACACAAAAAAATTAAAAAGGGTTGCATAATCCCAAAGACACCCAGAGGGCAAATCCCAGCTGGAAGATCCAGGAGGAAAATCAAATTCTCTCTCCAGGAAGGGCACCAGGGAGCTTTGCTGACAACAGAGCTCCCAACCCTCCATCCCAGCGACGGGGAATGAGGGCAAAAGGGTTGGAAAAGAAACCCTTGGAATGTTCCTCCCATCCCAGGTGATCCTAAAAATGCAGGGGTGGAAGGGACATCCAAACTGAGCCTCAGGAAGCATCAGCAGCTCCAGCAAAGCCACGGGAGCAGCTCCCCTGGGAAAGGCTCCAAAAAACGGGAACAACCCCAGAGCCAGAGTGGGGCTGCTCCAACTGCTGGGGCTGGGATTGGGAGCTCAGAGCCCTCCTCGGGCAGGGATTTTGGGTGCTGGAATCCTGGACTCCAAGGGGAGCCACTCCCTGCATGCACTTCCTCTGGGAATTCCAGCCAGGAATTCCCAATCTCCATCTAAATCTTCCCTCTGTTAGTTAAATCCCATCCCAGGGAACACCTCCATCACCCTTGGCTGGGACTGAGTCCCAAAAACTCCCTCAGAGTTCCCTAAGGAAAGGCCTGGCTGGGATGTGGGAAGGGAAGGAGAGCTCAGCTGGGCCCTGCTGCTCTGCCCAGGGAATTCCAGGGAGGATCAGGAGCTCCCAGGGGATTCCAGGGAGGATCAGGAGCTCCCAGGGGATTCCAGGGAGGATCAGGAGCTCCCAGGGGATTCCGGGGAGGATCAGGAGCTCCCAGGGAATTCCAGGAAGGATCAGAAGCTCCCAGGGAATTCCAGGGAGGATCAGGAGCTCCCAGGGAATTCCAGGGAGGATCAGCTTCCCCCCTCCCTGCAGGAATTTGCACCCCTGGATCCTGATCCTCTCAGGATTCCCTCTCCTTTCCCATCCCTGGATCCTGATCCTCTCAGGATTCCCTCTCATTTCCCATCCATCCCTGGATCCTGATCCTCTCAGGATTCCCTCTCATTTCCCACCCCTGGATCCTGATCCTCTCAGGATTCCCTCTCCTTTCCCATCCCTGGATCCTGATCCTCTCAGGATTCCCTCTCATTTCTCATCCCACCCCTGGAAGTGACCAAGACCTCATGGATCACCTGCTCCAACCTTTCCTGGCCAGAGCAGGGTCTGGACAAGGTGGTCCAGCCGAATTCCCTCCAAATCATCCCACAAAAATAAAAAAAAAAAAAATAATAATAAAAAAATAAACAAAACAAACAAACAAACAAACAAACAAACAAAAAAAAAAAAAAAAAAAAAAAAAAAAAAAAAAAAAAAAACAAAACCTGGGATTTGTACATTTTCCAACTCTTTCCAGGCCCTGCCAAAGCTGAGGCTGCTGCTTCCAGGCCTCCATCCCAATTCCAGGGTCACATTCCCAGTGCCACACTCAGCCTCCCCAAACCCCCAGAATTGATCCCATTTTCCCTTCCCAGAGGTGTCCAGGCTGTGATCCATGGGAAGTGCATCCCATTATTCCCAGCATTTCCTGCCCATTTCTGTCCAGGATCACAGCTCTGTCCATGGATTCCCACAGGAAAAACTCGGCTTTTCCAGAGGTTTGGGCTTTCAGGGGAAGGACGGGAGGGGAAATCGCAGCATTTTCTGGGAAAAATCTGGGATGGAGAGGAGGATCTGGGATTTCTGCAGGATCTAAACCCACAGCACCCCTGGCTGGGCTCTCCCTCCCCCCAAATCCAGCCCTGCCCTCTCTTCCCTTTGCTCCCACCGGGAGATTTTCCCCCCTTCCCAACCCTTTCCTTCCCTCCTGGTGTAGCTGGATCCAGCACATTTTGCTCTGTTTTGCCCAATTTTCAGCTCAGCTCCCAAAAATAGGTCACCACATTTGGAACCTTATCCCAATTAGGCTTTAAAGACCCAGAAATTCCATTTTTTTTTCCTTTTTTCCTTTTTTTTTTGCCCATTCCCTGGATAATTTGCAGGTCAATAACGTTTCCCAAAACAAAGCCGGGGTTTTAAATTCCAGGAATTATTTACAAAAGAACTTTTTTTTCCCTCATTCTGTTTGGAATTGATATTTTTGAGGAATAAAAACAAGAAACCTGCAAGGTCTGGTCTGCAGGTCAGGCCCTGCAAGTTTTCCAGGAGCTTTTCCAGGGCATTTTTATGGAAATGTCACAAAAATTTTTAGG
Organism: Phylloscopus whistleri; assembly: GCA_017589585.1. NCBI lineage: Eukaryota > Metazoa > Chordata > Aves > Passeriformes > Phylloscopidae > Phylloscopus > Phylloscopus whistleri. The sequence goes on from JADMLD010000931.1 coordinate 66,121, forward strand.
GAAGTATCAGGAAATCTTTAGGGAAATACCAAGGAGATTTTAGGGAAGCATCAGGGGGATTTATGGAAATATCACGGAGTTTTTGGGGAAATATCAGGGAGTTTTTGAGAAGTATCAGGGAGTCTTTATGAAAATATCAGGGTTTTTTTTTAGTGAAGTATCAAGGAGTTTTTAAGGAAATACCAGGAGATTTTTAAGGAAGGATCAGGGGATTTTTAGGGAAATTTTCAGGGAGGTTCAGGGGAAATATCAGAGAGTTTTTAGGAAGTATCGGGGGATGGTTTATGGAAATATCAGGAATTTTTAAATGGAAATATCAGGAGAAATATTTATGAAAATAAGGAGGAGTTTTCAGAGGAGATTTTAGGGAACTATCAGGGGGTTGGTAGGTAAAGATCAGGGGTTTGTAGGGAAGTATCGGGGGGGATTTATGGAAATATCAGGGAGTTTTCAGAGGAATACCAAGGAGTTTCTAGAGGAATACCAAGGAGTTTTTTGGGAAGTATCTGGGGGGTTTTATGGAAATATCAAAGAGTTTCTAGAGGAATATCAAAGAGTTTTTAGGGAAGTATCTGGGGGTTTTTATGGAAATATCAGGGAGTTTTCAGAGGAATACCAAGGAATTTCTAGAGGAATATCAAGGAGTTTCTAGGGAAGTATCTGGGGGTTTTTAGGGAGATATCAGGGAGTTTTCAGAAGAATACCAAGGAATTTCTAGAGGAATATCAAGAAGCTTTTAGAGGAATACCAAGGAGTTTCTAGGGAAGTATCTGGGGGATTTTAGGGAAACACCAGGGAGTTTTTAGGAAGCGCAGGGAGGATTCACCTTCCTGTCTCTGGGATGTGCTCTCCTGCCCTGGGAAGGCAGGATGGGAACACTGGGACTCCCCAACACGGCCCCAAACCAGATCCAAGACATCCCAAACACCCACCCAGGAGCTCCACATTCCCAACCCCAAACCCATCCCCTGGAGAGAACCCCAGCACCAAACCCCCAACTCTGCCTCAAGGCTCCTCCAAAACCCAAGAGGGAATTTTCCAAGGCCAGCAGGGAATTCCAGCTGGGAAGGCCATGTATCCACAGTTTGTGTCTGCCATGTTTTGATTTAGGAAAATTCTTTCCCAGGGACACTTGTGGTAAACAAGTGCATGTTATTGTGAACTATCCTATTTTTCTACATTCTTTCCCAGAGGAGGGAATTTGTTTGATGGCCCCTTGGTGTGACCAATGGGCCCAAGGATCCCACCCCTTAGGTGGGCTCGTTGTGAAAAGGTATAAAAGACATATAATAATATAGTGAAATCGTAATTATAATTAATTATAAGAATTAATAAATTAATAATAAGGAGAAAGAACAAACATTTAATATTATTATATTAATATATAATATTAATATAATAATATTAGTCGTTATTATATTATTATGTTAATATTAATTAATATAATAAATATTATATTAATATTAATATAAATATAATATAATATTAATATAATAAATATTCTATTAATATTAATATTAATATAATATAATATTAATATAGTCTAATATCAATATAATATTATATTATATCAATATAATATAACATAATCTAATATTAATATAATCTAAAATCAATATAATTAATATAATATAACATCAATATAATATAATCTAATATCAATATAATTAATATCAATATAATTAATATCAATATAATTAATATCAATATAATTAATATAATATAATCTAATATCAATATAATTAATATAATATAATCTAATATCAATATAATTAATATAATATAATCTAATATCAATATAATATTATATCAATATAATCTAATATAATATAATATTATATCAATATAATATAATATCAATATAATATTATATCAATATAATCTAATATCAATATAATATTATATCAATATAATATAATATAATATAATATAATATAATATAATATAATATAATATAATATAATATAATATAATATAATATAATATAATATAATATAATATAATATAATATAATATAATATAATATAATATAATATAATATAGTGAAATTTTGGATCTCCAGCCTCCTGTGAGCCTGTACCCTAATTTCATGCTCTACAGGCACAGGGCCGCACTCACCCGTGGTCTCCACGATGCCCTCGAGGATGACGACGATCTCGAACTGCTCGGTGTGCATGCTGCGCTGGGACAGCTCGTAGAAGGGGCTCTTGGAGTCGATGACGTGGCAGATGGTCAGCGGGGACACCAGGAAGAGCTGGTCAGCCCCGGTGCTGAAGCCCACGTCCAGCTCCAGCTGATCCAGGGGCAGGAACTCTCCCTCCGGGGTCTGCCGGGACTGCCGGGGACAAGGAGAGGGGGAGAGGTTGGAGCTCCTGCTTGGCTGGGTTTTGCTGTTCTCCTCTGTCTCTTTCTAAAGTTCTATTTCAGTTCTATTTCAGTTTTTTCTAAAGTTTTATTTCAGTTCTATTCCCTTTTGCAATGGAGTCAGACACGATTTTACATCAACAACTTTCTTGTTATTGAAACTGTCTGCCCATGTTTATATTTTTTTCATAAGGAAGAGATGCTGATGGACTGTTGGGTTGCCCAGTGTGGTTGGAGAGGAAGATTTTCTTCCTCCAATCCATGGTCACTGATAAAATTCTATAAATATTTGAAGTTTGTAAATAAACTGCCCCTTTTTGCCTTGGACATCTCAGAGTGTGAGTGTCATTTCTTTGTGTCCTGTGTGACAGGGTGTTATTTGGGTTTTTTCTGTTCTCCTCTGTCTCTTTAAGGAGTTTTTCTAAAGTTCTATTTCAGCCTTCTGTGTTTGCCTTTTGCAGTGGAGTCAGACACGATTTTACATCAACAACTTTCTTGTTATTGTAACCATCTAACCATGTTTACATTCTTCTCACAAGGAGGAGACTGCTGCTTCCAAGCACAAACCTTTGCTTTCCCATATTTCAAATCCAGGAAATTTTTTTGGAGTTTGAAGCTCCAACTTTTAAAATTCCCGGTCTGACACTTCCAGAGCCAAAAAAAAATATTTTTTTTGATTTTTATAGCTTGAAATAGATGAAATTATTTAAATATATTTATATTTATACTTGCATTTATATTTTTATTTCTATTTTTATATATTTATATATTTCTATTTTTATATATTTATATATTTATATATTTTTATATTTATATATTTATATAAATATATATTTATATATCTATATATTTATATATTTGTATATTTGTATATTTATTTTTATATTTACATTTACATTTTATGCAAATGTATGTATACACATTATGAAATATTTTAAAACAAACTGTATAAATTCTATATTGTTAAATACAAACATGCATGATTGCATGTTATATAAATGGATGGTATTATGTTGTGATGCCATTTTATATATTTATCCACACAAATAATATTTATTAACAATATTTATAATATTTATAAATATTATAAATAATAATATTAAACTGTTTAATCAGTTTAAAGCCATTAAAGGGTTCTTTTGGGAGTTTTTTAGGAATTGTTTCCCTCCTTTAGGCACAGACTCCCTCAAGGTTTAGGGGACCCCAGCGCTGGGCCAGTCCTGATCCTGAAATCCCACAGGAAATGGGGTTTGGGAGGACAGGACGAGCCCAGGAGGCTCCCGTGGGGCTGAGATCCTTGGGGGCTGCCGGGGGAGCAGCCAGGAAAATCCAGGGGGATTCTCCTGGGAATGGGGGAGATGGGAACAACAAGGGAAGGGACCCCAATTCCCTGCACAGCACCCATCCCAAGGGAAGGGCACTCCAATTCCCACCAGGATACCCCCAATCCCCACAGGACACTCTTCCCATGGGAACAGCACCCACATTCCCTGCACAGCACCCATCCCGAGGGAAGGGCACCCCAATTCCCACCAGGATACCCCCAATCCCTGCACAGCACCCTTCCCATGGAAACAGCACCCCAATTCCCTGCACAGCACCCATCCCGAGGGAAGGGCACCCCCATTCCTGCCAGGATACCCACATGCCCTGCAGGACACCCTTCCCATGGGAACAGCACCCACATTCCCTGCACAGCACCCATCCCGAGGGAAGGGCACCCCAATTCCCTGTACAGCACCCATCCTGAGGCACCCGCATTCCCTGCAGGACACCCATCCCAAGGACTGGACACCCATCCCAAGGACAGGACACCCCATTCCCTGCAGGACACTCATTCCAAGAGCACCCAAATCCCAAGGACAGGACACCCCAATCCCAAGGAAACCCCAAGGACAGGACACCCCATTCCCTGCAGGACACCCCAATCCCAAGGACACCCCATTCCCTGCCCAGCCCCCCCCGCGGGCACCCCGATTCCCGGGGGATCCCTGCGGGACGCTCCGCAGGCAGCAAACGCCCCCCGAGCCGGCTCCTTCCTCCCTCCCGCTCCATCCCCATCCCCGATTCCCGATTCCCAATTCCCAATCCCCTCTGGATCCGCGGCCGCCGGGCGATCTCAGCCCGAGCCCGGCTCTCCCCAGCCCTCCCGGGCAGGGATTTTCCGGGTCTAACCCCGGCACTCCGCTTTTTTGAGTTCACCTCGATAAAGTTCAGCCTGGCCGGGCTCGGGGCTGCCCGAAAACCTCGGGATTGTGCCCGGAGCTTTCTCCCGCCCGGCTCGCGGGAGGCTGGCTGGCAGCTACAAAGGATTTCCTTGTCAGGGAAATGGAGCATTTTATAGGAATCTATAAATATCCATCCCAATCCTGCGCTGAATGCGGGAATTATCTCCAAGGAGCTTGGGAATGCGGCGCTGATGGCTGAGCCCGCAGCCCGAGGCGCCCGGAGATGTTCCCTGCGCCAGGAAAACAGGACGGGGATGCTGGGACAGCAGCCGGACCCAAAAAAGGGTCTGGGATCATGCTGGGACAGCAGCCGGACCCAAAAAACGTTGTGGGATCATCCAATCCCACCCCTGGCCATGGGCACGGCCACCTCCCGCGGACCGGGCTGCTCCAGGGAGATGGGGACAGCCACGGGCAGGAGCGAGGGATGATCGGGGACACGGAGAGGGGGTGGGATGTGCCCAGGGGAGCGGCAGCGGGGCCACGGGTCTGTCACAGAGCCACGGAATTGTGTAGGCTGGAAAAGCCCTCCTAGACCACGGAGTGCGGCCGTTCCAACCACCCCCAGCACTGCCAGGGCCCCCCAAAACCATGGAATCCAACCATTCCAACCACCCCCAGCACTGCCAGGGCCCCCCAAAACCATGGAATCCAACCGTTCCAACCACCCCCAGCACTGCCAGGGCCCTCCAAAACCATGGAATCCAACCATTCCAACCACCCCCAGCACTGCCAGGGCCCTCATGGAATATCTGAGGTTGGAGAAGTTCCCCAAGACCACGGAGTCCAACCACCTCCAGCACTGCCAGGGCCCTCATGGAATCTCCAGCCCTCCAAGACCACGGAGTCCAACCACCTCCAGCACTGCCAGGGCCCTCATAGAATCTCCAGCCCTCCAAGACCATGGAGTCCAACCACCCCCAGCACTCATGGAATATCTGAGGTTGGAAAAGCCCTCCAAGACCATGGAGTCCAATCATTACAACCACCCCCAGCACTGCCAAGGCCCTCATGGAATTTCTGACCCTCCAAGACCATGGAGTCCAACCACCCCCAGCACTCATGGAGTATCTGAGGTTGGAAAAGCCCTCCAAGACCATGGAGTCCAACCATTCCAACCACTCCCAGCACCACCAAAGCCCTCCAAGACCATGGAATCCAACCATCCCCAGCACTGCCAGGGCCCTCATGGAATTTCTGACCCTCCAAGGCCACGGAATCCAACCGCCCCCAGCACCACCAAGCCCCACCACGTCCCCAACCGCCACCTCCACGTGCGACAGGGACTCCACCACTACCCCGGGCAGCTCTCCCAGCAGGAACTCCCCCTCCACACCCCCCCAGAGCCCCCACCTTGAGCAGCTTGCAGCGGATCTGCGCCGACACCATGTGGCTGTTGCGCAGGTTGCCGACGCGGAACATGAGCGTCAGCTTGCCGTCGCGCATGGAGATGGCGGCGTGCTCGCTGAACATCAGCGTCTCCGCCCGCTTCTTGGGCTGCGACATCTTGATGAACATGCAGCCGATCAGGAAGGCGTCCACGATGGAGCCCAGGATGGACTGGAAGAGGAAGAGGATGATGCCCTCGGGGCACTTGTCGGTGATGTAGCGGTAGCCGTAGCCGATGGTGGCCTCGGTCTCGATGAAGAAGAGGAAGGCCGAGGGGAAGTTGTAGACGTTGGCCACGCAGGGGGTGTAGCTGTCGTCGTGCGCCTTGTTCAGGTCCCCGCGCATGTAGGCGATCACCCACCACATGGAGGCCATGAAGAGCCAGGCCACGGTGTAGGTGAGGATGAAGATGAAGAGGTTCCAGCGCCACTTGAGGTCCACCAGCGTGGTGAAGAGGTCGGACAGGTAGCGGCTGGTCTCGCCGCCCAGGTTGCCGTGCTGCACGTTGCAGCGCCCGTTCTTGTCCACGAAGCGCTGGCGCTTCCCCCGCGGGGCGCTGCGCGGCGGCGGGAGGCCCCCGCCGCTGGCCGAGGTGCTCACCACCTGGTACTCATCGCCCAGCTTGCGCCGCAGCGCCGACATGCTCCGCGCGGCCCCGCGCAGCGCCGCGGAGCCCCGGGCACAACGCGGAGCCCCGAGAATACCGCGGAGCCCGCAGAGACCGCGGAGCCCCGAGCGCACCGCGGAACCCCCAGAGACCGCGGAGCCCCCAGAGACCGCGGAGCCTCGAGAATACCGCGGAGCTCCGAGCGCAACTCGGAGCCCCCCAGCACAACGCGGAGCCCCGGGCACAACGCGGAGCCCGCAGAGACCGCGGAGCCCGCAGAGACCGCGCAGCCCCGCGCAGCCCGGAGAGCCACAAACACCCTGCTCAGCCCCGCGCAGCCCCGAGCAGCTCCGCACACCGCGCAGCCCCGCGCAGCCCACTTAGCCCCGAGCACACTGCGCAGCCCCGCACGGCCCCGCGCAGCTCCGCATATCCCGCGCAGCCCCTGGCAGCTCCGCACCCCGCTTAGCCCGGCGCACCCTGCGCAGCTCCGCACCCCGCGCAGCCCTGCGCACCCCGCTTAGCCCCGAGCACACTGCGCAGCCCCGCGCAGCCTCTGGCAGTTCCGCACCCCGCTTAGCCCCGAGCACGCTGCTCAGCCCCGCTTTAGCCCCGCGCAGCCCGCCCGGCCCCGCCGCGCCGCGGCCGCGGAGCCTCCGCCCGCCGCCGCCGCCGCCTCCCACGCGGAGCCGCCGGCAGCGGCCCCGGGCAGGGCGGCTCCGCCCCGCGCAGCGCCGCCCCTCCCCGCGCACCGCCCCCCGGAGCCGCCCCCGGGGCCGCGCACCGCACCTGCGCCCGCCCCCCCGCCGCCCTGCGCGGCTCGGCGCGCAGCCACCCCGCGCACAGCCCGCCCTGCGCATCCTCGCCGCGCTGCGCGTCTGCATCCTCCCCAGCATCCTCGGCTCATCTTCCTCCCCGCCATCCTCCTCCCTTCATCATCTTCCTCCCCGCCACCCTCCTCCCCCGGGGCTCCATCCCTCCTCCTCCTCCTCCTCCTCCACCCTCGGCGGGGCTCCAGCTCCCGCAGAACCAACCGGGAGAGGGCGAGGGGAGGTCGGGCACCCCCACTCCTTCCTATTCCATTCTATTCCATTCTATTCTATTCTATTCTATTCTATTCTATTCTATTCTATTCTATTCTATTCTATTCTATTCTATTCCATTCCATTCCATTCCATTCCATTCCATTCCATTCCATTCCATTCCATTCCGTCCCGTTTTTATTTTCATCCCCTTCGATTTTAAGTTTTTAGAACGTTTTGACCCCCACAGCACTGCCAGGACGCAGAGGGGACTCGGCCCCTTCCACGCGGGCAGAAATTCCCCACGAGAAGCCCCAGAGCTGAGAATCCAGAGGTGCTGAGAAGCAGGAGAGCAGCCCCAAAATGTGGATAAATGTGCTGGGTGGGAGGGGAGCTGCTGATGCTCCGGAGGGTCAGGCTGTGTCCGAGGGTACCCTCACCCACTCCTGCTGCTCCGGGCGTGCTGCCATCAGCTCCAGAAAATCCCTGGAATTGTTCAGCTTTTAGCCCTGTGACAGAGCCCAGCCACACCTCATTTTCTGACCATTATCACCTTCCCCAGAACCCATTCCCGAGGATTTTTCTCACCACTGCATTTCTATTCCATTTTTTTTTTTTTTGTCAGAGAGTTAATTTAGTTTCTCACTTTTCTCTTTCCTATTCCCAATCTCTCCTGCTCCCCACCCTTTCCTCCCGTGACTGACACAATCAATGCCCGATGATTTTCCCACCCGATTAAAGGAAATTTTTTATGGAATTCATCCCAAACTCCGGCCCCGCTGCCAGAACCCTCCTGGCTCAGAGATGCCCCAGCCTTGCCAGCTTCCCCTCTCCTGTTCCTCCTCCCTCCCATCCCCCCTGCTTTCCCAGACGCCTCTCCCTGGGCTGGAATTGGGCAGAGATTCCCTGTGATCCATCCCGGTGTCCCAGGGGCGATCCAAGGGGAGCCACTCCCTGCAATGAAATCCATCCCAGCTCCTGCCCCCCGGGCTGGGAGGGGAAACCAACCCTGGCAGTGGGGAGGGAACGATGGGCACGGAGCAGGGGCACCCAAAGGGGCCTGGGGACAGGAACTGCTCCAGGGAGCGCTGGAAAAGCTCTTTCTCCATGGATGGATGGAATTGCAGCTGATCCCACTGCAATTCTCACTGCTCCAGCCTGGCCTGGGGCACTGCCAGGGCTCCAGGGGCAGCCACAGCTGCTCTGGGAATTCCAGCCCAGCCAGGAATTCCCAATTGCCAATCTCCCAGCCAGCCCTGCCCTCTGGCAGTGGGAGCCATTCCCTGTGTCCTGTCCCTCCAGCCCTTGTCCCCAGTCCCTCTCCAGCTCTCCTGGAGCCCCTCCAGGCCCTGCCAGGGGCTCTGAGCTCTCCCTGGAGCCTTCCCTTCTCCAGGGGAACATTCCCAGCTCTCCCTGGAGCCTTCCCTTCTCCAGGGGAACATTCCCAGCTCTCCCTGGAGCCTTCCCTTCTCCAGGGGAACATTCCCAGCTCTCCCTGGAGCCTTCCCTTCTCCAGGGGAACATTCCCAGCTCTCCCTGGAGCCTTCCCTTCCCCAGGGGAACATTCCCAGCTCTCCCTGGAGCCTTCCCTTCTCCAGGGGAACATTCCCGGCTCTCCCTGGAGCCTTCCCTTCTCCAGGGGAACATTCCCAGCTCTCCCTGGAGCCTTCCCTTCTCCAGGGGAACATTCCCAGCTCTCCCAGCCCGGCTCCAGCCCCAGGAGCATCTCCATGGCCTCCTCTGGACCCTCCAGGTCCTCCTTGGGCTGATGATCCCACAAATCCAACCCTGCCCTGCCTGCTGCCATCCCAGCTGAGCTTTCCCATCCCGTGCTCGGAGTTTTGCCTTGAGATCCATTTGAACTCAGCCCCCTCTGGAGCTCCTTCTCCTGCAATTCCATTCTTACCTGCCATTCCCTGATTTCAGCACCTGGAGGCTTTTCCAGGCTTTAGCCGATGTGGGGATGAGGACAAATAAAATGACAAAATTAATTCTTTATTCCCTGAATTAACGGAGACATTCCCAATCCTGTCTCCTCCAATCCCAGCGCCTGGATATGGATCTGAGGGCAGATCCTGCTGTTTCCTCTTGGAAAAATCATTTCCACTTTGAAAGGGGAGTTGGAGCACCGGTGCCAGGATTTTCCTGACCCCAGAAATTCACCCCCTCTGGATGAATCCTGAAATCCCTGAAATAAATCCCCCAAAAAAGGGACAAGACGGATTTCCAGGGAAACGAGGCGGGGTTCGTTCCCTCTCTGTAATTTTCTCTCAATCCTAATTATTAACATTTCTGAGAAATTCCAAAAAAAAAAAGGGGAAACACCTCTGTGCCTGCATTCATCCTTCCCAAAAGGATTATTGGGTGATTCACTCCCAGGCTGCACAGCCCGTCATTAACAGGAGCAGTTAATTACCTCTGCATGCTTTAATTACCAGCGGGGGAGGTTGGGCCTCGCCAGGCTCCGGTGTCACCTGCAGCTCCAACCCCTGGAACAGGGAATTACTGAGAAATGGGATTTTATTGGGCGTTTTTCCGTATTTTTTGGACAAGGAAGCCACTCTGAATTTGGGGAATCTCATTAAACGAGTTATTAATTAGTCCTTGTGTGATTTAATTGGTTGAAGGGCACTGCAGGATTAATTATAAAAATGATGCATTAGTCTAGAAATTCTGGTTATAAAACGCTGATTTTACAAACAGCTCAAGGAACCTGGGGCTGGGCAGGGCTGGGAATGCGGGGCCGGGGATGCTCCAGAGGGAAGCGACTCCGCCCTCTCCCAGTGTCCCCAGGACATTCCCACCTCCTCCTTCCCCAATTCCCCAATTCCCGGCCCCAGGACCCACCCAGGGCTCTGGTGTGGCCGAAACCCTCGGGAAGCAGACGAAATAAAGAATTGATTCCTCTTTTCCTGCGTGGAAATTCCTGATTAATTTGATCCTGATGTTTTCCTGCTCTTCTTAGCAAGCAGAAAAAAACCTCCCCCCTTTTTTGGGGCAATCTTTTAAACCACATTTTGTATTTTCGGGGTGGCTGGAGGATGAGGAGCAGGAATATTTGGGCAGGAGGCTGGAGATGAGCCCCCAATCCCAGTTAATCCAGGGTATTCCAGCTCCATGCGCGCCCAGCAATCCCCTTCCCAATGAACCCCCTCCTGTTTTCCCATTTAATGCTGTGCATCCAGCAAATATCCTGAAATTTCCACAAACCCCGGGATGAAGGCAGAGCCAGCAGAGCAGGATACAGAAAATACCGGCATTTTAATGACCCAGTGCATTTACAGAGAGTTTTGGGAATCCCGAGGGAAATCCTGGGAAATATTTCCCCCCTTACCCGCGCCGGGATCCCGCTGCCCCAGGGTTTCGGTCTCCTGAACCCTCTGGGCAGTGAGAATTCCCAAAATCCCAGCCCAGAGGGCCACAGCTGCCTTTGGGGGGGCTCCCGAAGGAATGACCCCAGCACATCCCAGGAATGTCCCCAGCACACCCAGGGAATGTCCCCAGCACACCCAGGGAATGTCCCCAGCACATCCTGGGAATGTCCCCAGTACATCCTGGGAATGTCCCCAGCACACCCCGGGAATGTCCCCAGCACACCCCGGGAATGTCCCCAGCACATCCAGGGAATGTCCCCAGCACACCCCGGGAATGTCCCCAGCCCATCCCGGGAATGTCTCCAGCCCATCCAGGGAATGTCCCCAGCACATCCAGGGAATGTCCCCAGCACATCCCGGGAATATCCCCGGCACAACCAGGGAATGTCCCCAGCCCATCCAGGGAATGTCCCCAGCACACCCTGGGAATGTACCCAGTACATCCAGGGAATGTCCCCAGCACACCCCGGGAATGTCCCCAGCACATCCCCAGGGAATGTCCCCAGCACATCCTGGGAATGTCCCCAGCACATCCCAGGGAATGTCCCCAGCACACCCAGGGAATGTCCCCAGCACACCCCGGGAATGTCCCCAGCACATCCCAGGAATGTCCGCAGCACACCCCGGGAATGTCCCCGGCACATCCCAGGGAATGTCCCCCCAGCACATCCCGGGAATGTCCCCAGCACATCCCGGGAATGTCCCCGGCACATCCCAGGAATGTCCCCAGCACATCCCAGGGAATGTCCCCAGCACACCCCGGGAATGTCCCCAGCACACCCTGGGAATGTCTCCAGCACACCCTGGGAATGTCCCCAGCACATCCCAGGGAATGTCCCCAGCACATCCAGGGAATGTCCCCAGCACAACCAGGGAATGTCCCCAGCACACCCCGGGAATGTCCCCAGCACATCCCGGGAATGTCCCCGGCACACCCCAGGAATGTCCCCAGCACACCCCGGGAATGTCCCCAGCACATCCAGGGAATGTCCCCGGCACACCCCAGGAGTGTCCCCACATCCCAGCAGGGAGCAGCTCCCCAGGGCCAGCAGTGTTTTGGGAACAGCCACACCCACAAAATTCCTAAAACCAGGAAGGATTCCGTGATTCCTCTGGGAGTGGGAAGGCAGAGCTGGGCCTGGATCCGGCGATGGAGCTGTGCCTGTGGCCTGGTGGGATTCATGGATGGGGTGGGATGGAGGGATGCAGACCCTCCAAGCTCCAGAGGCCGCAGTTTTGGTCCTTCCAGGTGTCCCCTGAGCCCCAGGTCCAGCCCCAGTTCCATTCCCATGGAAGGAGGGGACAGCTCCCCCCGTGCCACTCCGAGGCCCCACCAGTGTCACTCCTTCCCCTCGGCATTCCCGCTCTCCTGTGGCCTCATCTGTTGGAATTCCCGGTGCAGTGCAGCCTTGGCCTGGCTTTCCCAACACCAGATCCCGTTTTGTTTTTTTTTTTCCCCAGCACAACCCAGGGAGCTTTGGTGCTGTCAAATCCCACTGGGCACCAGAGAACACCCAAGATCCTCCAGGACGTTCTCAGGGATCTCCTCCAGATTCTCCAGGAGAGCCCGGCACATCCCACCAGCTGGGGCCAGGACAGCTCCCAGTGCCAACTGGTGCCACAGGGCCCTCAGACTGGGCTGCTGCCCTGTTCTCTTCACCCTTCTGATGTTTTACTTTTTGAGGTGGAGTTTCTCACACACTTTCCATGTCGATAATGATTGTGTTTGCCATTCCTTTCTGCAGAGGAGAACTGATGGGCTGTTGGGTTGCCCAGTGTGGTTGGAGAGGACAATTTTCACCCTCCAGCCCACAGTCACTGTTGGAATTCTATCAATGTCGAGGTCTGTAGATGTAGCCACGGTTTGTGCCTGCCATGTTTTGATTTCAGAAAATTCTTTTCCCAGGGACACTTGTGGTAAACAAGGACGTATTGTAAACAATCCTATTTTTCCACATTCTTTCCCAGAGGAGGGAATTTGCTTGATGGCCCCTTGGTGTGACCAGTGGGCCCAAGGATCCCACCTCTTAGGTGGGCTCGTTGTGAAAAGGTACAAAAGACAGGTGCTTTGATAATAAAGAGAGATTTCGAATCTTCAGCCTTCTGAGAGAGTCTGTGTCCTGATTTCGTGCTCTACAGCGACACGTAGATAAAGTTCTCCCCTTTTTTT